>CM037833.1:30609055-30939055 GCA_021234535.1 Stichopus chloronotus | reverse complement strand
CACGTCCATTCAATCAGAGGAGAGTCGGTCTAAAAATACAGCCAATCACAGATGAGAATGAAGTTTTCAAAAGCAATAAAGGACCAATGAATGAATCGAAAATGCAAAAAAAAAAACTGATGTCAGTTTCGTGATTGACGCGTGCAGGGTCTAGACTACGGAAGCTCGTTAGAACCACGACATCTTTTTTCTGGAAATTCGAATTAGAGTCCATGAAATTCGAATTCTGTTTTTTTTTTTTAATAATTCCAAATCTGTTTTTTACCCAAAATCGGCTTTTGTTTAAAAATACATCTGAAATATCTGTCGTTCACAATCCGAAATCTACTTTATTTTTTAGCGTTTCAACAAACAGATCTGAATCACATTAAAGAGGAAAGAACTGCCACTGGTCTAATGGTGTTCGGTAATAAACCTTTGCCGGCTTTCGAGTAATTTCTCGAATACCTCCAGGGTCGTTTTTAACATGTCCGACGATCACATATAAAGTTGAATAGAATTTCGATCTAAAGTCAAACATAATTTTTTTTTTCGTGTTTCTGTGTTTGAATGAGTCGAGACAAGCTTTCACTAAAACCAAGTTATGATAATCATAATAACGATAAAAAGAAATAAATGCAAGTTTCTACTGGACTTACACAATAGTCTCATTCTAAACTGCCAGAGAAAAACAGAAACAGGCGTTTGTTTGAAGTTGAGAGAGGTTAGCGCAACTTTCATGATTGCCAAAAAAGGGGGATAGAGATAAGTAGCCCCAGGATAAAGTAACACAGAAATGGAAGTGCATGCCTGCAATTAATTGAAAGAAAAGGTACCTTTCAATCTAGACACGTGGTTACAGACGGAACACCGTATAACTACGCTCACAAAAAAAAAAAAAAAAAATGTTGCTCCGTTTTTAGTTTTGTGATGTCACATATAATTTTAGCTTCACGAGGCCAGCCAGGAATTGGTTTTGTTTTTATTTCTGCTTGTTTAGTTAACAGTGGTTGATCGCTTTCTTGACTAAATCTCATGTGACGTCATTATCTTCTTGATATTTCCTTAACGTCGATTAACGCGACCAGACGAAAAAACCCAGGGAGTCTGAGGTATTTTTAAGAACTGTGAGTAGTTGAAAGAGGATTTCTGAATGGTATTGAAAAGGCAAAACTGACAGACTGCATATTTTGAGACAAACAATAAACTTGACGATTGCCTGGTAGGGGGGGGGGGGAGGATCTAGTGATTGGAGGAACATATTGTCAAAGTCTGAAAGGACAATGGGGGGCGAGTGTCTGGGGCTCTATCGGGGGGACGGAGGCAGGCCGGAGTGGTGCGCCACCGTCACGGTCACCCTTCTTTGGCGGGGGTAGAAGAAGATTTCCCCCCCCCCCACTTCAGATGTCCGTAAATCATTCAGGCCATCCTCAGCTGTATATACCCAGCCTTGAAATAGGGATATCACGTCTACAAATCCCAAATTCATGTACAAAAAAAAAAATCATTCCATGAAAAGCGGTAGGGTAATACATGTCAGATTGGGTTGAGGTGATACAAGAATTATAATGAATTTACGCGTGTATCTTTCATTTTATTTGAGTGCCGTACCTTGCAAACTTTAGGGGGTGGGCACGTAGCCGGCCTTTTGCTTTGGATGGGGGGGGGGGGGCTTTGGTGGAATTTGCTTGTTACTAATTGCTGAGAGGAATTACTATCTAAGCGGAGGGCTACAATGAGTTAGCGCATCTATGAAAAATGGTAATACAGCTATGGGAATTTCCTAGGAAAACGTCTCAAGGAGAGTGTTTTTTTTTTTTTTTTTTGACTCTCATTTTCGTTGTGTACGTAAAGTGAATTCCATTAGGTGCTGTGTATTTCGTTAGTAAGGTGTTATGAATTATTGACAAACTAAGTGAGAATCGACAATACCAAACTATAGTCCATAAAGCCAAACGAAGGCTAACAAGTCAGCCGTACTCATATTACACTACCAGGAATGTAAGTAACACTGTATTACATTTATGATCTCACTGCATTACATTTGTGGGTTCTTTGAAGACTTTCAAAAACATAACCCAAAGCATGCTCAATACCATCTGTCATACAAGAGAAGTTTTTTGTTTGTGTGTGTGTGTGCGTGTGTGTGTGTGAGTGTGAGTCTGTTAACAAATGAGTGTGTTTGGAGGTAATCGTAAAGAAAACGTGACGTCACAGGTACCTGTGTATAAGCAATATGTTTATCGGAGGGTCGCTAACATAACTGTTATGAAAAGTGTCCATAATGTACTGGTGGAAGGACAGATGGTAACTACTGGCAAAAAAAAAAATGTATACAAATCGGAAAAAAAAGGTTGTGGAACGAAACACAGCTGTTTTCTTTCTACTTTATTAAGAACGTGGGAACGACGTTTTCAAGTGGACCGTGGCGAAATATTTTACCACGCTTGAGTCACGTGATAGGGTGATTAGCATTGAAAACATCGTGACGAATTATTATTTACAAATAAGAAATGAGAACACTGCAGTAATGTTAGAAGATGCCTTGATCAATGTAATTATCAACGAAACAAAAAAGAAAAGAAAAACAAAGTGCTTCAAACAGTGAACTGAAAAGCAGTTATTAATTACAAGCTTTTACACTGACGGTACCACAAGATTCACTACGGACAAGAGAGGAAATTAAAGAAAAATGACTGCAACGTCTGGCCTTTCTCCGAACCTTTGGGACTATTTTAATCTTACGTGCATGTCACATGGCTACCTGTCAGAGTAGAGCTTTGCAAGTTGCTATCATTACCTGACAGACTCGACGGAAGTAACACGGGTTTGTTTTTTGGGGGTGGGGGGGGGGGGCTTAATGCCACAGGACTGTCAGAATTCTTCGTGGAACTCTAAGGACTGCCTAACAGGGGCGCCACCATTTGTTAGCAAGGCGCGTACACATACAAGTATATGATTGACAAAACTCTCACATGCATGGTCCGAAGCTCTTCAATTTGATGAAAAGCAAATCAAAATGACTGGTTGAAAAGATCTAGGATAGACGGGGGGGGGGGGGGCGAGGATTTTTGTTTAGGGGTGGACTAGTTTCACCTACCGATGGTCGAGTGTCTTCTCTCTGTAGGATTTACATACAATATGAGTTTCCATACCAGATACCGTGACTAGGAGAGCAACAGTAAGATGTCTGCGATATAACATTCAAGGGATCATTGATCAATTTTTGGATTTTTTTTTTCTTTGTGGGGGGTTCACGTTTCCCCACGAAGCTCCGTTGTATCCCTCCGCCACTGAAATATGTTCATACCCGACTTCAAAATTCTTCCCGATGTCATTGCTTCTGGGAGCACTTGACAAATGTAGGAATGGGAGGAGCTGAATATCAGGAGATGGATATGACGATCTGATCCATCAACCCCCCCCCCCACCCTTTTTCCCGCCACCACTGCTACCTTACTGGCTAACCATGTCATACTCCAGGATTGTGTACGCATGATCTTGATCATTCACCCCCCCCCCCCCTGTCACTATGTCACCTATGAAGGTTTACCTGCCATATGCAGGGAGATTTTAGACTCCCTGTATATACTGAGAGGGTTACTTTCGATAGTTATCATCTAACAGAATCTATCAGTTTACTTGGTTCTTAATTGCATGAATCAAATTTCTAATTTCACATGAATGGTGCGATAGGTAATGCACTTGAATTTGCTGGTACTACAAAGCTCCCTTTTGAAATTTAATTATCAATTATTTTCCTTTTTGTTTCTTACTTTCACAGCTTTTTGTTATCAATCGCAATAAATAGGAGTACTCTCCATATAATCATCTAAATTTGGTTTTATGTATTTCATCTATGAAAAGTAACTTTCCCAGAGCTACCAACCCTCCTTACACCCCCATCTGGGCAACAATTTATATAGAAAATGATGTGAAAGTAAGGCAGCAACGGTCCAGTGGACTGACTTAGATATACCATGGGCTGTGTAATTCCCTTGTGCTTGAGAAATCTCGGTGTTTACTAACATACTACTCCTTCACCGGCGTATCCAGGTCCTATTTCTTTTCTCCCGGGGGGGGGGGGGGGTCTAACTGATAGTACAGGGATATGAGGAGCGGTTCCGGCCCCCATAACGTTACATCTGGCATTCACTTAACTACACAGAAAGAATATTAAGCTTGGTGTGTAGATAAAGCTGAACTACCAGTATGTCGAATAAATAGCAAAAAAAAAAATCGAATATAATATTAGACATAACACTAATGAATATTCATGTAACGGTGACACTCATTGTGTACAATGTACCATGCACAGTGATTATATATACCAATGTAATTCCCTATGTCAGTCAGGTTAACAGACGGGCAAGACAAACAGTGCATTACAGTACACACAGGTTTTCTTTTGTGGTTATTAGACTTCCAACATTGTATTAATTAATAATTTATTTATTTATTCATATATGAATGAATTAATGAATGTAACAATAACCGGAGTTAACAGACATTTGAAATTGGGAAGAGACAACTGTCTATAGTTATTTGAGAATTGCCAGAAAAGGAGTAAAAAAAAATGGATTTCGGCCGAGATTTGCTTGTGGTATGACTCTATTGAGTGAATGTATGTTTCTTAAGTACTTACAAATCATATCAGATAGGCCTATTCATGTTACCGTTTCACGTTCACTATAGCAGTCTGAAATTAATCAATGCATACTTTTAAAAAAATAATGCTAACATTCTATTCCCTCTACTTTGAAAAAGATTCCGTTTCACTCAATTCATAGTACGGCATGTTTGTGTATCGTTAGTTGAGAATAGTCAAACAACAAGTAGAAAAAATGAATAAAATAGAACTCCGCCGAGATTTTTTTTTTTATGACTACATTGAGTGAATATACGTTTAAGTATTTATCAAAGTAAAATGAAAGTAAATAAAATTCAATATTTAACATAACAGATATTCATGTAACTGATTCACGATTGCTATAATAGTCTGGAATTAACCAATTCAGACGATTAAAGAAAGAAACAATAACACTTGTTACAAGTGAAGGAGAGACTTGCTATGCAAGCGTAAAGTCAATTTTATACGTGAATCGTAATTTGTCAACAAAGTTGTAGCATTTTGCAAACGTTTTGATCTAATCTACTTGAAATTTCTAAAACTGCAGTTTTCTGCAAACATATAGAATATGAGCTCAAGTTAATTTCTTATCGCTAGTATACCTTAAGAAGTACAGAACATAAACAGGTTACATCAAGTGGTATAAGTACACGCTCCATGTGAAGGAGTTTAAAAAGAATGAAGATACTAAAACACAATTTACATGATTAACGCATACAATTATAACGACAAAGGATAATTAAATTCAGTGCCTCCTTGACCACAGTCTACCGTGACACGATTGCTATACTTTTTTTTTCCTTCTTTGAAGCATTTCTACAGATATGCTCACAAGGAACGGAAGATGTTAACAAGGCAAGAAGACTCATAAAAAATAACACATTTCCTTCAATTGCACCGAATATATTTAGCTTAAAAATATATACCCTAGAACGCAAACACTTACGGTATACCCAGACAATTTTTCTATACGATACCGAGGTATTTGTTCAGGTCACGAGAAAATTGTGCCACGTACTAGTCACGTGACGGCAAAAAGACAACACCGCCCTCCCGTGGCTTCCTGGTTGGAGTTGGTGGACGCCTGCACTTGCTTAATACCGCAAAGATTTAGAACCGTGAAGTGAAGAACCTTGAAGCTGCTGAACGCGATTCTCTCCAGCTGGAATGACGCCCTCTATCACCGAGTGATGGTGGGACGGTAAGGAAGGGGAGACAAGAGAAACATACCCCCAACCAACCCCCCCCCCCGTAAAAGAGAGTAAAATAAAATAAATAGTAAAATAGTTGTAGGAGTAAAAATCAGAATTTGTAGTGGATGTGTAAATTTCTGAAAAAAAGGTCCAAATGTTCAAAACAATAAAGGTGGAATTAACAAGGCCAGACAAACTAGAAATTAAATGCAATTTCTAGCAATCTGAGAACCATTTTTAACCAAAATCTTCCTAGGAGTGTCACTTGCCAACTCATGGCGGCGTTCCTCTTTAAAATGTGCCATTATTGCCTGCCCTCATGTCGGCCCCCTTCAACCCCCTTCCTGTGACGAAGACTGGTTATACGCCACTGTACTCGAGGCTTCTCTGTCGGGCCTAGAATTCCACCGCCCTGATTTGACCGATTGAAAGTTTTGCCAAATCTTTGGCTTTATGTTTGTTCGTATGCCTATTGTATATACCAAGTTATAAACTAATATTCTATCCCTGCTTCCATCGACTCCTTACATTTACACTTTGTATCCATTCAGAGGTACGTAGTATATAAAACGGAGAAAGTGAAAACTATACACAGAATTGTTTCCACAGAAGTCTTATATATTAAATTGTTTTACCCCAGCCCTCCCCCCCCCCAAAAAAAAAGGCAAATTTGGAACGGTTTACATGCCAGCATGATCTTTTACTCCCGTGTGGTGCATTGACAGTATTAATATCCTTGTCCTACAGCTGCTTCCATCGCTACTACTTCATTGCAAGTCGCTACCAAATCGGTTTTTTTTTTCTCCTTTTGGCGTTCCATAGTATTCAATACCACATCACGGCTGCATCGTACTTGTAGCCCACACGAATTCAGCTGTCAGGATAGTCTACAACCATACTGTTAACCAGGGATATGCTACAACGCTCCAAAATATCTCGATACAACAATCACAGAAAGTAATAGCACGTGGTTATTTTCGTTACCACATGACTAATTTGTTTAGGCATTCATAATGTCTTAAATTTTACTCTTTGGTCTCAGGCACCTGCATGAATCTAAATGTTTGTGAGCATAAGCTGCTCAGCATCTTTGCTTGTAAATAATTTCACCATATTTTGTAACCCACTTGTGATACCTGACTTATACTCCCGCATGAATTTTCCCTTCTGATTGAGTAGCCAGTCGTCAACGTACTTCTGGTCACCTGGCTTCTCTGGTAGACATTGGAGGTCGGTCCGTACCCGGCTGAGCGTGACGTAAAACTCTCTGCAGCTGGATTGGATCTCATGAGCTTTCTTCTTCATGATGACATAGTGTCGTTTCTTTGCCTTCAGTACTGGCACCCCTGCTTTCTCTTGGAAATATCTCATCTCGATTTCAGCCTTGGAGAAGAAAAGAGCAGCAGCGTCTAGACCATGGGAGAATTCCTCGAGGGCTGGAATCAACGTCTTGCTCACGATTAAGATGATAGCCACGGTGAGCTTACTTTCCTCTTCCAGGGCCGCCATCATGTCACGATCATCAGCACCTTTCCCCAGGAGTGGCCTTGCGATAAGATTTATGACTGGAATGAGGGAAAGGGCAACTCCATGGGATCGTTTCTTGCCAGCTGACTTCTCATACTCTTTCTTTCGTCTTTCGTATTCCTGGGTGAGATCAGAGAACTCGGATAGCAGTACCTTTGCTTTATCTTCTCTCTTCTTCATAGTCGTCATTATTTCTTCGTGCAAGCGTAGTACCACTTCGCAGCATTGTTTGTACCCACGCACCTGTTCCACCACGTTATCCAAATTTCCCTTCCATTCGTCGAACGTAAGTTCAGAGTAATACTCACAGTAAGACTGAATGGATCTGACGACCAGTATCGAGAAAGGGAGAACTCCCGTCACGTAGACCTGCGCATCTTCTATCGTTGCATCGAGGAGTTCTTTCACTTTCATCGCCGCCGGTGAAGATGACCTCAGTGCGTTCTCGTTACAGAGGGATCTCAGGGAGAGGGAGAAGAACCGCATGTTTGCCGGTAGTTCGGCGAGTCTCTCGGTGAATTTGTCAACGTAGTGCTGCTGCTTATCAGTCATCTGATGGTGAGAAGAAAATGAAAAGTATGCTGAATGACATTTCGATACAGCAATGATAATGTTTGCAAACCTTGATCAGCAATTACTGAACTGCGGAAGAAGTCTATAGTTTCTGATATCACCAGATCAGTTAACGTCTTAACCAAAGCTGACCTGCTGACACGGGAACATGGGATCTTAAAACGGTTCTTATGTCCTACATGCAGGCGGGATCGTAGCTAGACCACTCTTTGCGGAGGTGGGGGAGGGGGGTTGATGTCTGCAGTGCCGACATCAAGGCTCGACGGGAAGCTTAAGCTGGTCCCAGATTGCGCGGTGCTTTATAGAACTACTAACATAACCAAGTTTAAAGCAAATTTTTAAACGTAACGGTTACAGTTCCTTTCAAAATCAAAAGTGTAATCACCAAAGAATTACACACTTCCTGTTTACAAAAGAGCAGGCTCGGAGAGAAGGAAGATATACTGGGGAGGAGTCAGGGGGGGGATGACTGAGGGCAGGACTATCTAAGCGGAGCGCCACCTTAAGCCAGCAAGAAGCACAAAGGAAACTTTGGAGCTGTTCAGACCGGAAACTGCATTTCCAAGCGTTCTGTGCAGCTGTAGTTATCAACATTTGAATCGAGATCTTATGTCTGCAATTTGAATTATGCGTCATTTATTTGACCATCACTTCCAATATTTGAAGGGTGGGGGAGGCTAAACATACCTTCAGCCCGTACCTTTTTTTTTCATTGAGAGACTGACCTCATGCCCCCCTTCCCTCCGGATCCGACCTTCCACCACTGTAAGGGAATTAGAAAAAAACACATATAAATTAAACTAGATCACCAATGGTGCGGAACCTCATACCTTATCACCCTGAAGGTATACCATTTATGTATTATTAGGTAAAATCATAGCAACCCCTAAATGAGTATCATTACACCAAATTGTCAACAACGTACAAGAGAATCTGCAGGACTCAATCTGCAGGACTTTTCAAATTTCTGAACTTCCATTAAGTATAGCAGCAACAGTGAAGAAATTCGATCTTCGTCAATAAATTAAATTTGTGAAAAACTTTTGGTGGGTTTCTACCAAATAACAATGCTTATGTGCTAAGCATCACCATTCACAACCGTAAATTATGAAACCTGATAGTCGATATTTCTTCAACGGTTTGTCCTGCCTGTCGGTGTGTGAATTAGTAATAATGTGAAAAGGGGAATGGTCACAAGTTTTCCAAAAAATCCAAATTGATATCATTGTCGCTCGTGCTGGTCATTTATATGTAACGCATAATGGGGACATTCTTAATTGATAATCGACCAAATCTGTCACTAGAAACTTGAAAAAAAAAAAAAAATTGACAGGTCTGTGAAGACTAAATGAAGTTCATGAAACAACTTAAATTGCCTGCATGTACTGTTCAACAGTATTACAGGTCTTGTGACATGGAAATGACATTTTGGAGTATTGGGCGCTTTAATGATCATTGAAACTGTTGAATATAACCTCAACTTTTCATCAAATCCATCAAAGATTGATTATTTCACAATCAAATTACAGTTGCATAATTTTATATGCCCAGAGGGTTTTATTTTGGAAGCATGTTTTTTTTTTCCTTCAAAAAATCGATATCACTTCTTAATGTGATTAGTAATTAAGTGAGACAATAAGTGTAGGCTTAAAGAAAAGGAAATACTGATTCTGTGCAACACTCCACGTCATCTGTTTAGATTTTTATCAAACTTATAAAAGTCATACCTCAAAATCGGTAATAAATATCAGCAAAATTTCAAAGGATTTTCAGGGTTCTACTTCGTAACTTCTGGAAGAAGCAATCTCTTTTCTAGTTGCATGTCATGCAGCATTTAGGAGAGAGAGAGAACTAAGCCGTGAATGCTATTTGAGCATGCGCCCGTGGTTTTCAGTTCACAGATGACGTCAGAACATTCATATCTTTGCGTGACTTTTTGTGAAGCCATCAACAGATTTTTCTCTCGATGTTTTATCTTAAACTATTGTGCTTCTCTTTTGTTTCATTCCCACTGTTTATTTGCTTTCACCTCGTTGGGGTATCCTGTCTCCTTTGTGTAATTATTACATTTTGCCGGACGTTTTATCTCAAGCTACGGTGGACATCAAGGATACGTCTTCTTAATCTATTACAATGCCAAGATCATAAAGAAATTATATAGATATTCATGTGGTGGTGTCTGGATGACATCACAAGTTCCCGATTACACAATATACCATTTTGAAATAAATACGTTGTATTAAAAGAATTATAATTTCAGACCCAAACACGCTAAAAAGATTTGATTTTTCACCAATACAGAGAAAGATAGTCCTCCTTTTTTGGAATATCTATTAGTTAATTGGCAAACCGCTTTAAGTAAAAAAGCAAGAATTTTCATTATTTGTATATTTAGGTTTAAAAGTACATGGACAGAGTTTGCAGTATTGTATCTTACATCACTGATACTGCTAAACAACTATTGTTTTCAACAGTATTTAAACTAATTTCGCACACGTTTTCACCCACAGCACAACTTCACCCGCAAGGCAGTAAAGCCCATTGCTATCAGTTTGCACTTAACCATGTTCAAATATTTCTATATATACCAACATCAATGTAAATTGTCAGAAAAGGTGATTGCGTCGAGCAACCACATTTCTTTACATTTTAATATATTTCATTTAAAAGTATTGTCAATTGAGAGGTATTTCAATTGAGAGGTGTGGAGTAATTCTTGCAATTGCATTTCTTGCGTTTGAAGTAATCTATGACATGGGAAATTAGACAAAGTGAGTCGATTTCACAGGCATACTTGATGGGCGGGTTTTAGAGACCGCAGTTATGAAAAATGCACAAGCCCTTAAATTTCAATTTCATTCTAAGTAGACCTCTAAACGAAGGAGACTACGTGAAAGAAAGAGAAGGAGAATACAGATAAAGGCTTACCTTGGCTGTGACGAAAACTTTCTGTTGTAATGTTGAGAAATTTGACACGGAACAGAACCTCCTTTGTCAACAGATTTGATCAGGTAAAGTGAGAAATTAGAACCGTAGCATGTCACTTTATATGACTATGATTCTCATAGAAGAACGCACGTCCATTCAATCAGAGGAGAGTCGGTGTAAAAATACAGCCAATCACAGATGAGACCAAAGTTTTCAAAAGCAACAAAGGACCAATGAATGAATCTAAAATGATTGACGTCTGCATGGTCTAGACTACGGAAGCCCGTTATGACCAAGACCTTTTTTTTAGAAAATTTTGAATTGGTCTTCAACAAACAGATTTGCACCATGTTCATTACTTTAGGAAAATGTTGCCGTTGCTTTAACGGGCTCCCGTAATAGACCGATGCCGTCTTTCGAAAGATCACTCGAATGCCTCAAGGTTTGCTTTTAACATAACAACGATCACATCTGAAGTCACACAGAAACTAATTTTCCCTCTCTTCATTTTTTTTTCATTATTTTGTGTGTGCGTGTGTGTGTTTGTGTGAACCGAGACAAGTTTACTCGATTATAATAATAATGATGATGAAAAATGAAAATTGCCAATTTCTACTAGACTCACGTAAGTATCATCCTAAACAACCAGAAAAAAATAAAAGAAATATTGTTTGGAGTGGAAACTGGGGTAGCATTGCTTTCATGGTTGAAAAAAAATGACGAAGATACGGTAATTAGCTGGAGGGTATGGTAACACAGAATGGAGGTACCTTGGCATGCAATTATAAATTGGTAAGATTATTCTTTTAAACTAGAAACTTTGTCCCAGCCTGAGTACCGTGACTGTACTGTTTATGTGATTCCGCTGACTAGACGTAGGTTAATTGCTTATATACAAGTCTGATGATCCGATGTAAAGTTTTTGCTTTTCTATTATACCAATTTTCAGTTTTATAACCCCAATCTCAAAATGCGGTTGATTATGTTTGTTTTCTTTAAGTTCCAATCCTTACACATACTCGGAAATTTATCGGGAATTTGATTGGTGTGTATGTTAAAGTGACTTATAAGATGTAAAACTGCGCCCACTTCCCGAGTAAACTGCGCCCAATTATTTAAAAGGGAAGCAGGTGAAAATTGACCTTATGAAAGACAATCTTCCATAAAACAAACAAATGATGATTAAGTATCACCGTATATTAAATCATATGTCAAAGAGGAAATTTATTTAATTTATGGTTAACTTGCATAACAGATCTTAGTTCTTTAAAGACTCAATTACGTTTCAGTGTTGTCGGTTATTATATTTGCCATCTCAACTAGGAGGGGGAGGGGTGGTGGTGGCGAATGGCATCATTACCCCTCCCAAAGAAATCTGCAAATTGCATCGATTTAAATGTCAGCATTAAAATAAATGCTGGCATTAAATTATTTACCTGTCAACATTAAATCGATTAATCCGATTTAAGGTGTTGAAATTAATTATTTCAAGCCAACCAGCATTAATTTAAAACTGATTTTAAGTTAACAGTAATTGTATACAGCTATTTACTGAGTAGTTTTAATGTTGACATTGATATTTTAATACTTTACTTTTAATTATATTGATTACTTAAGGCTATAGCATAAAACAGATTTAATATTGAAAGTAGTTATTTAATTTTGGTATCTATTAATTATGGGATTTTCCGTGAAATCTAATCCCCAGATATCTACAGGTAAGGTAATCATGTGGATGAACACGGTTTCATAAGAATTCTTCGGACTTACATGAAGGACATTCAGATATTTCACCTGCGTCATTTTGGAACATCCGTAGTTTTATGATTTCATATGATGTCATAAATTAATTGTTAAGTTTCAAAAGGAAGGAGACCAAACTAATATTATGTTTTCAATCCTGTAGGGTTTCTAAGACAAACCACATGCAGAACTCTCCAAGAACGGCACAACAAAATAGAAAACCTTTTTGAGGGCGCTAGAAAGAAATGTCCTTTCTGTAAGAGCGTAATTTTGGTATGTAGACCAACGCTTGGGTTCTGATTGTTTGCCGTCCGAAGTCACATGCCAAGCATTTTCTTGGACACTTTAGTGTTCAAGTTAGTTCACGTAGGTGTTCACATGGGAACGCATCTAATTAACTATTTCATAAATTAGTTAAATTAATATTTCTTCTGCCACTATTCCTGAGGAAAAAAAAAAAAAAAGTGCCAATAGCTTTAAATGGGAATTTTTCGGGGGTGATGGAGGTGCTGCCTCCCATAGCTACCACACCGTATAATTGTACGCAACAGCTGCATAAAATGATGTGGCAACGACGGTGAAGTCGTGATTCAACATATGTTGTGACGTCACTTCTTTTCTGTAACGTTGGGTACATACATACGACAGTATTCAGAATATGTATGCTGTATTCGTATTTAAGACATGACAGGTGGTGCGATATTAACGTGAAAAGTAACATGTTACCAAAGAACCTGAGACTTAACTGAAGTTATACCGGGCCAACTATTGACTACGAGTAACAGGCTGGAGAGTACTGAAGCCGAGAAGTGCGATCAGTTGGAGAAAATATTTAAGTTTTTTCTTCATCCCATTTTTTTAAACTCTTGAAAGGAGAAAAACGCAATATGTGAGGAGGTACTCAAAAAAGAGGATTAAAACTTTGACATTTCCTAACATCCCGCAAGTACATAGACGTGTCCAAACATTAAAAAAAAAAACTTAAGTCTATAGTGGTGGACGTCCTGACGTCACGATTCTTCTGAGAATTCATACCATATACAAACTTCATCTAGCATGGGTGACTGTTTGTACTAAAATATGCCAATTTTTTTTTAAGACTTTACGATTTCAGCTATACGACAAGAATGATAAAGTGTCTGTAGAGTGTGAAATTCGCTGACAACATTTAATTTAAAACTACCGGTTTGATTCCTCACTTAGGATCTATATACAGTATATTGAAACGTTTTGTTGCTACTTTAGAGTTACTCGACGATTGTCTGCATCTACCGAAAACAACTTAAAAATAACAATATTGGATAAAATACAAAAAATTATTTTCGGCTCCACTTCATTTCAAAAGGGTAGATTTATTAACTGATGCTTTACAGGTTCCGTGTTACAGCACGAACATCTATGTCAGTCAATGTACAACAGATAGTAAAACAATTTTAATTTGATTTTCTCTTTTTCTTTTTTCTTTTTACTTTTAAATGTGAACTAAGCGTCAAATAAATTGACGATGCGCCGTAAAACTCAAACCAAAATTGTACTCACGAAAAGACAGAGAGTTCGTACAAGAAATCTCTCTGTCATCCTTTTTTTTATCAGGTGTAGTTCTCCTTTCAGGAACAAAAAAAAAACAATCTGCAAATTTAAAGAGTTCTTCCATCCTCTCTCTCTCTCTCAAAAAAAAAGACTCCTCAATTCATTTCTTATCCAGCATGTCATTCTCAGAAGGAAGAAAAAAAAAACATGTCTTCTAATATTAGCAATCCTATATAAACAGAAGCAAGAATAGTTCTCTTTTACATAATTTGTCAAAAACAAAAAAAAACAACAACAAAAAAACAACAACAATATTTTGCGTCAAAAGAACCTTCAATTGTATCCTACGATACATAGCACAGCGCCAACTCCAAAATTACGTCATTGTGCGAGTTTATTGTTGTCGAATTAAGTCACGCAGGCGTAATCACCTCGGTTTACTACCTTGATATAAACATTTGTCGCTAAAAATGTCATAGCGCCATCATTTCCGTGCCCCTTACCATCGTTCATTTATGTGACTCTCCAATAGTGTTTTCAAAACAAAACAAAACAAAAAAAAAACGTACATTTGGGGACAATAATTCCTTCGTCACAGTTCATCCGATTTCACTGCTAGTCTTCTTTCTATATCACTCGAACATGGCAAAGTAAGTTGCCATGGTCCACTTGAAAATGTCGTTCCCACCTCTTAATAAGGTAGAAAAGGCAACACCTGTCTTTTAATTTCACAAACCATGTTTGTTTTTTCATGTGAATATTGTCCACAATTTCCGTCACCATCTGTTCCTCAACCAGTGCATGATGGGTATTTTTCATAACGTTTAACGTGGCCACCACGTCTCATTGAAACATACTTCTGACATAGGTACCAGTGACGTCACAGTCTATTGCAGTTACCTTAAAAAAAAAAAAAAACACACACTTCTTTGTGTCAGGAATGTCATTTGCACGATGTCTGCGTTAATTGCATTTAAAACGGTTAAGTAAGAACACTTGAGGGCGATTCGTTTTTGAATGCGAGTGGCTGCTGGGGGATATGATCCAAAAAGTAGAAGAGTGACAACGAAGATCAAAAGCCGTAGACATGGAGTCGGGATAGTTAGGCTGGAGTAAGCAATCGTATTTGAGGCATTTTTCCTCAGTCATGTTAGATGCCTTGAATACAAATTGGTGCAATGTTTGGTAAAGCTTTGACAACATGACAATATTAGGCTATACATTAACAAGGGTAGCGAGAGAATTGTTACAGTAATAGGCTAACAATAAGTCCAATAGTACTGTAAATGGATGGTGATGGGTTGATAAAGAAATGAAAATATTCCTGGGCCCAGCAGAGATTGGGAGGAACGTGTCTATGTTGTATTACAACTTTTCGAGTCATTTTCGTCAGGACTCGCTGTTTTCATGGAGGATAGTCACGATATGTCCCACCCAAATCATATCCCCTACCCCCCTCCAGGAAGGAATTAAAGTTCGTCGCCTAAATGTCATAATTGACAACACTGTGACTGAAATATAATAAAATCATCATTTCTTTGTCTTTATGGGCTGCTGTGTTTAACGATGTCAATTCTCGCGTGCTTTAATTTTTAATTTTAGTAAATGAGATGTTAATGAAGTTTTACTTTCCAAATACCTTCTCTCGGAAGTCACTTCTTCATACCCACCGAAAAAGTAAAGAAAGTAAGTCAGACAACTATCGGCTGAATTTAGTGGGCATTATTGGAATATCAACACAAACTTAAAGGTCGTGACCATGAAATTTGTTTGTAAGCGATAAACCTACTTCCGGTTTGAATTACATGACCTGCACTTCCGGGACTCGGGCTGTAACCATATGTCTCGTTCGAAATATTACACATCCTCAATTTCTAACTTGTGCTTCCATTTCTGTGTCACCATCATAACTTTCGGCTAGTTGTCTGCACTTGTTTTGCAACCATTAAATTGATGCTGCCCACCCCCCCCCCCCGCCTCTCCACTTCCAAAAATATTTCTTTATCTCTATCAGTTTAGAATGAGACTATTGCAAGTCTGGTAGAAACTATTATTATTTCTTTAGTTATAGTTTAAGCCAATTGCCTTGGGAGTCACATGCAACAAAAGGTTCAAATCAAACAAACAAATCGAAAAAAACCAGTTTCTCTTTGAATTTGAAACTATTGACCTAATCACTGAAATGTTAAAAACAACCGTGGACACATTTGAAGTTCTCAAAACAGGTATAGGCGTATTATGGAAGTCTGTTAGAGCCAAGTTATTGTATCTTTTTTTTTATTTGAAAACTTTTTTTTTATATTAAAAAAAATAAGAGTTACGATTACAAATACAGACATATTTCGGATTTACACGATAAAAGCAAATCTTCAATTTCTAAGTTAGTTTTCGGGTGTAAAAACAACAACAACAACAAATACTTCAAATTGATAAAAAGGGAAGATAAAAAAAAAAGAAAGTCCTTATCCTAACGACTACCGTCGCTTAGAACCAATGTTCACATCATCCCTGAACGAAGCTGATTTTTTTTAAAGGTTGCAATTTATTCATTGGTTTCATTCACAGCTTTTGCAATCTCCATTCTCGTCTGTGATTAGCTGTCGTTGTAAACCGTCTCTCTTGTGATTTGAGGAACAAATGTTATTCTCCGAGAACCATAATCATACAAAGTGGGTCGCTCTGATGTTGGTACCTCACTTGATTTGACCAAATCTGTTGGAGAACGAAGAAGGTTCCTTTCCTTGTCAAAGTCTCAACATTAGAACAGAAAAAAACTTCCTGTCAGCCAAGGTAAGCTCATTTTGCACCCTTCGTCTTTCCTTTTGTCTCCTTTCTTTAGCTTAAGTAGAATAAAATTTTAAGTTTTCTCACAATGTTTCCTGTAAATGCTGTATCTTACACGATCCACCAAGTATGTCAGAAGTCCAGTTGCAGTCATATTTTGTCTCACGTTCAGGTTTCCAAAGTTTAATAATTCACTCCATAGCTCCATGGTCACGCGAATTCCTCTCAACAAGCCTTTAACTTGTCTTGTAGTGACCGATAACAACAAATAAATAAATAATAAAAATGTGGTTACACGTCTCAACCACCTTTATGTCTACATGGTTATTAAAATTGAGTTGGACATTTGTGGTGTGGGTATCTGAGGCTACATGGTTCAGTTTTGAAAAACGGAGCAAGATAACAGCAATATCACTGCTTTGTGGATGGGTAAGCATGAACAAAGCTTGCTCTTGAGAGTGGTTAATTTAAATATTACTCTAAGCAACACTTGCTCTGGTAGTGCTTGATAACAGATACAACAATATTTCAGAACTGTATCCTTCATTTTTTTTACCCAAATATATGTAAACACTTGCAACTTGTTTCCTTAAAACGTGTGAGCAAACTCCTCGATAAATGAACTTGCAGCAATAGGTTTTACAAATTAGCTGTGCAATATCACTTCATTCCCCACGTCATGACCGGCGCAATGAATATAAGGAGAATGCTGTTAAAGGGAAATAATGCGATTGTCTTGCAGATTGAAGAAAAACATATTTTTAAAACCATTAGTTGTGTACACAGAAGGACTCAATATTCAAAGTAAGAAAGGATGGTGATCTTCTTTGCAAGAAATCAGTTTCTCACAGATAGAATTTCACTTACTTGTTGCTCGAGGATGTGCTGTACCCAAACTTTCCAAATTCCAAATGATGCATCTTCTGTAATTCATCTTATGCACAATTTTTTGAAAACTTAGATGAAACTTTCTCAGATGTTTATTGATGAGACTGAATGGTTTAACAATGATCAAAGCTATTTTCTCTGTATGCCAGGTTGGTGCATTTAAACGCCCTATTTCCCTTCAAATTAAAACTTTCACGTCTTTCGCCAAGAGAGCAAATGGAAGGCATTCCTTTCCGAAGTATTTGGCGTTACGTTTTAAAATATTTTTATCCATCTCGTGCATCAAAATTATTTGCAGTATTTTTTACACAAATATGAGTGGTTAACTATTAAACTAATGTCCATGCATATAAATTAGCCACTACGTGCGTGAGTGAGGTGACAATACATTGTAAGATGGGTTCTAACCAAACAGCTAAATTATCAAACTAAACCAAATGATTGGATGGATAGATGGATGGATGGGTGGGACATATACATAAACCAGTGGAAAATATCCTCAGTTATGTTCAATGATCTATTTTTCCACAATGGTGACTATGTGTCGTATTATACCCTCTTCACCACGGAACGTCTCCCAGAACCTAATACTCTGAAACAAATACAGAAGTCTTGATCACTTATCAATTGCGTCTAAGACAAGCCTACATCTGCAATAGCAAAGAAATAACATCTTGATCACACGATAATACAGGTTTATACTAGTCGTTAAATCTGGGTTTGTTAATTATTCATTGCTACACCTGGTTTATCTGTCGATATGCTTATTATTGACGTTTGTTTCAAACTGGATTTGAAGATCATTTCTTTAGGGAGTTCTTAACCCTTATGAAATGACCTTTGTTTTGAATTATTCCCTGTTTGTAGAGTTATGCTAACTCCGTGGTTAGACTAAGTATCGTTAAGAGCTGGTATTTGTTTTGTTTTTTTAGCATCGTTAGTGGCAATGTTAGCAGGAGACCTGAAATACAATACCAACCTCCTTGTTTATTTTTAAGAACATTTTGGAAATCCAATTACCCTATCGGTATTGATTAATTATAAGACATTATTTGATCTTGTGGTAGCTAAGAGAACGAATTATTCGCAGTCTACTATTTGCTGATCAAGGTTTAACAAAAAATATATATGTTCCATTGAAATGTCATTCATCGAAAGTAATTGCGACGAATTTTGTGCAACTTATCAAACTACATAGACTGTATAGGTCGTATCACCACAAAGTCCGTTGTTTCGTTTTTCTTCTTTACCTACAGATGCCTGCTCAACAACAGTTAAACAAAGTCGTCGGGGAACTTGCCGAACTGCCCCAAAACATGCGGTTATTCTCCCTCTCTCTGAGATCCCTCTATAACCAGAACGCAGCTGGAACTTCCTCCGATGCTGCGACCAAACTAAACAAGATTCGTGACGATACGAGGAGGGATGCCCAGGTCTACGTGAAGGGAGTTCTGCCTTTCTCTACCGAGGTGGTGAGGTCCATACAATCTTATTTTGAGTATTACTCTGAACTCACCCTCGAAGAATGGAAGGACAACTTGGCGGACATCTTGGATGAAGTGCACGGGTACAAGCAATGCTGTATCGAGATAGTGCGCATGCACGAGGAAATGATGACTCCTCTCAAGAGGAGGCAAGATGAAGCAAAGCTACTCGTCTCCGAGCTCAAGGATCTCACCGCAGAGTACGAAAGAAGACAGCATGAGTTTGAGGCGTCTGCTTCAACCATGGAGTTGCTCTAGCAATTGCAACGCCCTGCACACACGGCACCGCAATGTTTGGAAGAGTAGATAAACACACAGTGGCGCCAACAAGTCAACGCGCGGTGGATGATAACCTATATACTGCTTTTAGAGGAATGTGGTCATTGACCCAGTTACGCCAGGTGTTCGCGCATGATTCACAGCCGCTTCTTGAACCCTTTGCTGGGAGATCCGGGCTTGCTTTTAGTAGGATTTTGATGACAATGTTTTGACTGTACTCAGTAGAGATGACGCGCTAATGTGTGTTTTTGTGTCGTATGGGCTTTGTATGCTACCAAACATTTGTCCAAGTTGAAAGGGGATTAATTCAAACGGATTTAGGTTGGATTATTCGATCATTTGTGTGTGGAATGTCTTTTCCAATGGTAAGACACTTATTTTCAATTTTGAGATTTATTGAGAAAAATGACACTTCGTCAACCATAAAAAATAACGTCAGACCTCAAAAATGACAAAGCCCAATCGAAATAGTGGCAACGATCCGACAGTTTTTGTAACAGTCACCGAACTAACAAAGTACACGGAGAGCATACTCGTTTCATCGGTCTTCGAAAGCACGGACGATCTCTAGCTTGGGCAAGTCTGCAAGTAACTGTAACCAAATTGCCATATAGCCACCCCCATCTTGTCATTTCTTTTCTCAGCAGCTGAGCACGTTCGCCGATCAACATGTTTGCAGTCGCCTGGTAACAACAGGCCGAATGTGTGCATTCAAACAGTAACACGTACGTCCAGCATTTTGGAAAAAGACACATTCAGTAAAACAGAATTTTGCCCCAAATTGGCTGGGTAGCTTCATGATGACGGTGTTATCAGTGGTTCATGTATAACGCAACGTTGAATATGAGGAGAACTGAAGTATGGCCGAAAAGAAAAAGAAAAAAAAAGTTGATCGTCCGGAATTTCTAAAAAAGAAATGAAGCTTGCATGTTTTTTTTTTTTATTCAACGTGACCTCCTGCTTTGAATTCCGTGAAGAGTCGCTATTGTAGCGCCGCAGTACAGTACAAAACATAGCCCACATATCCTACGGTGTACATACAGTCCTACACCCATATGACAAACCTAAAACGATCGTGACGGTAAAGTTTGATTTTTGCTGAAGAAATTCACTGAACTTGATATATTTGGAACTGTTTATTTTCAAATTTCATAAAAAAAAACAGGCTGTAAGTAATACAGAAATAACAAATAAAAATAAAACTGATACGACTGCAAAAAAAGGGATGTTGGCGGGAGCGATCGACTTGACGATAGCATCATCTATTTTTCTTTTACTTGTTGCATATATCCAATCAAACCTGAAACGATCGCAGCGGTTAAGTTTCATTTTTGCCCAAGAAATTCACAGAACGTGATACATTTTGAACTCTAACTTATTTTCAAATTTTCGATGAAAATACAAAACTACTGTACCGTAAATTCTATAAATAACAAATGAAAGCAAAATTGAGGCGGCGGCAAAATAGGATGTTGGCGGGAACGATCACATGTTTTTTTTTTCTTTTTTACATGGGGCTAATATAGAATCAGTCGAACAAAGTCTTTCACTTGCCAAGTCCACTTTATACCCTGATTCCAAGGTCTTTCATTTAAGCTAAATCAGAAACCTCAAAAATATGATTAACTACAGGTACTAATTTCGGAATTCAGACAAAGTTATACTTGACTTGTGTTTTTTTTTTATTTTTCGTTTTAATAGTATACGAAGAACAGGAGGTAGGCCTAAGTATATGTCAGAATTATAAGCATGCAGGCGGTATGGCGGGAGATCCCCGCGAACCAGAATACACTCATTAGAGAAATGATTTCCCCGTGGCAACTCTCTATACTGAAACCACGCGATTCCTTGTGACATGATATGCGTAATCTGTTTCAGTAAAATGAATACACAACACGTTACTTGCCTTCTGAAAGGCAATTTCTGAATGGTCAGTAATTCTCCCACCGATTTTATCATGAAACGACTGTTTTATTTTTAAGAGGCCTTGCATATAGTACATCCATCATGTGATCGAAGCACAACTAATGCTATACCAGCCACACTTGGTTAAACAGAATTATACCACCAATATATTCCATAAACGTTTGGAAATTTGGAACCTTCTGTTACTTGCATCTTATTTGGTAGAGGATAAAACGGTAAGTTCGTTGGGCACCACTGAACGTTCAACATAAGCCGATCCATGTGATATAGCTGCACCTGGCGCTACGTTAGTCGTAGGCCTAAGCTACTGTCAAAGGCATGTTTTAGACAACCCAACTTCCTTGAGGCTGTTCTATATAGGCTACATTCGAAGTGTAAACGAAACTTACAGAATAGACACGGCGTATAGTAAGTTCTGTTTGCAGTGTAACAAGCATTGTGCCAGTTCTAGTAGGCTAATTACGTGAACTTCGATCTGAATGTAGGCCCAGTTATTTACACACAAAGTTGTCAGCCACATTGCAAGACTGAGTATAATGTGAGTGCACGAACAGTCCAAAATTTATACAGCTTTCATACGTCCTGTAGGTCTTTGCACTGTTGTAATAATATCAGCAGGTTATGTGCTAATTATTGTACTAATAGTGCCCCTTCTGTGGGAGGCAAAGACTCAATGTGGCATGGACAGTACATGTCCTAACTCTCAAGATGAAAACTACAGAAGCATTTTCTGCGTGGATGCCAGTAAAACCCACTCCTAGTGATGGCATGTACAGGCGATTACGCAGCTTGGATTGATTTCATACACTTTATAATTTGAAATGCATGGTGTCTAATTAAAGTTGATTTGTTCTGACAGAAGACACAGATTGTTGGAGTTTGCTTGGTGTGGTAAAGATTGCTTTTAATCAATGAACTGTATACATAATATCCCTTACCAAACACGAATGCAATATTTGCATTCAGATTGCATTCAGTTTGCCTTCTGAATGCTAAAAATTGCATTCGAAGGCTTTATGAACGCATTCAGTAGTTTGAAGGCAAAATTCTGAATGCATTTTGAAAGCAAAAGTTGCATTCAGTCTGTCTTCTGAATGCAAAACATTACATTGAAAGTCATTTTATGCATTCAGTAATTTTGAAGGCAAAATTCTGAATGCATTTTGAAGGCAATGTTGCATTCAGTTTGCCTTCTGAATGCAACAGATTCCATTCGAAGGCATTTTATGCATTCAGTAATTGAAGGAAAAAATTCTGAATGCATTTATTAATGGACAAGTTTCACAGTAAAATCTTGACGGCATTCACAGAGTAAGTTGAAGTCATAGTAAGGCCTGGGGACCCACAACAAATTATTGTTTTATTCAGAGGATGCAACTTAGGCTACTGCGTTCATTCTCGAGGAGCAATTGAGCTTCCATTAAAGAGGCTCATTGAGTTGTTTTGTGTAATTCACTCAATTTTTCTAAACTGGTCAAGTTTCCTTCACATACTAATGACAAACAGTCAAACTAAAAGGATCTCAAAGTTTTACATACGTTGGAACATTAATGAGTGAGTAACCAACGATTAAATTTGGTTTTTGAAACTTTGTGACCAGACATTCTCACATTAGTACATTCAAACGCACACAATCAGAGCAGGTAATGGTCAAAAATTCGAAAAAATTGACAGTTTTCATATAACTATTGGATGTGAAACGTGATTAATTATGCTAATTGTGAGTATTGTCGTGTGTTTATACTTCAAAATTACGGCAATCTTTACTGATATCAACTCAATGAGCCCCTTTAATGAAAGCGGAATACTAAGTAATACGTTGATAACTGTTTTGTTACCTACAGTAGTAGGCCCTAATGTGCGTTACTATTGTTGCATATTTTCGACTTCATATGCTTAAAGCTCACTTTTTTCTTGAGCCTACTGTACTAGTAGGCTACCATGCAAATAAAACTTGCTTGTACAATTTAATAATATGTTATAACATTTCAATAATTTGTCATACAGTACTTTACTCTAACAACTAAATTAATAACTTTTAATAACAAGTTATTAATTTGTGATTACAAATTATTTAAAGGTAGCATCAATAACTTGATTTGCATGGCTTAAAAATAATTTGAAGTGACAATTAATTAAAAATATTTGGAATGTTAATTAAAAATATTTGTAATTTGTAATAACAAATTAAACTTTATGTAAAACATGTAACAACAAACTAGTAATTCACATGGCACTAATATGCTTTCATACTTTCCCAACATGGGAAATTTTCCTTATTAGTCTAGTAATTTTGGTATATAAAGGTGACATGAGGTTAAGAGACAGCGATTGTGAAAGAAAGCCTTTTGAAAAAGTAGACTAAGTACTGATCGACTCACATATTTTTCACACTCACTCATGTTTGCTATGATCCATGCTCCTTAAATTTTTGAAAGTTAATTTTCTGAATTGCTTCACAGTTTCATTTATACTTAGGTGCGTGTGCGTGCCACCGTAGCTTAAAAGAATTATGCCATTTCTTAGTGGTTTCGGGTTCTTCTTACCGCGAATAATTTTCAAGCAGTACAGTACATAAGGCCAAGCCTTTAACTTAGGCCATTACTGCTCTTCTTGACGTTCTGGACTACACCTAGCCTTTACCTTCTACAATTATGTTTACCTTACCTTAAGATCATATACTTCTAAGGAAAGTTGCTGGGACCCAGGTAACATTCCAACATGGTCCCTGTAAGGGGCCCCATGTCGACGAACACATGTGACCATATGTCTTTGCACCCAAGATCTGTGAGGAACCCATATGGGTCAGTCCAGATAATGACCCATATCAAATGACCCATATGGGGTAGTTCTTGGTTCTATGTGGGTAGTTGTCCCATACGGGCACCATAAGTATCCAATATGAGTCATATGGTTATCTGGGCTGGTCCGTAGGGGCCCTTTACAGATCTTTTGTGCAAATCATATGGCCCCCCATATGGATTCACCTATATGGGGCCAAAGTGTGATCTAGCTGGGCAAAATGTTACCTTGGGAGTAGTCTATATACTTATTTCTAACAATGTGAAATAATACATTTGGCTAATTGGTGTTGTATAGCCACGCGCCTAACTACAAATTAAAGTGCCATTAATTTTAAGTAGATGTCTAGGCTACTGTAGCCCTAGTGTTAGGCTTAACAACGTTAGGCTAGTATTAATTACTTCTGTAAAATTGCTTTTGCCTTGGCCTAAGTTAATGAGTAGACAAATTTTGTGGAGTGCCACATCCATGGTTTTACCCCTTATCCAGATGCTCACCACGTAAAAAAAAAAGTCACAAGCAAGGCAAATAATTAATCCCATCATCCAAAGCTGGTATCTATAGCCTTACTTAATCTTAAACTTGAGACCACATGCCTTGTCACACTTGTACTGTACTGGCTGCACCACTAGCACTGAACACACTACTGTAGCTGTGCTGCAAATTGCATTGGCAGGCGACACTGCCCATAGCAACTAACATTCCATTAAGTAGGGTCTGTAAGCTAAAATATTTAAAGATTTAAACACAAAACATAATTTTAATCTGAAATAAAATGAAGTGGTGATTTTTAAAATCCTTTACAGTACATTTAATATGTTTTAAACATTTTTCTTTAGTAATTAGAAATAATTTAAGACAAAAGTACTCGAATGAAGATAGGTATAAGGCCACACAGTCTGCAAGGCGGTAAGCACAACTTAACTATATCAACAAAATGTTAAAAGTGCCCATCTGTAGCTCTGCTCACTGCTGCATTGTGTTAGTTCATTTTACTAAGCTCTTGATTTCTTGTTGTCTTCATTTCAACAGTGGTAATTTCATGTGCTCCAGCTGTTGTGTTCTATGGAACAAGAAATTTAGGCCTCATTCATTCAAGGGTCGACTGAATTAAGCTGTCACTCACAGTCACAGTACATGCAATAGATGTGTAGCCTAACAGTAATGCATACTACTAACATTAGGCCTAGGCATAATACAATTCCATATGACTTGACCTTAGTCTAGACTTGGGCCTAAGTAGAAACGTTGGGCCTTGTTCAGCTCTGCTAATTTACAGGGTGTATGCCCCTGATATGCACAGGCTTAGAACCACTAACATTAGGCCAATTAGTAATAAAGTCATGACCTGAAAATGTTAAAATTGGCTACAGCCATGCAAGGATACCTGGCAGCTATAGGCTAGTATGAGTTTCACCAACTAGACTGCAGTAAGCTATTTAATAGAGCCAGCAGTAGGCCTAACATAACAGTAGCTGGCTAACCAGAGGCCTAGGCTGAGGCATAAAAAAATTAAAAGCTAATTCAAATTAAACTATAGGCTATTGATAGTAGCTACAGTAGGCCTATAGGGCCAATATGCACTCCGTGTTACTTGAAGTGTCAGATTACAGAACATAAACACTAACGTTAGTTGCAGCAAGATTCCTGAGGCAATCAAAATCTTCATGTGCAAAGCAATGGATACCTGTAAAAGACCTTTTTAGTGCTATACTGACCTGCAACTAATTAATTTCCTTCAAAATGATCTTTAATTTAGGTGAATATGCTTCACTAGAAACGATAAAATGATACCTTAACTTTTAATCTATCAGCATTTCCCCTTAGTTTTGGTATCACGACAGAATAGCCATAGCCTATCGTAAGAAATTGCCATATTTTTCCACGAATGTCCTCCAACCTGCAGCCTAATTAATGTTTCTACTAGTAGCACTAGCAGGAAGGTTCAAGCATATTTACTGTGTACAGTTTGAGGTCAATTTAAAAGAGTTAAAAGGGGGGATTTCAAAAGGTTGCATGTCATTAAGGTGCACGAAAATGTGGGAACGAACCCACTGATGACAGGGTGATGAGACGTAAACTTGGCCGTCCCCTTAAACATTTTAGAATCAACTAAAAGTTTGAACTCTAACAAGGTAAGAAAAGAAGTCAAAAGTGTCAGCGTACAGTACTGTCCATGTGCTTTTCCATTGCATTCTATCTTCAATTAGAGACTTGCTAGTTACTTTCCAACTTTGTTGCACGAAAATGAGGCTTCCATGCTACTACTATGTAGGCCCAAGGCGTAACGTCAGATCAGGCCACACATTCACTAATCCATCTAAAAGGCCATGACCACCTTAAATTTTGTTATGACCGGGCTCTGAGACAGAGAGGCATCGTCAACACAATTATTGATGGCCACTTTTGGCTGCCATTTATTATTGCTTCTTACTATTTTCAAATAGGCGTAGACCATGACTCTATTTTGGTCTTGGATGAGTGAAGTTTGGCCTTCGTGAAACATGAAAATTGAAATGGTTACAAATATAAAGGCCAAGTTTCAGAGTCGAAACTCAATCAGTTTACTATGACAGCATATATTTTTGTCTAGACTGATTTGAATAATTCTCTTTATAGTATTAGACAACAGGTGTTTACAGATCTGCTACATTGGTCTCTTTTTTTTTTTAGCTATAACCTAATTGTCTGCACGTAGTCAGCCACCAGGTGCAACGTATGCATTTTTTTTTTGTCATTGGTAATGCATGGTTGTAATCTTATAGTGTGTATTCACGGTGAAGTTAAAAGAATAGTCCATACCATTCACAAACCCCTGTCACAAATGGAGAATATTCAGAAAAGATTAAGACATAGTAGACCACCGCTCGAGAGCATCAACCACTTGGTCCAGGAAATATTGTAATTGTGGTGAGTTTTACAAATAACATTCAAGGCAACTTATCTTTATGAATAATTCACACTCGACATGAATGTCACATGATGGTTTTGTTTGCTCTTGTTTCTGTGCAACTTTAACAAAGTTTTCATCCACCTATTAAAAAAACTGGCAGTTTTCAACGATCCATTAATTCTGTATCTTTAGCAGAAGATCCACTTGGAGCAGATTGAGGGTTGTAGATCTGTACATTAATTGCTTGATATTATTATGGATTTTACATGAATATTTTGAACCAGTATCTGCCCTATCCTTAAATACACTTTACTTTATTTGCTCTTAACACTTTCACAGCCAGTGTCCATTACTTAGACACCACCCTTTAAGGTCAACTACATGCAGTGGAACAGTACCTATACGTGCCTGTCGACTGTACTGCGACTGTTTTATCTGCTCTCAGTGACTCCAAAATTGTTGATGAACCTAAACGCTGTCGATGTTTTTCTCTCATCGTTGAGTTCAATAGGTCGATAGATTACTCTAGTAGAAGTCAGCAGCGCTTACAAAGTAAACAAACACTTAAGTGCTCTACAAATGTTTTTACAAGGAGCTTCAAATAACAGTTCATTGCTTATACAAAGGTAAGAAGATTTGACTTCTCAGTATGACAGGGCTGCTCCTAATAACAGCTCCCTGGTATGGCAACTGATATACCCCTGTCCACGGACATCTTTTAAAGCATTTCAAAAAAATTGTACCACATTCTTGTAAAAGTCAAATGTGTTGTAAATGTCTTCGTATCGCTTCTTGTACCGTGCAATATAAGTCTATCTAATAGACTTCCTGGCAGATCGCTTCAAAATTGTCATTAAACATAATTACGAAGAAAGGTACACCCATGCAAAACGATCGAAAACGAATGCAAAAATGTGATGAGGGGAAGGATGCATACATCTTTCGATACATGATGAACCTCTTTGTGTAGTCTTCGGTTAGTCCTTTAGTGTTTCCTGTGAAATCTGTGGATTTGCTATTTTCTTCATTACTTGTATCTTACCCTTCTTTAACTTTCCCACGTCCCTCTCCACTAAGGGTGTCCCGTTATCCTTTGTGATATTCCACCATGAACGAAACTGGAAGTCGAAACAGATGGTGAAGGGTGGTAGGGCGGTGTATATGGTAAATTTTAAGTATCGTGCAAACTTATCACTAGATAGGAACAAGCAGATGAATCAGTAAATGGGTTCTTGCGAACTAGAAAATTTTTGGTCTACTTCAGCCTCTCTATAAGTCTATATTTACACTTAAAATATTTTCACTGGTTATGCAGATTTAAAATCATTTAATTGTTCCAGCCAAGGCCAGATTTTAACAGACTTAATGCATGCAGCGCCTTCTAAAGAAGGTCAACGTGCATCTTTGCAACTCGCAATAACAAATGCATACAGCTGATTTGTTTAATGGTGGGATACGTGCGTTAAGTCTTCGTCTTGCGTACGTGCAGAGGGCTTCCTTAATTTGCCTCCAAAGATGACGTATCATGACGTCAAACCATAAGGTTTATACTATAGGAGCTACAATAGCATACCAATATAAGAGTAGTTGATGGATCACACGGATGCAAAGAAACACCTGGATTGTAGAAGGTGGTTCCCTATGAGACTAGCGATCTACGTGTACAGTGAGTAAAACAAAAACGAGATTTCTGTCATTGATCTATCAAAGTATGCTGTACAGCTTCTTCTCATCTTAAATTTCATATTTTAGCAACTGGTGATGGGACTTTATTTGTTGAGGTAATTATAATGGCCAAATGTTGTTTTATACAATTCAGATATCATGTCACGCTTATCAGAACGACTCTGGGAGTCCACAGAGGAACTTCGCCAAGATATTTTGAACACCAAATTCATTCAGGGACTGAAAAATGGCTCCTTAGATCCTGTTAAATTCGGTAAGTAAAACGCGTTGATGGTTAGGAAATTGCTGACACTTACGGAAGGTTACCATAAAGAAGAACTGGCCATTCACTGATTGAAAACGTTACTACCACTGACATGTGTTTGACCCTACGTTAGAACGTTAGTACGTTAGTTCGCACTATGGGCTGATGGGACAGAGGGGACGTGTGAACATGTATTGCACAAACGAACTGATGGGTTGAGAATGAAGGTGAAAACACACCATTGTAAACTTGAACCAAATGGAGGCTACCAGAAAAAAGTCGACATTGGTTCATGTTCTCGTCGACATGGTTAGAGAAACATAACACAATATGTGATCTATATTTTTGTGTTAAATTCGAAAGATGAAAAAAGATATCAGGTAGCATGATTTCATTTATCCTGCCTCTGCCACTGTCACCATTTCAATGCAAATACACTTAAGACTAGATAGTGGCATAAGCTTCTCAAACTATGTATGATTGTTACAACACAATATATTTAAACAGGGCTACACTCTTGGACAAAACTCCTCGGGACGCCCCCGCTCCCTCTCTCAATGTTGACCACATTTATCCAGTTCATGGCATACAGTGTCACTCTTTCAGCGCAACATTGGGTGGGGGAGCGGGGGTTTCTTCTAAGCCTTGGAACTGAGATTCGAAAATATTACAACAAAGTGTCCCATGAGTTTTTTCCAAGATTGTAGCAGGGCATCGCAGTCAGTCTTGTGGGCAACGAGGAAATTTATCGTTGTTTCGTTGTAATAAATTCTGACGGTTAACGGATGAAAAAGGGACATAAGAGAGTTATCCCGTCACTTCTGTTTTGGCTACCTCTCCCCAATACCTCCTGGAGTCAACTTTTCTTTATGGACATTAAGTAATATTTTTCTTGTAAAGCGATATTCTCGATGGCGGAATGCTTTGTTGAGGCCAAAATGAAATAGCAAACAGCGTAATTGTTTTCAAAGAAGCGATGACTTTAGCTTGCAGTGTCTTTGCGGTTCATACATTTCGCCATAAGAAGGATGCTATAGGTTACATTATGTGCAAAACTAGTACATGTACGTGTCTTTTGAAGAATATATTGTTATTGTTTGTGCATGGATTTTGTATTCTAATGACTTTTTTTATTTAGTGTTTCTGATTGAATATGAAATCATACCGTGCGCCAAATTTGGTACATGGATCAGTACGTCTTGTCAACATTGCGTGCCCAAGTGATTATATAGTCGTTTGAACTTACACTATTGTATGAAAAATTATCGATGTGAACGTAGCCTAGCTATTAGTTCTATATCATTACCGCCAACCATTGGTTGACCGTTCATTGATGTCGGACTCGAAGAAGGCCTTAAATCGATTTTCGAGAGCCTCATTGTAAACGTGAAGGGCTAGTTCACTTATCTATGTGTCCTGCTCTTGCATCACTACCAGATGATAACAGCACGGGGCTGCCACTCGGAGTGTTGATTTGATTTAGTGATTGTTTTTGCAACAGTTCCCATCCAAGTGACAAAAATTTAGAATAAACATACTTTAGGAAGAATTTCCCATACTAATATTACTTGAAATTTGAAACATTTTTGAAGTGTTTGAAATGGTCGTATGTTCTTGGAGAGCTTGTGAATGGTTAATGTCCACTACACATATAGATATTTATAGACTCATTTAGTGTTTACAACAAATGCCGTCACGGCTCGATGTCAAAAGAGATGGTAAGGCGCGCTGTACACTGTCGTCACAATGAAAGGTAGATTCCACTTCGTCTACTTTCTGCTAACAAGCGTTAACACTTGCGACACCTAACATACACGCATGTGTTCTTGCTTGTTAGTAGGCCGGTTAAGACCCCAATTTTATGCAAATCCTTCACTTTGTGACAACATAATGAAACTTGGCATGACGACTCATTAAGGTGACAGAAATATGGAATGGAAGGGTTGCCCAAAATTTGAGCAGGGGAAAGTCGCCATTTTGGATTTCAAAATGGGCGACCCTCAATTTGTACTATTCCTCACCTATATTAGTGGATTCGAAATGCACACTGCTTAATTTAGGCAAATTAAAATGTTCCACAATCAAGAGGGCTATTTCGATGTCAAAATGCAGGGTGATGTCAACTTGGGTGTATGTGCGCGCGAGAATGGGGGGTAGGCGGACGTAGTAGGTCTTAGGCCAGAGGCACTTTACAGGCACCCCACAATCCTTTGACTCAAAATTATTTGGGAACCTTACCGTCTCCTGAACACTAAATCAAATGGTATTAGTGGAATAAATATTTGGGGTCTAATTCCATAATAGCTGCAAAAAGCAAAATGGTGGCAAAATTCATGAATTGTTTGCATTTAATAATGATAATGAAAATATTCTTTAGAAATATTTTTTAAGACGTCTATTCTAATAAATAATTCATGTTTAATTGACAAATTTCAAAATTTAATTTAACTATTTTGGAGAGGTTCAGGTTAACCAAGATGACGGAAAAACAATATGGAGGAAAACAGAAATTTCAATGTATAAAAATAATGTGAAAAATAATCACAAAAATGCTTTTGATACCGTTTCCCTTATCATATGGCCATATTTTACGATACATAATTGTATATTATGCTACAAAATGTTTTGTTTAGAATTCGGGTCAATCAAGATGGCGGAAAAGTGAAATGGAGCCAAATGCAATAATTAGGGCGTATGTCAATTAACTGTAAAAATGACAAAAATAATTGATAAAAATACTTTGGCCACAGGTAGATATAACGTCTGTCCTAATTCTGTGGTAGACTAAATATTTGAAAAGTATTTTTTGGATTTTTTCCTGATCCAGGTAAACCAAGATGAAGGAGTAACAAAATGGTCGCCAATGTTTATATTACGTTACATTAAACGATACCTGGATAATAATCCTTGAAAGATACTTTCACAAATCTTCGTTGTATCTTGCCACAATTTATTCCAAATAATCACAAATTATATTTCAGAACAATTTTGTTGAAATTCAGGTCAATCAAGATGGCGGAAAGAGCGAAATGGCTGCCATTTGAGTAGAGTATATATAAGATAAGAAAAATAGTCCACACAAAATATTTTTAACACATTTTAACCAAATATCTATCCATAATGTGAAGTAAATACTAAAAAGATATCATTTTGGACATTTTGTGCTGATCCAGATTTACCAAGACAGTGGAGAAAACAAAATGGCTGCTAAGTGTATAAGTAGAATTTGTAGTAAAAAATAAGACAAGTAAGCCATGAGAATACTTTTAACACATTCTAACCTAAAATCTATCCATAACGTAAACTAAATATCCAACACATATCATTATGGATATTTCTTAATTAATCCAGGTCAACCAAGATGGTGGAAAATTAAAAAAAAATGAAATGTCGGCAACTTAACACACAAAATCAGAAAATCAATTAGTAAATACAGTTGGTTTACTTAGATCACCAAGGAAATGTAAAAAAAAATGTGTTGAAATCATTGTTATGCAACCGAGATAGATATTAGGTTAAAAATGTTAAAATTATTTTTATGGATTAGGCCTATTTTTTATTGTGTATTTATACACTTAGCCATCGTTTTGCTTTTCCGCCATCTTGTTTGAACTGATTTTCAACAAAATGTTCTGAAATATAATTTGTGATTACTTGGAATAAAATATGGTCAGATATAAAAAGCATCTGTGAGAAGTGATTTTTGTAAGAATTATTATCTTTACTATTTTAATATAATGTTATTTTAACATTGGTGGTAATTTTGTTTCTTTTGCCATCTTATTTAACCTTTATCGGAAAAATATGTCCAGGAAATACTTTTTCAATATTTTCAGCTGAATTATGACAGAAATTATATATATTTGTGACCAAAATATTTTTACGATTATTTAGGTTATTATTTTTGGTTGCCTAGGACTCAAAAAGAAATGTTTTGATAAATGACTACTTATTATCTAAAACTATGGCCATATACTATGGACAATGGTGTCAATTGCATTTTTAATGATTATTTTTCATATTGTTTATGCATTATAATCGGTATGCTGGCCGCCATTTTGTTGTTTCTGCCATCTTGGTTAAGTTAAAGGTCCTGTATAAAATATCACAGATCTTGCTTAGACTTTAATCTACGATCTCCTGTTAAGGTTGGTAGGGTTTTCAATCAAAATATACTTTTGTATTACGTTTAATTTCCTTATTTTTGTGAGGAATTTCAGCAGTGACTTTTTTACTTTTTTGGTGATTTTTCAACATATTACCTCTAACTACACTTGTCCCAAGAATGTTTAGATCCAGCTTTAACGTTGAGATATCAATTTGCATCATTGTAAATATAGATTTTAGAATTTTGCAGTTTTTACAAAAAAACAATTGGAAATATTTCATACATTTTCGCGGCCATTTTGTTTTTTCGCCATCTTGTTGATCTGAATCTTGGCAAAATAGTTACAAAAATGAAGTTTGGAAATTTTTTAATAAAATATGAACAGTTTTAAAAAATAGACTTCTCAAAAATATTTCTAAACGATATTTCTTTTATTATTATGTTATGCAAAGTATTCTTAAATTTTGCCGCCATTTTGTTTTTGGCAGCCATTTTGAATAAGTGAGACCCCATATATTTATTCTACTAATACCACTTGATTACCGTAAGGTTCCCAAACAATGTTGGGTCAGAGCATTGTGGGGTTCCCGTTAAGTGTCTCTTGTCAAATACATACTACCCCTTCCCCTGCGGGGCTAACGTCACCCTCACCCCCTCACCCGCACTTACACCCAGGCTAGCATCTACCTGCATTTTGACATCTAGATAACTCTCTTGGTCGTGGAACATTTATATTTGTCTAAATTAAGCAGTGTGCGTTTCAAATCCGCTAATTTATGTCAGGAATAGTACAAATTGGGGGGTCGGCCATTTTGAAATCCAAAATTTTGGGCAACCCTTCCATTCCATATTTCTGTCACCCTAATGAGTCATCATGCCAAGTTTCATTATGTTGTCACAAAGTGAAGGATTGTGTCACTTAACCGGCCTACTATATGCTCTATGCCAACCAATGCCAACCAGTGACGTAAGCGTGAACACCCTAATACTAGACCTATGACAAGCAAACCTGATTGTGTATGATTTTATGTATGTTTACGTGTGATTCGGTAGCTGGGACCGTATTACCAAAGAACTCTAACAAAGCGATCGTATCATTTTAAACAAGCATTTTTAACATACTATGACAGTAAAAATTATTTCAACACAATAAACATTTTTGAAAGAATTTTATAGATATTCATGGACCTGAACATATTGCATTTGCGGGTTAGTATGAGTGCTAATCAATTTACCTTTCCTCACATTTTGTTACCTTTCTTCTGGACATAAACTACTACACTTCTTTTTCTCGCCCCATCTATCTGAACACAGTCTGGAAACTTATGATGGCAGCAAGTATAGGGGGCTTTTTACTTGCTGTTAATTGAAACCTCTTGAAGATTACACAGCTGAAACGTACAGGATTAATACAAAATGATGGCTGATAGTTTGATACAAATGTTACCACAACATGTAACGTGCATCTGAAACTGTGTACATGCTGATTGGGACAAGCAGTTGAACAGGTGCAGCGTGATTCCGTTCCACTCCAAAACAGTCTTTGTGCACAGTATCCATTATGTCCTTTCAAGCTTTCATACAGCAATATTTTTGTACTGAACTGTCCATCAACATCTTTCACACATTGCACATGCATGTGATACTCCTGCCTTGAAAAATGTCTTAAATGAAATCTGCAGTAAAATGAAAATAAGGTACATACTAAGGTCGATAGCAAAGTATGTTCACAAACGTATATCATCCCACAAATTGTGTTTGAACAGAGAACTGTCAAAAGGAAAAATTGCAGACGTCGAGCTACAAAAGAAAGAACAAATTCATGTGACAAACTGAGCAAATCCAATCATCAAGTAGGCTTCCAGGCGCGGATGCAGACATTTCGAAAACGGGGTGGACTGAACTTAGAAAAAGCGGGTTAGGGAAGTCCTTGGTCGCAGGTCACTGCCTGAAATATGCAATCCTGCCCAAAAGACTACCTCCCTTCTCAAGTTCAAGGTAGGATGTCAATTAATGCATTGCATGCCGGCTACCTATTATATATAATTTCCATCGAACTTTTCAAGGATCCCATGTGTTTGTGCAGCCTGATTGGCCCAGACTTAGAGGCTTAAATGCCCGAATTTACCTGAGTAAGAAATTGCATGAGACTAATTGGATATTACAAAACGGACTAAATTGTCGCCCGTTTCCCGCGCAAGGCTAGTAGCCTGTATATGCATAATTAATTATACGCATCCCAAACAAACAAGAGGGCAAATTTTCTTGCCAAAAAAACGACCTAAGTCCACATGAAAGGTTTCGGCACACTTGATCCCCACAAATCGCATGCACCATCAACGACTACAAGTACTTAAATCCTTACGTTTCGCATCATTATAAACACTGAGAAAATTCTTGAAAATTGTAAGATGATATGCGTTTTGCGTTTCTCTGACATGATTGTTTCTGATCCTGACCGGGACATACCAAAGACTTTAAAGATGGAACCTACCGCCATTGTGCCTTGATGCTAAACATAAGCAATGCAGTAGGGAAAATAGGCCAGAGGGCCACAACTGGAAAAAAAGGCCATGGCCGGCCCCACTTGAACCCATTGGTTAGAAACTGAGTCGATAAACCTCATCTAAGTACTCGTAAGCAGGGTTATTACTTTGCTTGAGTAGGGGTTTCTTTTATAACGTAAAATGGGCATGGATTTTTTTTTTGGGGGGGGGGGTTTTCATTGTTTTCGTTGTTTTCATTACTTTCACTTTTGAAGATTTGCACTGTGTATTCACGCCTTACTGTATCAAATTTGGGGCACCGATGGTTTGTGACAATATTGAAACATGAAGTAGGAAGAAGTTTCCAATGGTCTCATGTAAGGCTTATTACTAGTTGCTACAACAGTGAACTGATGACAGGTAACGGAACGCAGTTCCTCCATGCAAAGTGAATGCATACTACATTGATGCCACAGCAACCTTAATATTTCTTAACACTATTTCTCTATAACGTATCCAGTAAGAGGCTGTTATTTACCAAGTTATATTCTTTTTTACAGATACAAAATTTTCAGAGGGTATGAAACAAGTGCGAACTATGTATTGTCTTTTAGTTTTGCAAACTTCAGTGAAGAAAAGAAATATATTTTCCTCTTCCTTGCTCCTTTGTAGTGCTGATAAATTATTTTTGTCATTGTTTTGAACCCTTAGAGGTTATCGTTTTAGACAGACTTCTTGCAAACTTTGCTTACTACTTCGATATTGGATGATTAATTTATCCGTCTACGTAAACTACTATGTTTATCTATTTTCAGGAAACTACACCGTACAGGATATAGTATTTTGCTATAGAGCCGAAAAGAATATCGACACGATTATTGCTCGTTCATCTGGTGAACTGAGAGATTTCTTGAAGAAACGGAAAACTTTGGTTCGACAGTACGCAAGAATTTATATGTTGGATGTAGAGAGTTCAATCTTTGTATTTCACCCTATTTATGGTTTAGCATGGGGGTGTCGGCCTACAAATGGCAATTTCTCTGAAGAAAGTATATCAAAATGCATAATGTATAGATCGATGGATATATAACACGTGTGTTAAATCGGCAACAGTCTATTTAAGGTATAAACTGCATTTGTTGGACAAATGTTGTGCATAAGCCGTTGACACTCCAAATTTAGGCAAAAAACGGACGAGGCGAGGCCGAGTCCTTTATTTTTTCCAAAAGTTTTAGTCCAGATCGGTCCTGTTCAAAAGTCCCGCAAGATATAAAATAGGAAAAACGTGAACCAAATCTTGTATAACTTCTCCTTTTTGTGGTAATTACTGAGAAAGGCTTTGATTATGGTCAAATGAACCAACGAAAGACCATAATTTGTGAGTGTTTTCAGAAGGCTAACATTATTTTAAGTTTTGTTTTTCCCGGCGAACAACAAAATGGCGACTTTGATTGCAAAGTGTATACAGTCACTCTACGAACTACTATAGTTCTACTACAAAAAGTGTATGTGTGAAACATCTACTTTACAGAATGATAAACATCGTAACTTCGTAGAAAATTTAAAGTTTGAAATATGTTGAAGGATTTTGTCCGTTCATCATTACATGCTAATACATTATTGTTGAGCGTTGTAAGTTCACTTCCATATAAGAAATTCTTAGACTGAAGAAGTAAATAGTACGCAGTTTTTGGAAAGGTTAAATTAATTTTAAATCCGTACAAGTACATTGTGCACTTACGTGTGTACTATAAGTAGTGTCACCGTATCGATGAAACCGCGAAAACCGACGTCAGGGACCAAACCAGCTGAAAACTTTCTAGAAATCAGTTAGCTACAGTTAAACGAGGATTTGTTTTAACTGATATTTACTGACGGAAGAAAGCTCCTATTAAAAAAAAATCATCATGGTAAAATTAATTAAATAGCCAGCTATGCATACGCTTCCTTGTAAATCGAAAGAACGTTTTCCAACATTAGTGCTACGGCCTAGTGTATGTGTAAGGCTTGGTATGTATAACACCTAGTACGGAGTGTCTGTAGTTGGTATTGGCCAACACTACGGTCTTCTCCGAAGACTTACGTTAAGCCTAGGCCTACTGTGAGTTAGCCTTGGCTACTACGTTCTTAACGTTAGTGCTCACGGTACAAAAGAACATGTTGTTAGGCATACCCACAGTCCAGTCTCTTATTTAATTTCAAGCTTCCAAACAATTGACTTTTCAGACAACTTAGTAGGCCTATATGAAACTTGAGAAGTATTCGATTGGTAATAAAATACTGTCCTTATGAAGTGTTTTCCTGAGTGACCACAGCCTACTGTCTAACGCAGGTGTTCCCAACAATTTTCGCGACGCTCGAAGCGACCCCATTTTAGGTAAGAGCATCAGATCAGAACCCCAATGGATATATACCCCCCAAAATAACCACACACAGTACCTACGCAGTAACTGTTTCAACTGCAGTGATTCTATTTGACTGCACGAAATCACTTACGTAATGTGTTAAAGGAGCAGGGTAGCCATCAAAGTAGAATAAATTCTCGGACCCGCCGACTTCGTTACGTCACATCCGGTTATGCTTCTTGGTTATCTATTCGATCTGATACCTATACCGAGGCAATGCATGCAGTGTGTCTGGTGTAGCAGTACACATGTTACTGTCGTTAACAGTATTAACGTTAGCCTAACTTAGGCTAGCGTTAGGGCCTATAGCATAGGTCTACCACGAGAAACAAACTCATTGATTAAAAAAAAAAACAGTTGCAATACCTGCAAAATTGACAGTGTTGTTCATGAACCTCCTGCAAATGATGGGTTTTGTCACTAGTATCACACTGAAACATGCAACGTTGATATACTACATTGTGAGTTGTGTGTACTACTGCCTGCGTAGAAGCATCGATCACAACCGAAACATGTGGAAACGATTCAAAATTGCCGGTGCCAGAAGAAAAAGTAACGAACTAGAAATTCAAAAAAGAAATTGTAAAATATCTTGCAAGAGTAAAATCAAATATCCCAAGAAATAATATAGAAACTTTATTGCAAAATTACTTTGCAAAATTATCATAAATGAGAATAAAATGCATTAGGACTAATATTTTAAAATTAGTCCCACACAAAGGGTAATCATCTCGTTTGTATAAAGTATTTATTTTGGAAAGTACGCCGCTACCCTGCTCCTTTAAGTTCATGCCTGGTTTAATAAGTCTGTCGTCTCCATCCACACAGAATTTGTGGATAAGTGATATTTACCTTTTTGATTAGGAAGTGACAAATTTTCAGATATTTTGGAAGTAGTTCGCCATTCCACAATAAGTGCTTCACGACACCAATTGGTTTAGAAATGCTCTAACGCCTAACGGTTAAAATCGATTGTGCCAAATTAATTGGCTTGGCTACTATTAGAAGGCTTAAAGGTTAGGGACAGTTGCATCAGGGAGCTTTTAATTGGCCCTGTACCGGCCGCACAGAAGCGTTGATATCGCTACCGGCATCAATAGCAGTACGTTTCAGTACAGCTATTGGTGCTGGTAGCGCTATCAACGCTTCTGTGCGGCCGGCCCTGCTCAAAACTCATGGAGTAAATCAATTTGGATGTGATGCTGGCCTACGATGGAATTAGTGTCGTTCAACAAGGCAAAATCGTATCCACTTGGACATAACAGGTCTTTCAGTGTGCTCAGGTCATGTTGCTGTTGTATGCATATTGTTTAAGAAGTGACCAGAGCAAACATGTATATGGCAACTACACAGGGTCTCAATATCCTCATAAAAGTTGTGTTGCCAATGAATTTTGAATAGTTAATGAGGCTAACTGACCTTTATTCCAAAGAAAAACTGATTTTCATGTGAACTATAAACTATAAGCCAATCAGAGCCAATGAAATGCAGTAACGGTAGTAAAGGGTTGTAATATATTCGTGTATAACGACAGAGTAATACATACTTGACCAATTGCTAACGTGTTACCTAGAAAAATTCATTCAAGAAATAGAATAAATAAAAATAGATTATTCGATTGCTGATCTTCTAAAATGTTATTTTTACAGATATGGTGAGGGTCAAAGGAAAGAATGGAGTATTCAAGATACGGATGGAGTTTACATTAACCCTGCCTGCAGAGCTTACATAGAGTTTCTAACAAACGTTGCTCACTCATACGACCCGATTTATTACGTGGTTGCCTTCCTTCCTTGTATGAGATTGTGGCCTTGGCTTGGTGACCAGTTAAGACAAAGTGAATCGGTGAATATTTGCTTTATGAGATATGGTTTGATGATTCTCCAGTTTCAAAGATCCAAAGAGGTATAAAGCTTTCAAGGGCATTTACGACCATGGTTTAAACTTACAGCAAATTTGATACAGGGTTATTATATTGTTGTATACACTTTCTCTCTCGTTAAGGTGTAAATTTATAAAATGAAACAGGATATCAAAGACTTTTCATGATAGAACAATTTGATCCACAAACTGCATCCTGAGCCAGAATTTGACAGATGCAGTCTCCCCGCTCCTTGCTGCTTGATTTATTGATATTTACTCAAAGCTATAGTTCAAGCGCCTCAGGGTGTGCCTTAAGACTAGCATTAAAATACATACTTTATAGGCTGGAAAATGAAAATAATTCATCCTACTCCACTTTTCATAAATTACTGTTAACCTGAGGTATAAATTTAAAATTTAATTTGTGACGTCCTCCTAGACATTTCACGGAAGCTACTTTTTTCTTGCTTGAAATTACAATGTTTATATGACCAAAATGTGTAGTTTTCGTTTATATCATATTGTACGGAAAGAGCTTGTACAGAGCTCATCCTGGTCAGCTTATTAGTATTTCGAGTTCAACTAATTCGACGAAAATCCCTGCATGGCGCTGTTGGATCTCCTTCTCTAACATCACTGATTGAAGCCTTGCTCTTGAATGGCTGGTGACGCCAAAATTATGTGGCCTACGCATCAAAACAATTTTGTGGAAGTCTCTTGTTAGAGGACAAATGCTCTTAAATAGTGGGGCTAGCTGGATAGTATAAAACTGAAGCCACCCAACTGCCGAATACACAGCTCATCAAAAATAATTATCTTTGGATTTAGAGGGCGTTGTCGATTTTTTGAGACTGGCTCAGCACTTTGAGCATGTGTAGCACGCGTGCACAATAAAATTCATTTGGCGGGAAGAAAAAGACAAACCTGACTTGTCGGCTCTAACGTACTTGTTTAAAATTGGCGTTTAAATTTTCTTTGGTATACAAGATCAGGATGATCCGGACACCTGGACAACCACCCTCTCTGGATCCACACCTGGTGATATTTTTTTTCTAAACCTTTATTGAAAGGGCCTTCTTAAGATACTTCTGTTTCTTTTACAGAATCTCGGGGTTTATCAGTCTTGGGTGGATCACTATTTCGCAGGTGATTATTTTCTTTCATGGGAACATTTCATCAACAAGTCAACCGTCATCGACAAGGAGATCGCTCAAGATATCTACAGAGAATGCATGAAGGATGAACTTGAATTCTTCAATTCAGTTTTCCTTGCAGAGTGATGATTCAAAATTCGAAGAGTGAAATAAGTTTAATTGATTTTGATGTCAAATAATTCGATGCAAAATAATTATTTTAGAAACAGAGTGTAGGAATATTTTGAGGAAATATTAATTACTGTTGCTGCTTGACAGCCACATGAAATTGTTAAATAATCTTGTATATTCATCACATATTTTTGGGCCCGGATGAGCCACAAGGCTAGTAAGGCTATAGCCTTAGGCCCTCGATAATTGTACGCCCTCCTACCATTGCATCCCAGAACATTTTCAAAATTGTAGATTACTTTCGTGCAATCATAATTACATTCTTCATGGACCTATGTGCGCAATTCGGTAGCCACCGAGTGACTGGATACACTCTAAAGAATTCATGAACATTTTTTGCATAATTTGGGCCCTCCACATCCTTACTCCTGGCCTACAATCATAACGGAATAAGTTTACACTTGTCTTACATAGCATAAATATTCATTTTAGCTTTTTCTGGGTTATTCTTTTCTGTTAAGTGTGTAAGCATGCATTTAGCCTAAAATTGAGAGTGCGCAGATCCCGAACAATACCAGGGACGGCTGAAACCGGACATCGACTCATTGATTTTATTTTCTATTATAAAACACATACCGTCGATTTTTGCAGAAACACTACATAAATTCTTTATGAAAGGAATGTACTTAAACATTTAATTTTAGTGTAGAATTCCTTTGTACATGTTATATAAGTGTGACTCAAGTTTTGGAAAGAAAACACACTGTTGTATGATTACACATTCTGATCTAAATTTCAACTAAATGTGACAGAGCCAGTTGCCCTGGCGTTGATGTCTCTTCGTATGTAACGGCTTGAGCTTCACATTTATTTATCTATCCCGTTTATTCAATTTCGCATGAACTTTCTTTTTACTTTTCTCAATTCCTCACAAAGTGACTGCAAAAAAAAAAATGCAAGATATGTAATTTACATATCTAAGACACAATTTACACATTTTCGAGTCTTATAACGAACATGTTAGGCCTATATCATGGCATTTGCCGGCCACCGACTAAAACCTTTAGGAAATGTTTACTTAGGCGACTCTATACGCTCTACCATAATTCAAAGATAAGATGTCATCTCACAATATGCATATATATTCCGAATTAAGGATGACGTCACAGCAAACCATTGTCTTAACTTCGATTGCGAACCGATTTGATACACTGTCGATAATGCAAACGGATTCGATACACTATCGATAATCTAATATTACCGAACCGGTTTCCAAAAGGACTCAAGACAAGGGTATGCTGTGACGTCATCCTGAATCCGGCATGTTACGTTTTATTGCCTTTTTACGAGACGAAATATTATCTTCAGTGTTGATATAAAAGACAGCTCAACACTTTATGAAACAGGATCAAGATGAGATTTACAATTGACAATTCTTTAGTAAAATATTGCATTATACTAAAACCTTTAAATCGACTCAATTTGAAATAGTAGATGTTGCGATATTTTTTGGTACTGTTTTACCCTGATAAAATTGACTGCTGTTATTTTGTTTCGAAATAAATGTATTCGATCCTGAAGAGCTCTTTATTTTTAATCGTTTTAATTTATTGGATTTTGCTGTTGTTTACCCAAATAAACAACATTTTGTCCATAAAAGTTAAACATTATTAATATGACCAGATAAAATACAAGATACCATCTTTAAGGTTCAAAGAAATGTCAAAATTACTCATAGGCGTAGGAACCGGGGGAGCAAGTGAGGCTATCGCCCCGCACTTTCACAAGAGGGGAGCGGAGATATGTTTTCGCCTCCCCACTTTTTCACATACTAAAGGAAAATTAAACCGTGATCCTCACACCTGGAAATTGCCTTCCTTTGACTTGGCGATTTTTATCATAGCACACATATACCTTGCAGCCTTGTCAATTGAACAGCAGTTCTTGAAGTGTCTAAATGTTACTATAATATGCACAAGTTGTGGCATAAAATTTTTATTTTTATAAATTACTCTAACTGGACGGTGAAAAAACAACATCAACAACAACAAAAATCAGCATCAAATGCATGTTTTGGTCAAAGGGGTAGGGTGAGGTGCACAGTCCGAAAACTGTTCGGCCACTTTCAGATTGCTTCCTTCGCTTATGTTATTTTATCAATGTCCCAGATTTTCGTGGCGTTACTCTACTGGGAAGGATCAGAAGGATCTATAATAGCCTAGATAAAATTACAGCTTTTTGGTTTTGAAGGGGCCGCCAGCTAGTTTAGTTTTCGTAGGGTGGCTACAGAAAATTCGTGTTTCAAAAAAGTTTCAAATTTGTTTCAAAATCATTGTCAGGGTTAGAGTTAGCGGTTAGGGTCAATTGGACAAGGAATACTTGACCTGTTCTTTCATAATTTGGTGTTGGAATTACAAAACAAGGGGTCGGGAAGCTGTTATTTTGGAATTAGGGGTGTGGCCTATTTTGGCCTTAAGAAACTGCATTGCCATCCTACAAAAAAGAGACCCAGGCCTACACCTGTTTGTTAGCCCGATGTAACCATGCGACTGTGTCCTTAATCAGTGAAAATGATTCAATGTTTCAGGGTATATCACCTAAATACCAAATGTACGATCCATTATGACTACATCTGTAGCATATTACGAGTTCTATCATTTCTACGGAGGTTGTCACACTCACAGAGTTTGCTTCACGGGCTACTTGTCTGTCGAAATGATTATAAACATTGAACGCTACTAAATCGTCACTGGAATGCTGCACCACAGAACCCCCGACTTCTTTTTAACAGCACTAGTATTAGACATTTAAGTTATAAAAGATGTCATTTTCAATTGAAATTTATTATCTTTCCAAAAATTTCAGTGTTTTGACTGATCTCAACGAGTAGTAAACTGGTCCTAAAACTCTGAAACGCTAAAATAACTTCAAATTCATAAAATCGAGACGATACTTTTCATTTTGCTTCGCCCCACCCCTTCCCTCCTTCCCGGAACAGTAGAAGTTTGGCTATACGTCTAGACTTAGTGGCAAACTCCATTATGGCCCAGCTAGTAGTGCCGTTCACTTGCCATATAATTAAAAGTTTGGTCTAGCAATTAGATTCACGTATTGGGACAAGACGTACACAGCTCCAAATTTTGCCCTCAATTTGCCCTGCACATCACTTTTGAATTTCTGGTGACGCCATTGGTCTGGAGTAGGGCAAAAGTCAACGCCCTCTCTGAGAATAACAGTCCCATGTGGCCATGCGTACACCTGTCACCACAGGCGCAGGGAGCGAGGGAGTGGGTACTCCAGCCCCCTCCTAAAAAATTTGTGTGAAAAAAATTGGGCAACATGTTGACAATTTTCCGGGTACTTGATAAAAGATTGCAAAAATTAAGTTTCGTTAAATCAGTGATTTTAGCTAGATTTCTATGCATGCTGACCGCCTGCCGAAAATACAATAATTCCTTTGTAACTTATTGAGTAACTTCTAGTGTGAGGGGCCTCCGATAAGTTGTCCAGAGAGATACTCTTAGTATGAGGGGGTCATGGGGTCATATAGACAAGGTGACATTAATTCATGCATTGGAATGTTAATGGGTTAATAAAAAAATGAAGAAAATAAAAAAACCATCCGTTCTGTCATTTATTTGGATAATATCAATATCCAGAGGAACAGCTGGTAGCAGAACAAGGTTTCTTAACAATCAAATTGGAGTGCTTTCAATCATATTTCACAATGTCGGAAAGGATAGAGGAAGCAAAAATATTGAGGAGAAATCATAACTTAGGGTCAACTTACGAGGACTTTGAGTGTGTTAAAAGCTACTTGTAACAAGGAAGAAATTATCGCAGAGTCGATAAAGGAAAATTTGCAGAAAAAGACAGAGCGCCAATTTGAGGCAATGGAAGAGGTTCATGCTGATCTGGCTGGGCTGTTGTCGGATGAAGCATTTGAGCAAGCAGAAAGCTGGATGTTGGAATGCCAAAAGCATTATACTGAGGAGAGGGAGGAAGCATTGAAAAAGTTAAAGGAGGAAATTGAGTTTCAAATTAGCTTTGGAATTACCTAAGACAGAAATTCCACCATACGATAGAGACCCAACAACATTGTGGTCGCTTATGAAGAATTTTGAGGTAAATATGGCAGACAAGCTGAGTTCAGATGAGGTAAGGTTGAGTTATTTGATTCAACTAACAACAGGCAAGACTAGAAGCAGCATTGATTACTGTGTGTTTCTTGGAGCTCAGAGATAATGTTGACTGATGTCATACTCATACTGTACTTGATGTGTGGGTTGTATGGCCTGGGTAGGTGATCCCTATAGCTTTTGGTCTACGTCAAATGTCGCGGTCATTTTAGGTCACCAAAATAAAGGTCATTTTGGGTTAAAGGCTTGTGGTGTATCAAGAAAAATAACTGCAGTTGATCTTATACTTGTCATGTGAATAATTCATGTTTTGTTGTAATATTACCATGTAGCAAGGAATCACAAAGCCTTGTGGCTTTCTGGTTTTAAAGCTGTTGATGGTAACGAAGAATTACATCCTCCTCACGGAGCGATGAGATAAAACAATGTAACATCATCTCTTTTAATTAGCAACAGTACAGTAGTGTATTTTTTTTTGTTTTTGTTTAAGGAATACAATACATCTTCACAACCCCTATACAGAGGCAGATGCCAAATGATATAGGCTATGGTAATCATTACTGTAATGCAATGCAACTGTAAACAGAAATGGGATCACATAATATCGCGATATCTTTTGGATATCGAAGGAAAATCGTTTACCATACAGATAGGAAATTTCACATGCCAAAAGTCTTAGCTTGCAGTAATTGCGATGAGTATTACCAAGAGACCTTCGGAAGCTTTTTAGAACTCTGGGAAATATGTGGAGGGCATGGCCGTACGGGCCGGGGTGCTGGGGGGGCTGCCGCCCTCCCTAGAGTCAGAAACCGTAATAAATCGGGCAGAAAATGTTGCCTCAGTCGGGCAAAAAATCGTGCAGTTAAATTCCACATCTTTAAAAATCTCCTGCGTGGTACATAGTCGCCTTTGAAATTACGAATTTCAGCCTCGTCGGACCCTGGATCCTTGTCTGGCCGACCTTTTTTTTTTGCTCTTCTTGTGAGGGTAATGTATGGTACCTTACGCGCCAATCGAGGTCACCGAGGTGAGACCTGGAGTAGGGCAAAAACTCACCCCCCGAGAAATGGTCCCGTACGGCCATGGTGGAGGGTCCTCATTCTCCCGAGTTTGAGACTTCACTAAAACACACATACGTCTATCATATTTTGCAGTACCTTTTTGTCAATACGGAATAGCTATTGGACAGTTGCAATTGGTGGGTAAAAACTGGCTACTCTGTTGCAGAATTGAAGTCTCCCATTGATGACTTTTTTGGCTCCAAAGAATTTTGACCAAGCTGGAACCCTGAAGATTAATGCAAAACATACATACAAAGATGTAGAAGGAGACCATGCTTAAGTCTAATATACTTACTATTTTATTCTATCACGAGCCCACATATACCATCAATTTCTACATTTCGATATCGCCATCAATGTACTCTTAAGAAATCGATTGTTTTTTCTCAGTGTCTTTGTAATCAATCTTTTATGATCTGACCACTACCATTTTGAAACTGATGTTTCTCGTAGAGCAGAATTTTCCCTTTACCACCGGTTATCCCATCCAGACTATTGAGCATGGAAAACCACTAGATCAATTTATGCTGGTATGTAATGCAGTTACGGAAAAAAAAATGGAAAATCAGTAACCCACGCATGCTTCACGATTATATTACATAGCTGAATCTCGTCCCAGTGGCGGATTTAGACGGGGGCGCACCCGGAGCGCCCCCCCCCCTAAAATTTTCCAAGGTTTGTTTTTTTACCTATTTCGTAGAACGGATCATTTCGCCTACTTGATTCTTCATGATGTTGTATTGTCTTATAATTGCTACAAAATAATAGCAGTTTAAAAGCATACAGTTTCAAGTTTTCCGATGGAATGGCAACAGGGTGACATCCAAGATCTCGACCGTATCTTTGCAACTTACAGGGCATTGGAAGGGCCATTTCCTGCAATCTGGGAGGCTCATTTTGCAAAATTTCACTCTTACGCTACGCGCGAACCAATGATCGCTTACGGCTTGCAGATACTGGGAAAGTCGAACTCCAAACTGGCCATTTGTCAAATTGGCGAACAAGGCAGGGGCAGAGGGCAGACTGTCCCCAAATTTCCACTAGATCTTAATTTCTGGCATGGGTTTGCACCACTATTTGTGTCTTAAAAATCTCGTTTTAATTCCACTCAAAATTCCTGTCGTGCCCGAATTCTTTCAAAGATTTGCCAGACAAATTAAAAAGCGTCAAAAAAACTTTTATTCCTCTGCCTCTTTTTTATAGTCTTGCGCAACACTTTGTCCGAAATGTCCGAATCTCCCAATTCTTTGAAACATTTGCCCGAATCATAAAAAAGCCTCATAGTCAAAGTAAAAATTTCATGACGAAACGAAAAGAATACAAAAATTCGCGACACATCCAGGTCGTTCATGGAAAAACAATTTCCTCAGTCTCACTTCATAGTCCCATGGAAACTAAACTTTGCGCCAAATGGGAGAATATTCCCGCGAAAGTTGTAAAAAAGTTCTGGGATGTCTTCAATTGCTATACACTGGCAGACGGGCGGGTGTATAGGTGTATACAAAGCCCAAACTTTTGCCCAAAGAAATTAAGCAAAGATCATTTTTGACGTGTCATATTTCTTTATGACAGTACTAGCAGTAGTCATCATAAGACGAGGATTCAGTTTAGTCGGGACGTATTTGGGCAGCTATATGTGGTCACGATTTTGCATTTTTCAATGTGAGCCACCGTCAATTGTGCAAAAATTGCTACTTATAGGCTCCAGTGCTTTTAACCCCAAATCGGGCAACGGTAAAAGTAGCTTTTTCTGCAATTTCACATGTGAATTTAATGTGAGAAAATCTTACCACATAAGTCCGCCTGAAAATTCTTCAAAGCCATCTTGGAACGTGACATATCAGTTTTTCTCAGAAGTTGTTATTAGTAAACTCAGTAGCGTCCATAAGTTGTCGGAGGAAAATCAACTGGTCGGGGGGGGGGGGGGATCGGGAGCGGTCTGACCGACTGTGGCGGAGCAACAGGCGCGCTGTCCCATGTGTGTTTTAATATGCTTCAAAATGTTTCAAAATATTGCATCATTTTGCATCTCAGCTCTCTTTCTTAGGCAAAAGTTTCTAGACCCCTCCCCAGGACAGCACAGCAAAGAATCAAACCTTGTGCACCTCTATTAAGACTTGTTTTACCTTCCAAAGGTTCACCACTAAATAAATAGCAGTTCTGAAAAAACTGTAAATCATCTATTAATCTATAATTAGACGAGTATGATTTTTTTAATTAATCATCTAATTAATCATCTATTATAAGCCAAGGAGAAGGGGCGAAGGGGACAGTCCCACCTTATTTCTAGCATTCTATGTTTATTTGTTACAATATTGCTAGTGTTTCCCCAAATTTATATGCGGTAAATAGGCCTGGCAAGTGCCATTTCCACCTATCTGTTTTCACTGACCTAGCCAGCAGGGGGCAGAATGCCCGCACAGAAATTGTAGGGACACGGTCGACGATGTTGAAAAAATGAAGGGGATCAAAAATAAAACGGCGAGAGAAGGGACGGATGGGATGTTGTTCGGGTGGAAGGGTGAGGGTTAAAGACCTAGAGATAGAGGGAGGGTAATTGGGAAATATTTCCTCCACAACTATGATCTTTTTATGATATTGAAAACTATGACGAAACAGATTAACAGAACAATGTAGGCGTCCACATCGTATTTCGTTTTTCGTGAAAATTGTGAATAATATTATTCATTGATAGAATGGGAATCTAGTGTGAAAAGAAGCAAAGTATAGCACGATTTTTAAAGCCCTTCGGGACAGCAAAAAAAAAATTTAAAAGGAAACGGGACACTCCATGACATGACGGCTGTCAAGAACGGGAACTATGAATAGACTTTGCCCCTGCATTTTATTTGGTAATTTTCTAATTGTTTTATAATTTTCTCATTTTTAATTGAAGGGAAAATTTTTTGGCAAACGAAAGCTCAAAATATCGACTGCTTAGACTCTACTTATTAGCATGGGAAATGCCATTTCCGTCTAGCTGAGGGATCGCGATTTTTCAAAATTTTCTGTACGCTCCGCGCCAACTGATGGTGGCGCTCCACTTAGATAGTCGTTCGGGCGGATGTTTGGACGTCAGCGCCCCTCCCCCTCCCCCTAAAGAAAAATCCTAGATCCGCCCCTGTGTCCCATTGACTGAACGCTGAAACCATCACTTTAGCAGACATGAAACCAAGTATCTGACAATGACGTAATTGAAAGAACCAAAAACGCTTCACTGATTTTATTGACTTGTTCTGGGGGGTTACCCTTAAACAAGTAGCTTTAGCATATTTTATACGGTGAATCATATTAACTGTCAAACATAGCCTATAGCAGGAAGTGAGTTTTATGTCATTGTGGATTCCTCAAAAAGGTTAAGCAGTTTTCTAGAATTTACCTTCCGAAAAGCACTTCAAGCAATTTAGTTTTCGCATGTTAAGGAGGGAGCATAATTGACTACTGTACTCTTCCGAAGAAACAGTCACGTGACCATCGACTTGAAGATCTACTGAGTCTACACAAGCTCAAGGTATGTTATCGCTGACTTTTCTGTGAACAACTTTTTTCTTGAGAAGGGTTCCACCGCACTACCTTATTTTGAATAATCAATCATTGTGTCTGTAAATATTGGTATTAAAATTGATTTTGTTTTTCTGTAAAATGAACATAGACTTTCCTTTAACCCTACTAACCGAGTTTTATCGTTTGGCCGAACTAATGTTATGCTTTGAGACAGACTCTCCTTTAAAATGATCTACTCCGCAGTGGAGGATAAAATCTTCTTACTTTTTTATGACTACTACTTTAATTCTTTTTGGTATAACAGGCTATCTTAATAGTTAATGAAACTTGAAAAGGTTCCAGATTCTTCCTAAAATAGAATAACATGCATCATTATTGAATGCATAATTAGAGTTCGTGCTGATCCCTTTACAAAGCGGCTTTAAGAAATGAACTATTTTGCACTTTTTCGGTGACTTGTGATATACCAGCAACATGTTAAATCTTCCAGTTAGCTTTTTGAGACATACTATAACACAAGAATCACTGTCGTAACTTTTTAACCACAATTAGGTCGTATAAAATTCCACCGGGTATTTGGTCTAGTGGAAGAGTGATCGAATCATACCAAAGACTTTAGAAATGGAACCTACTGGCGTTTTGCGTGATGCTCTGCGTAATTAATGGAGAATAAATTAATGGGGAAAACAATGCAGTGACCCAAAACTGTAACAAGTCCGTAAGCGTCCCTAGATTAGACCAGAAGGTTAGAAGTTGAGGTGTAAAACTCCAACAAATCGAACCAAATCTATGCGCAAACCAATTGGTAGCTTAGAGTACCTTTACTACTTTAAACAAAGTAAAACATTGCCACATTGTCAGGTTTTGTGTGTGATTTTGCAGTTTCAGGCTGAAGCTGTTCTCGATTTGAATGTACCATTTTATGATCGTGTGTATCATTATGACCAAACATTTAACACAAACGATAAAAAATGGCATAGTTTTGAACGCTCTTCGAAAATATCTGTTTTCATTTTAAACGCATAACCATGCCTATCAACATATATATGAATATGTAACACATAAAAATACATCGATCAGTCTGTTGATCGTAGCACAACTCCGGTAGAAGTAAACACGAATGTTGTACCAGCCAGCAAAATTGTACTGCCAAGTTGCTCTATGCTTTTGGAAATTTGAAACCTTTGGTTATTGCAGCTACGTTGGTAGACGTAAGTTTGTTGGGCTCTACTAAACGTTCAACGTATTTTGATAAGCCGATCCTTATGATCGAGCTGTATTTTATGACATTACTTAGTTACATAGTTCTAAGCTGTTGTCAGTAGCCATGTACTAAACAACCTAACTTCCTTTAGGCTGTTTTACATAGGCTACACCTTCAAAGTGTAAGCTCAAGTAACAAAGTATACACTGCGGATCGTAAGTTCCGTTTGCAATAACAAGCATTACCGCTGGTCTAGTAGGCTAATTTCGTGGACTTCGATCTGGATGTAGGCACTGTCGAACTTGGTACCGGCACTGCAAAGCTCAGTGTAATATGAGGTCACAAACACTTCTATAGGCTGTAGAGTTTGCATACATAGTACATGCTTTTGAATTGTTTTAACAATATGAGAACATAATGTACCAACACCCCCGTCTATCAGAGTAATGTCTCCTTTGGGGGAAACTAAGAGTCAGGTCCGGATATAGTTTGCGGGGAGCCTTGAGCCCAAATATTTTAGGGCCTTTTCCCTGTAAGACCATATATCTAAGCGAAGCGACACCACACCCTTTGAAAAAAAAATGTGTTGCAAAAGTGGACCAATACCACACTAAAAAACTGTGGGAAAATGGGTAAACTTGTTTTGGTTGTGAAATAGGGTGAACTTAAAGGGAAATAGGGCGTTTAGAATACACCAACATGACATTCAAAAGAAAATAGCGGTTATCATTGTTAAGCCATTTAGTTTCATCAATAGACATCTACCAAAGTTTCAACTTCTCAAAACATTATGCATATGATGAGTAATGGAAGATGCATCATTTGAATTTTGAAAAGTTTGGGTGAACAAATTACTGCTGAATAACAAATAACTGAATTTCTACCTGTGAGCAGCTTATTTCTTGAAAAGAAGGCTACTGTCCTTCCTTATTTTGAATAGTCTATCATTCTACGTCCACAAACATTGGTTTGAAAAATATGGATGTTTTCTTTAAAACAAACGCCCTATTTCCCTTTAATGTTCTCCTTTACTAAAAGTGTCAGGCTTTGTCCTGTTTTACCGCAGTTTGAAAATGGGACAATGTGTGGAAAATCAAAAACACGTTTTGACACAGGTAGCATGTGGCAAAGTGGACTGAAGTAGGTCTTGTGTGGAAGTTCATTGACAGGTGTGAAAAGTAATCTCAATATTTTGACTTTTTTATCCCAACCTTTGTTTGACACACTTTGCCCTGTTTTGCCACATATGTCAACTTGTCACAGCTTACGCCACTTTGACCCGAGTTTTCAGGTGTGACAATTATGCAGGGAAAAGTGCAGCCCTGTGTGTCAAATTGTTCCAATAACACATTTGTCACCATCCATTACCACACCTTGGCCCTTATGTATTTCCAAATGCCCTGCCACATATGATTACTTGTGCTCACATGTGGCATGTTACAAGTTTTTTTTCTTGTAAGGGTAGGTTTGCCGGTAGAAAATTATGCCAGAAAACGTTGTCCAGGTCCCTGCAAATGGAATTTTACATACAGTCTTTGTACTTAAGAGCATGCATCCTAATGAGTCCATGTATTTATGGAAAGTTGTTGACCATTGACGGACAGATAGAAAGGCGTCTTGCCTTACGTCTCCTTTTCTGGGCACCCAAATGTTTGGGGCCTCTAAATGCGGGGGTCATGGTCCTGAGTTCGGGTAGACGCCTCCGTAAAATCCCCTGCCCTGCTGAGATCCACAATGGTATGGACTTGGGCTAGCTCTCAAAGCTGAGAATTTAGGCGTATTTCGGACGTGGACATTTGGTCAGGGGGTACCTAACCCATTCTTGCCACCGGCACCCTTAACCAAAGTTACGCCTCTGTTTCACGATGAAATTCGTTTCATTACTCAGTGTTCGTCAATCCGGGATAATCTCAGAGCATAGAACTTTCTTCCCAATTTGTGAATGTCTTCCAGTATATCGATGCTGTAAATAAAATTATCAAGATATGCACGTGGTTTAAACAAAATACAAATGTAATTTGTATGTGGTAAGCTTTTTTTATTAAAAATATCGCTAAATACTCTATGCGTTAAAAATTGTGAACAAAACGTCATTTCCTTAGTCCACTTCGATCGCATGCATTTTTGAAAGATGTTCAGATTTTGGTAAATTGCTTGAGGGTAGAGCACAATGAAAGCAAAGTGTCTCGACCCTGGCCCCTGTCAGCTGAATTGATTGTTTTATCTGCCCTCAATGACTCCAATTTGCGGGGGCGGGGGATTGCCTCACACTGTGAGATGGTCGATAGCTTCTTGCCAAGATTGAGTCAAATATAGCTCATTTTAGTACAAGCCAGCCGAGCTAGAAAAAAATATGAAGTTATTATACGTGTTCTAGAAATGTTCACACACAGGTCTGAAGTATCACAGATGGAATATATATATATATATATATATATATATATATATATATATATATATATATATATATATATATATATAGTCCCGATAGCGAGTCTGTTTCTCGTAGGATAGCGAGTGTAATTTAAATCATACAGACCAATCAGCTTTTCGGAAATAGGCCACACCCGCAATTCCAAACTGGCAGATTTTTATTCCTTTTAGGTAATACTGACATCGAATTTTGACAGATCAGGTCAAATATAACTTTTCCACTTAATCCTAACCCTATTGTCAACCCTAACCATGATTTTGCAACACACTCCATTTGTTCGCACAAATCGATTTTCCCTCGACAGCCTAGGATTAAAACCAGCGTGCCGTCCAGCCACATCTTTAACGGTATTTCAAATATTTCTACCATGTTCTTGTAAAAGTGAACTGTGTTTCAAGTTTCTTCGTTTTTTATTGACCCACCTTGCAATATAAATCTATCTGATAGTCCATCTGATAAACTTCCCGGTAAATTGCATCGTAAATTGACATTTTATACATTATTAAGAATGATGGTCCGCCTGTATAGATCAAACGAATCAATTCGAAAAGAAAGGATGTGATACCGAAGGGCTTATGTTTGTTTGAATGCATTACAAAACTTGTTTCTGCAGTCCGAGTTCAGTCTTTTGAGATTTAATGTCAGAACGATGGATTTGTTACTTTATTAATCAATTCATCTTGTTCTTTGTTTAAACTTTCTACACATATCGTCGCAAAGGGTGTCCCTTTTGATTTGTGCTATTCCACATATTTTTAATACCTTTCAGATATTATGTCGCAGTTATCAGATCAACTCTGGGAGTCCACAAACGCACTTCGCCAGGATATTTTGAACAGCAAATTTATTCAGGGACTGAAAAATGGCTCTTTAGATCCTGTTAAATTCGGTAAGTAAAAACATTGATGGTTAGGAAACAGGGGGCTTTTACTTGTGTGTAAGTAGCTGCAGCTCCCTGTTAGGATCTCGCTGAAACTTATTGAAGGTGACCATGAGGAAGAATTGGCCAAAGAGTTTGAATACTCAGTTAGATAGACTTATTCGAAAGAATATAACACAACATGTTTACTTATTTGCTGCTTCTACGTACTAGTGTTTCTTATTGAATAGGAAAATGCCATGCCAAATTTTGTACATTGTACGTATTGTCAACATATGAGCCCATGTGATTATAGAGACGTTTGACCAAACTTTACTTTATGAAGAACTATCGACATGACAAAAATGTAAAAGAATAGAGGATTCACCCTGATTCTTTGAAGTTTCTTTGAAGTTTTTGACTGTCTGTTTTTTTCTTGAGGAAGGCGAATCACTGTGGTGTGTATAATGTGAGCGAAAGTCTATGCTTTTATAAAGCTTAACGTGATCTAAAATGACCCATGATAAGAATAATGAATCATTTTAATACCTGCCATGCGGGATGTATTTTAGCCAGATGATATTTTACTTTTGAAACAGAGGTTAAAAGTCAAATGGGGTCACGGGCAAGAAAATACAAGGACCTTCAAAACTGATTGCAAACGCAAGATCACAACATAGGAAGAATGGCAACTTTTTATACTTGGTATATTAACCCTTCATAGGGTAAGAATCCAATAGTTTTAATGGGGATAAAATGTCCAAAGGTTATTTTCGGTTACCATGGGTCAAAAGCCGAACACCTTGTAGACACAATGTTTCATGACAATAAACGATAACCTATGAATGTCGCACACTTTCAAGGATGCAAATTTAAAGGGACATGTTGGGTTGATATCTATAAACTAAACAGGGTTTTGAAGGGTTGCACCCCATGAATATGATTATTACTAGCAAAATTAGTCAATTTTCACTTCCAATAGCTTCGAATATAGTTAAAATTTTGAATTGTTCTGTATCCTGGCTTGCGACGGTGGTGTGCATGATCTGAAAAAAATGTTCAGTTACGAATTTGTTAAAACCAAAGTGAGTCGTTCATTTCTCCCTTATGGAACATTTATTTGTATTTAGGATACGGAAATTGGTAAGTTTGACCATGTGTCATTAGTATGTGAAGAAAACGCAACAGGTTTTGAAAAATATGGTGAATTTCTTGGACCAACTCAACATGGCGCATTGAAAAAGAGTTCATTGTATGTTGCCAAACGTCGAACTCAAACCTTGTGAAGATGGAATTTTACGACAGAAACGATGGATGCGTTCCAAAATTGGTATAACTGGTATTTTATGTTATGAAAGAAACTATCTTCGGTTTTGGTGGAGGTCGAATGTCAGCTGAGGTTTTCAGAGGTGTACCAACGAAACCTTGGTAAACTAAATAGACAATGAGACTGTAAAGGGCAATGTGTTGTGACTATACACGGCAAAAAAGGAGGTTGGAATTTTGTACCAATCATCTACCTTGGTAATTAGCCAGTCGTGGCTTTCTGGATGCCTTCCTTTCACATCATATTTTAATATATAATGAGATAAAAGAAACATCTGAATGACATGAAATGACATTCCAAAGAACAACACATATCTATCGCAAACATTACTTTGGTGCTTTGGTAACCATAAACCAAACGTGAGCCACAAGAAGATCAGAATAATTTATGATCAATTTTTGTTGATGGTGTTGTAAAACGTGCTTGGTGAAAGTGCTTTGTTGGTCACCCTTACAGTTTCTGCTCCAAATGTTTCGGATTTTAGTCTCTTCCTCTTCCTTTTATAAGGAATCTTAAAACGGATTTCGGTTCACGTAGTCAACCACTTGCGGTACTTTATCGTTGAAACACATCCGTACTCTCCAACGGGCTACCCTAGGTTTTAGTTTAGTGTAGGAAACGGACGAGTGCTTCCATTCCTTACAAGTTGCCATACATGCTGTGTGCAGGACTGGTTGTCACATATGTGAACACCAATAAGTAGCAGAGGAGGGAACCATCTCCACCGTCAGAAGTATAATTGTTGTAAAGGCACTCGATGGATGGTTGAAAGAAGGGCGTAACTTTTTGGAGTTGATAATTACATTCCACGGTAGGACGGGTGGCTACTTTATTTGTGGTATATGGATGTGTCATGAGAGTATAAACGGAATTGTCGTTGTATGGAAATCAACCTCCTGGGGCTTCGTTGAAGTCAACGGTATTCTGAACCCACCAAAGAAAACTTTGAGGATGATATGCTATGTCGCTATGGCATGAAACATGCAGATGTGGATACTTTTCAGACTTATGTGCACTCTTATACGTTCCGTAAATGCATTGTATCAATGAGTTTATCAACCCTGGGGAAAAGTTCGCTGTTATTTATTAACATCAATGAATACGATTTTCTGGTTTGCGTTGTCATGGAAACCAGTTGACTAAAATAAAATGTACATTTTTTATTTAAAAGCAAGGGGACCAATTCCCTTTAAATAAGTACATTAACATGTGGTTGCAAAGTCAATTACCTGTTTCCAAGTTTTAGAGTACAAAGAAGAGGGGACACAAATGTATGATGGGGTATAGAAAAGTAACCAGTGGGGCAATACAGTTTTTGTAAGAATCATTGGGCCGCAGTATGCCACGTTCTAGCGAGTGTTACTATGGGATATAGACATTTTACCACCAGAAAGGGTATTGCCATAATTTAAAACGATTTCTATTTGCATCCTTTCCTGTTTTCGCAGCTTTAAGCTATGTGAGCTTTTGCATGTAGGGGGCAGTGGTGTAGCCAAGGGGTGTCCAGTGCTCTTAAAATTAACGGTGCCACCTTGTGTCCGTGTGAGACGTTGGTATGAAATCATTATGTTGGCACCTTCAATGCTCTAATGTGAAGGCTTCCCTTCCTTCACACTCATTAACCTTATCGAACAGAATGAGTCAGATTTTAAAACCCAACACAAACCTTAACACGAGGAGTCCTTCCCACTCACTCGCCTCCTCCAGTAGTGCGATGCGATGAAAACCAGCACAAAAGTTTAAGCTGTTATATCTTTCTGATCTATTTTGGTGCACATTCACTGCCATTCGAGAAAACTTACCTTGCTTCAAAGTTTATAATTTTTCTAGGGGACCAGAGCTTTCGGGGCCTGACCCTCATCGAAACGTTGTTCCTGGACTCCACCATAGAACCTAGGCAGGCCCCTTACTCCAATCCTTACAAACAACTTGTGGCTTGCCTCATGTGAAAACACATAATATAACCATATGTGGCAGAGCATAGAAAAATACATAAAAGAGAGTGATTTATGAGTGGTGACAAATGTGCCATTGGAACTAATTTGACACACTTTCGATGCATGATTGTAACACCTGAACATCTGAGCCGGAGTGGGTGAAGTGTGTCAAGCAGACACATGTGACCAACAGCTCTAAGTGTGACAATCAAAGATAGTGATTATAACTATTGAGAGTTCTTAAATCGAAACCAGACCTTTCTTCGCATTTCCACATATTACCTTAGTACCTGACCTATACCTAACTGTTCATCCGTGAGAGCTCATATCAATTACCGCAAAGACCGCTCCAAGCACACTCATCGCAAAATGTTCTTGGAACAAACTGTCTGCTTCTGTAACTTTCGGAGTCTAAAACGCAATGAAATCTAAATCTTATTTTGTCATTTTTACATCATATTGGTTAAATCTTTGTGAAGGTAAATTGTCTGCCTGGATCTTTGGTCATAAAATCTAAGGCATTACTTCTTACGCCAAAAATATTCTGCCTCAAAAAACGTAATTCCCTCTTATGACTCCTTTGCGATTTTAACAGAAAAGTGTAATATTAGATCTCGAATAAGGTCAGGTAAGAGGACGGAAAGCGAACAGTTATTTGTTTTAGATCGATCTGGCATGATCTGCGTGTCAATCGTGTTTTTTCCACTTATTACCCAACCTGTGGCAATGTAGGTTAGGTTAGATAGAGTTTTACGGCCCACTTTACAACCTGTTGGTTCAACTGTGGCAATGTAGGACAAAGTATGGCACTTTGGAAAAGTTGTTCAAGTTTTGTAACAGACACACATTGCCATGCAAAAGGTCACAGAAACTTCAACAACATTTACACCTTACAATAATTTTATAGGTTGACACAGTATTTAAGTGTGGTATTGGAACGTTTGCCACAAAGTTTTGTAAGGTTAGTTAGTAAGGTAGATGGGATCTAACGAAAAACCAACACGGATGTGTTATAAAGTGTCAGTTATAAAAAAAAAAAAAACGAAAAAGTTCGAATACTGTTTCAAATACGGTTCAAGTTTCGTTTCAAGTTCTCCCCTTTAGTCAGCTCTTAGGACAGGTGGGAAATACCGTGGGTGCATTCTGCAACCCCCGGTCTACAGAGGACTTTTTGTAGTTTGTAATTTCTTTTTCTTTTTTGAAAGGAGGCTTTGAGGCACCAACATGCCTCCAGTGACATTCAGCTCTTCATTTTGACCAGACCCTCAGAAGAAACGTTGTGCATACAGTGCCATTTGTCCCAGTGTCCCCTCCACTTGAAAAGATCTGGCAACACTTACGTCTTAGGGGGCTATGACTTCACTTTTGCAGAGGTTCTTTTATGCTGAATACTGCGCTTGAAGTTTTTCACTTTTTTATGATAATGAGGGGGGGGGGGGGAACACAAATGATTTGTGAAAGTATTGCAATATAAAATAGTAAGAGCATCCTACTGACTGATAAAAGTATGGACAATTTTATAAATAGTGCACAAACAAAACAGTCTTCCAGAGAAGGAGGATTAATTTTCGAAGTATGACAGAAACAAATAGGTTGAACAATTCCCCTGTGGTTGATGTCTTCTCGGGCATGTCTCAGTATTAATTGATACAACAATAAAAAAAAAGTTACAGGAGCAAGGTAGCCGCCAAAGTAGAATAAATTCTCGGACCCGCCGACTTCGTTACGTCACATCCGTCTATGTTTCTTGGTTATCAATTCGAGCCGATTCCGATACAGAAGCCATGCACGCAGTGTGTCTGGTGTAGCAGTACACTTGTTATACTGTCGTTAACTGTAGCCTACTAACGTTAGCCTAAGGTGGGTTAGCGTTAGAGCGTATAGCCTAGGTTTACCACGAGAAACAAACTCATTGATCGAAAAAAACAAATTCAGTGCCTGCAAAATTGGCAATGTTGTTCATGAACCTCCTGCAAATGATGTGTCTTACCACTAGTATAGCACTGAAACATGCAGCGCTGATACACTACACACGTAACGTAATTACATTGTGAGTTGTGTGTACTACTGCCTGGGTAGATGCATCGATCAGAACAGATACAAGTGGAAACGATTCAAAATTGTCTGTGCCAGAAGAAAAAGTAACGAACTAGAAATTGAAAACACAAATTGTAAAATACCTTGGAAGTGTAAAATCAAATATCCCAAGAAATAATGTTGGAATATTATTGCAAAATTACTCTGCATAATGATTTTAAATGAGGATAAAACGGCATCAGGACTAATATTTTGTTTTTAAAAATTAGCCCGCACAGAGGGTAATCATCTCGTTTGTATAAAGTATTTATTTTGGAAGTACGCCACTACCCTGCTCCTTTAATTAGAAACAATTTTGTCTTTCCCAAGTTGATGCATACTAACTACATTGATGCCAAAACAATCATAATATTCTTTACGGTAGTTCTCCGTAACAAATCCAAAAAAGTATATGTTATTCACCTTGATTTATTGAACACGATGGGTTCTTTTTACATAAACAATTTTGAGAAGCAATGAGTCAGTTTTTTTATTTGTAGTATGTCACTCTTTTATTCTCTCTTTCAAGTTCGGTAAGAAAATTTTTTGAGCCCTTACAAGTCATTTTAGACAGATTTTGGGCAAACGTTTCTTACTACTTTAACATTAGCGGGTAAATTTATCCTTTAACCTTAACTACTACGTTTGTTTATTTTTAGGAAATTATGCCGTGCAGGATATAGTATTTTGCTACAGAGCCGAAAAGGACATTGACACGATTATTGCTCGCACATCTGGTGACTTGAGAGATTTCATGAAGACACAGGAAACTTTCTTTCGAAAGTAAATAGGAAATTTTACAATGAATATTAAAAGGTTTATGCTATGCATTTCACCTTAATTTATATTTAACATGTAAAAAGGGGATATTATTTAGGTCATTTTATATTCAACAGAATATTGGATACATAATTAGTGTTTTACAATATGTAACGCAACAGCATTTTCAAGGAATCCACACAATGTCTATCAATGTATTTTGTATAAAAGACAGAAAGATACATACCTGACCTGACCAATTGCTACACTTTTAAAAACATGTTTCGCAATCGACCATTTTTTTTTTTTTTTGCCCCGCTTTGTTAATGCGTTTAAATTCTTAATATGGTTTATGTTTACCGATTTCACACACTGTTCAGGAAGCACACAATCGTGTTTAGCACTTAGACATGTTTACAAAGTGGGGACGAAAATTAAGCGTTCAGGAAAGCGCCTGATTTTTAAACACAGGTTTTAAAGTGTACCTTTTTATTAAGAAAAAGTCATTCAAGGAATAAAATAAAATTATTAGGTTCGTAATCTTATAAACCGATATTTTTTCTAGATACGGCGAGAGCCAAAGGAAGGAATGGAATATTCAAGACCCGCATGGAATTAACGTTAATCCCGCCTGCAGAGCTTACATAGGGTTTCTAACAAACGTTGCTCAATCATTCGACCCGGTTTACTACCTCGTCGCCTTTCTTCCGAGTATGAAACTATGGCCTTGGCTTGGTGACCAATTACGACAAAGTGAATCGGTGAATATTTGCCCTAGTGGATATGCTTATGAAATTTTCTCAAGTTTTAAAAGTTTTAGAGACGAGTGGGAATTTCAAAGGCAACTAATTGATATAGGGTAATTTCAGTGTTGATGGTATAGATCTATACACTTTTCCTAATAAATATATAAAATTATATTATCATAGAGGTACCCGGTTAGGACTTATCATGACAAATTCAGTTGGTCCACAGACTGCATCTGAGCCGCACCTCCCTCGGATGCTTGGACATTACATTTATAAAAAGATGTAGCAGCGATTTTATCCAGAACTATAGTTAAAGCTCTTTAAAGAGTAACTTAAGTCTAGTATTATCACTATTTTGCTGAGATTAATTAGGGCCCTGTCACACATTAACTAATGTGTTAAACGAACATCGACGAATGGAAAATTTTGCTTTTCGTTGGCGAAGATCGGGATTTGGCAAAGAAATCTACCCGATGAACGAACTACTAACGAGGAGAACGTACTACGACCGCAGGCGCGGATCCAGACATTTCGAAAAGTGGGGGGGGGGGGGGGGGAGGGAGCTGAACTTAGAGAAAGCGGGTGATGGGGGCTTTAGATAGCCTTCTCACCCAGACTGAATATCATACGAGTTTTGTGTATTTGCTATTTGTGTTGCGAAGGAAGGGGTGAGCCTGAAATAGCCCCTTTGAATATTCTCGTAGATAAACAGTTTGCTTATTTTAGCGTATTTGTTATTGTTGATGTGGCTGAGGCCCTAAAAACCCCTTGGATCCGCGCCTGGACCGAACGACTTGCAAACTGGAAACGGACTGGAAAAGTTCAGTTTGACAAGCCACCGAACAATACCGAGTGAGGACCGGACGAGTACCGTACCAAACGGATGCATAACCTATTCATAACGCACAAAATGAATAGTCAAGGAAGGCGGAACTTTGCAGAGAGCGCTAAAGGTCAAGAGATGCTGTAACGGTTCACTCTTGGCTCTAGAGGCTTTCTCTAGACCACCAGAAGGTATGCTGTTTGGTGATGCCCTGCGCCACATGGTAGAACAGCTCGTCAAACATCTCGGGAGGCATGAGGATGAAGTTCGTGAACGCAGCAGTGTCCTCGCACAGCAGTTTCGCCACCAGCTGATCATACAGACCAAACTGAATGGGCTTCTGAGGACCAAGATACTCCCTAACCCACAGTCCTCTCTGCTGTATCCTGCGGTGCCTTCCCCTGTGCCTTTCATACAAAAGTTTTGCATGCAGCTTGTGTATTTGAGCCAACTTATGTAGCCCTTTGCTGGAGTCCCAATCTTGTGTGTCTTTCCATCTGTGTTGTAGGTCCGACTAAGCTGATAATTTCCAAGGGCCCGAACTTTTTTGACGACCGTAAAGGTCCGTTCTCTGCCCGTTGCTTTCGGTAGTAATGCTTTAGGCATTCGTTAGGTGGAGGCCGCCCCCTCTATACCACATCAACGGATGGGGTATACATGAGCGATTGAATAACGTACGAGTAGCGGGCGAACTATGTTCAATACGCACAACTACCGGACAATGAACTTTTGTGCATGCTCAAAAGATTTCAACGAGCTTTGCCGTGTATTAACGATCACGAATTGGACGGACTCCAAACTATCACAAAAAGAATCCACAAGAGCATCACCGAATTGCCAAAAGTGGCGTTCGTTACGTGTTGGTAGGCCTAATTCCTTGGTGTGTGACAAGGCCTCTAGATTGTTGAATTTTGGTCACTTCATTTGAAATAGTAGATTGCACAATAATTCACACAATAATCCCACGGTAGCTACTTTTGTTTCCTTCTTGAAATTATAGTGCTTATGTGACCGAAACAAGTGTACTGTTTTCGTGTATATCATATTGTTCAAGGAGGCTTTTATTATAAAGTCACCCTGTAGGTGTAAGTCAGTAATCACATTTTGTCACAAGATGCAGTAACTTTCTCAAAAACAAACAAAAAGAAAGTTGAGTAGTGCAAGAATGAAATCCCAAATTGCGCAATCTGCAGTGTACATTTCAGTAAATAAATTTCAAAATTTTTATTTTAGTCTAGCAAATTGTTGTAAAGATAGGCGTTGACTTATTTGGGCTCATATTCCAAGCTATGTGACATATAGTTTTGATATTTACACTTCATCATCGAGTTGCCAAATGTGAAATCCAAACCGTGACTTAGGAAAATTTATTCTAATGTTTGGATTTTTGGACAGATTTGGAACTATTTTGTGAGCTTGATGAATTATTGGCAAAGGCTCAAACGTGCGATGGAAAGACTGTCGGTTCAAGTTATACCAAGCTCATTAAGTTGAGTCCTTGGGCAAGATTCTTTGTCTCAATTGCTTTTCTTCGCTGAAGGGTTAAAACAAGGGTCTAAGCTTTAATATAGTTTTAATATGTTAGGGGGACTATTAAAGCAATCTGGTGAGATTTTCAGTTGGAACCCGGTATGTGGTTCTCAAGATATTAACAATTAAAGTTAACAGATTCTCAATACAACGTGCACTTGAAGTAAGCACGTAACATATCATATCCTCTCATAAATGAACAGTCTTTAAACTTCAACATTAATATCCTCCTCAACAATCTCATGCTATCGGAATGTCATTGCATGAGAGGCATATGAACATTACAAAGTTTTCATCCATCATGAAGGGTTCCTATCCCTTTTAACTTAAAGGTCAAAACGACAGACTTAAAAAAAAAAAACAAAGAGTTGTTTATCAATGTGAGGAAGTGATGTAACCCCCTCTCGCCTCAAGCCCACTTTGGATCACAAATATAGTAACCTCATTTCCTGGTGTCTCGAGAAAATACATGTTCGATTTTGATAGAAGTTTCACTAAATCGTGTAGATTTAGTTCCTCTTTCACACATGAAATGAAAGTTTTGGTTAAGCCCTCCCTGTAAATAGGTACCTTAGAGGTAACTTGACACATGCACTGATTTATCTGCAGTTGTCTAGAGGGGTTGTCTCTAGGATGGGTTTCTGTTGATAACGGGTAATATTTATGTAGAGCGGGCTAAGACGTCTATGATACTGCGCTAGGTACAAATCGATTATTACTTAGTAACTTCGCTCTTTCCAGACAAAATGCAGTCCAATTTTCAAGCTTAAGGATAAGAAGCTTACTTGATGCCCCTGCTGATGTAAACTTAAGTTTCCCCACTCCAAAACAACCTTTTTCAGTGACTGTGTCATATCAGTACGTTTCACAAACTGACTGTCAAAACCATGGAGTTGGTATTACAAGGAAATATATGTTTCTTTGAAGTGGGGTTTGCATCCCCAACTTGCAGAAAGTAATGTCTTTTTTTTTTTGTCATTCCTATAAAATTCTGCATTAGCATGTTAATACAAAAGATATTTGGCGTGATTGACATCAACAGTAGGACTAGGATTTTATTTTAATTGTAGCAACATTACTAGTCATTGCGTATAAGACCCATTTTGATGCGCATGATAGTTTATTAATTACATACCTTGAAAGAAAGGGAACACGAACCTGTCTTGCCATGAATGGAAACTCTCAGAAGTGTTTAAAAAAAAATATAGTTGGTCCTGGTAAGCTTATTAACATTTCTAGAGAGAAAGAGAGAGATGGGGCCTGTTCATTATATCAACTGACTCAACGGAAGTCTCCTGCAGGAAGTTGTTGGATCTTCTTCAATAACAACTCCTTGATTGAAGAACTTACTAATAAAGGATGGCGGTACCAACATAAATAGACCTACACATCAAAAAAAGTTTTTGTGCAAATTTCTTTTTAGAGGATAAGTGCACTTAAATAGTGCTGTTAGCTGGTTAGTATAAAACTGAAGCGACCCAGCTAGTGAATGCACAGTCCATTATAAATAATCGTCTATGATTTTTAAGAATCGTACGCTATTTAAGCTCAGTATTTTGGCATGTTTAACAGGGGTGCACGATATAGTTTATTTGGTGGGAAAAAGACCCACCTGACTTGTAAGGACAATTGGTGTTTCATTTTCTTTGGGTGCCAAGAGCAAGCGGGTCCCGATCCCCTGGGCGCTCCCTCCCTTTAGATCCTTCCCTGATGATGACCATTTTCTTTACCTCTTTTTACAGAATCTCGGGGTGTATCACTCTTGGGTGGATCACTATTTCGCAGGTGATGATTTTCTGCCATGGGAAGATTTCATCAACAAGTCAACCGTCATCGACAAGGAGATCGCTCAAGATATCTACAGAGAATGCATGAAAGATGAACTTGAATTCTTCAATTCGGTTTTCCTTGCAGAGTGATGATTCAAAATTCGAAGAGTGAAATAAGTTTAATTGATTTGGATGTCAAATAATTCGATGATAAATGATTATTTTAGAACCAGAGTGTAGGAATACTTTGAGGAAATATTGATTACTGTTGCTGCTTGACAGCCACATGAAATTGTTAAATAATCTTATATATTCATCACATATTTTTGGGCCCGGATGAGCCACAAGGCTAGTAAGGCTATAGCCTTAGGCCCTCGATAATTGTACGCCCTCCTACCACTGCATCCCAGAACATTTTCAAAATTGTAGATTACTTTCGTGCAATCATAATTACATTCTTCATGGACCTATGTGCGCAATTCGGTAGCCACCGAGTGACTGGATACACTCTAAAGAATTCGTGAACATTTTTTGCATAATTTGGGCCCTCCACATCCTTACTCCTGGCCTACAATCATAACGGAATAAGTTTACACTTGTCTTACATAGCATAAGTATTCATTTCAGCTTTTTATGGGTTATTCTTTTCTGTTAAGTGTGTAAGCATGCATTTAGCCTAAAATTGAGAGTGCGCTGACCCCGAACAATACCAGGGACGGGTGAAACCGGACATCGACGCATTGATTTTATTTTATATATATAAAACACATACCGTCGATTTTTGCAGAAACACTACATAAATTCTTTATGAAAGGAATGTACTTAAACATTTAATTTTAGTGTAGAATTCCTTTGTACATGTTATATAAGTGCGCCTCAAGTTTTGGAAAGAAAACATACTGTTGTATGATTACACATTCTGATCTAAATTTCAACTAAATGTGACAGAGCCAGTTGCCCTGGCGTTGATGTCTCTTCGTATGTAACGGCTTGAGCTTCACATTTATTTATCTATCCCGTTTATTCAATTTCGCATGTACCTTCTTTTTTACTTTTCTCAATTACTCACAAAGTGACTGCAAAAAAAAATATGCAAGATATGTAATTTACATAACTAAGACACAATTTACACATTTTCGAGTCTTATAACGAACATGTTAGGCCTATACCATGGCATTTGAAAAACCTTTAGGAAATGTTTACTTAGGCGACTCTATACGTTCTACCATAATTCAAAGATAAGATGTCATCTCACAATATGCATATATATTCCGAATTAAGGATGATGTCACAGCAAACCATTGTCTTAACTTCGATTGCGAACCGATTTGATACACCGTCGATAATGCAAACGGATTCGATACACTATCGATAATCTAATGTTATCGACAGTGTATCGAACCGGTTTCCGAAAGGAGTCAAGACAAGGGTATGCTGTGACGTCATCCTGAATCCGGCATGTTACGTTTTATTGCCTTTTTAAGAGACGAAATATCATCTTCAGTGTTGATATAAAAGACAGCTCAACACTTTATGAAACAGGATCAAGATCAGATTTACAATTGACAATTCTTTAGTAAAATATTGCATTACACTAAAACCTTTAAGTCGACTCAATTTGAAATAGTAGATGTTGCGATATTTTTTGGTACTGTTTTACCCTGATAAAATTGACTGCTGTTATTTTGTTTCGAAATAAATGTATTCGATCCTGAAGAGCACTTTATTTTTAATCGTTTTAATTTATTGGATTTTGCTGTTGTTTACGCAAATAAATAACATTTTGTGCATAAAAGTTAAACATTATTAATATGACCAGATAAAATACAAGATACCATCTTTAAGGTTCAAAGAAATGTCAGCATTACTCATCATAGGCATAAGAACCGTGGGAGCAAGTGAGGCGATCGCCCCGCACTTTCACAACAGGGGAGCGGAGATATGTTTTCGCCTCCCCACTTTTTCACATACTAAAGGAAAATTAAACCGTGATCCTCACACCTGGAAATTGCCTTCCTTTGACTTGGCGATTTTTATCATAGCACACATATGCCTTGCAGCCTTGTCAATTGAACAGCAGTTCTTGAAGTGTCTAAATGTTACTATAATATGCATAAGTTGTGGCATAAAATTTTTATTTTTATAAATTACTCTGTTGTGAAAAAACAACAACATCAACAACAACAAAAATCAGCATCAAATGCATGTTTTGGTCAAAGGGGTAGGGTGAGGTGCACAGTCCGAAGACTGTTCGGCCACTTTCAGATTGCTTCCTTCGCTTATGTTATTTTATTTATGTCCCAGATTTTCGTGGCGTTACTCTACAGGGAAAGATCAGAATGATCTACAATAGCCTAGATAAAATTACAGCTTTTTGGTTTTGAAGGGGCCGCCTAGCTAGTTCAGTTTTCGTAGGGTGGCTACAGAAAATTCGTGTTTTCAAAAAAGTTTCAAATTTGTTTCAAAATCATTGTCAGGGTTAGAGTTAGCGGTTAGGGCCAATTGGACATACTTGACCTGTTCTTTCATAATTTGGTGTCAGAATTACAAAACAAGGGGTCGGGAAGCTGTTATTTTGGAATTAGGGGTGTGGCCTATTTTGGCCTTAAGAAACTGCATTGCCATCCTACAAGAAAGAGACCCAGGCGTACACCTGTTTGTTAGTCCGATGTAACCATGCCACTGTGTCCTTAATCGGTGAAAATGATTCAATGTTTGCTGGTATATCACCTAAATACCAAATGTACAATCCATTATGACTACATCTGTAGCATATTACTAGTTCTATCATTTCTACGGAGGTTGTCACACTCACAGAGGTTGCTTCACGGGCTACTTGTCTGTCTAAATGATTATAAACATTGAACGCTACTAAATCGTCAATGGAATGCTGCACCACAGAACCCCCGACTTCTTTTTAACAGCACTAGTATTAGACATTTAAGTTATAAAAGATGTCATTTTCAATTGAAATTTATTATCTTTCCAAAAATTTTAGTGTTTTGACTGACCTCAACGAGTAGTAAACTGGTCCTAAAACTCTGAAACGCTAAAATAAACTTCAAATTCATAAAATCGAGACGATACTTTTCATTTTGCTTCGCCCCACCCCTTCCCTCCTTCCCGGAACCGTAGAAGTTTGGCTATCCGTCTAGACTTAGTGGGAAACTCCATTATGGCCCAGCTAGTGGTGCCGTTCACTTGCCATATAATTAAAAGTTTGGTCTAGGAATTAGATTCACGTATTGGGACAAGACGTACACAGCTCCAAATTTTGCTCTCAATTTGCCCTGCCCACCACTTTTGAATTTCTGGTGACCCCATTGGTCTGGAGTAGGGCAAAAGTCATCGCCCTCTCTGAGAATAACAGTCCCATGTGGCCATGCGTACACCTGTCACCACAGGCGCAGGGAGCGAGGGAGTGGGTACTGCAGCCCCCTCCTAAAAATTTTGTGTGAAAAAAATCGGGCAATATGTTGACAATTTTCCGGGTACTTGATAAAAGATTGCAAAAATCAAGTTTCGTTAAATCAATAATTTTAGCTAGATTTCTATGCATGCTGACCGCCTGCCGAAAATACAATAATTCCTTTGTAACTTAGTGAGTAACTTCTAGTGTGAGGGGCCTCTGATAAGTTGTCCAGAGAGATAGTCTTGGTATGGGGGTCATGGGGTCAGATAGACAAGGTGGCATTAATTCATGCATTGGAATGTTAATGGGTTTATAAAAAATGAAAAAAATATAAAAAACATCCGTTCTGTCATTTATTTGGATAATATCAATATCCAGAGGAACAGCTGGTAGCAGAACAAGGTTTCTTAACAATCAAATTGGAGTGCTTTCAATCATATTTCACAATGTCGGAAAGGATGGCGGAAGCAAAAATATTGAGGAGAAATCATAACTTAGGGTCAACTTACGAGGACTTTGAGTGTGTTAAAAGCTACTTGTAACAAGGAGGAAATTATCGCAGAGTCGATAAAGGAAAATTTGCAAAACTCAGAGCGCCAATTTGAGGCAATGGAAGAGGTTCATGCTGATCTGGCTGGGCTGTTGTCTGATGAAGCATTTGAGCAAGCAGAAAGCTGGATGTTGGAATCCCAAAAGCATTACACTGAGGAGAGGGAGGAAACATTGAAAAAGTTAAAGGAGGAAATTGAGTTTCAAATTAGCGTTGGAATTACCTAAGGCAGAATTCCAGCATACGATAGAGACCCAAGAACATTCTGGTCGTTTATGAAGAATTTTGAGGTAACTATGGCAGACAAGCTGAGTTCAGATGAGGTAAGGTTGAGTTATTTGATTCAACTAACAACAGGCAAGACTAGAAGCAGCATTGATTACTGTGTGTTTCTTGGAGCTCAGAGATAATGTTGGCTGATGTCATACTCATACTGTACTTGATGTGTGGGTTGTATGGCCTGGGTAGGTGATCCCTATTGCTTTTGGTGGATGTCAAATGTCGCGGTCATTTTAGGTCACCAGAATAAAGGTCATTTTGGGTTGAAGACTTGTGGTGTATCAAGAAAAATAACTGCAGTTGATCTTATACTTGTCATGTGAATAATTCATGTTTGTTGTAATATAACCATGTAGCAAGGAATCACGAAGCCTTTTGGCTTTCTGGTTTTAAAGCTGTTGCTGGTAACGAAGAATTACATCCTCCTCACGGAGCGATGAGATAAAACAATGTAACATCATCTCTTTTAATTAACAACAGTACAGTAGTGTATTTTTTTTTTTGTGGAGGAATACAATACATCTTCACAACCCCTATACAGAGGCAGATGTCAAATGATATAGGCTATGGTAATCATTACTGTAATGCAATGAAACTGTAAACAGACATGAGATCACATAATATTGCGATATCTTTTGGATATCGAAGGAAAATCGTTTACCATACAGATAGGAAATTTCACATGCCAAAAGTCTTAGCTTGCAGTAATTGCGATGAGTATTACAAAGAGATCTTCGGAAGCTTTTTAGAACTCTGGTAAATATGTGGAGGGCATGGCCGTACGGGTAATGGGGGTGGGGTTGGCTGCGCCCTTCCTAGCGTCAGAAACCGTAATAAATCGGGCAGAAAATGTTTTCTCAGTCGGGCAAAAAATCGTGCAGTTAAATTCCACATCTTTAAAAATCTCCTGCGTGGTACATAGTCGCCTTTGAAATTACGAATTTCAGCCTCGTCGGACCCTGGATCCTTGTCTGGCCGACCTTTTTTTTTTTTGCTCTTCTTGTGAGGGCAATGTATGGTACGTTACACGCCAATCGAGGTCACGGAGGTGAGGCCTGGAGTCGGGCAAAAACTCACCCCCCGAGAAATGGTTCCTTTTCGCCATGGTGGAGGGTCCTCATTCTCCCGAGTTTGAGACTTCACTAAAACACACATACGTCTATTATATTTTGCAGTACCTTTTTGTCAATAAGGAATAGCTATTGGACAGTTGCAATTGGTGGATAAAAACTGGCTACTCTGTTGCAGAATTGAAATCTCCCATTGACGACTTTTTTGGCTCCAAATAATTTTGACCAAGCTGGAACCCTGAAGATTAATGCAAAACATAGATACAAAGATGTAGAAGAAGACCATGCTTAACTTAGGCTAATATACTTACTATTTTATTCTATCACGAGCCCACATATACCATCAATTTCTACATTTCAATTTCGCCATCAATGTACTCTTAAGAAATCGATTGTTTTTTCTCAGTGTCTTTGTAATCAGTCTTTTATGATCTGACCACTACCATTTTGAAACTGATGTTTCTCGTAGAGCAGAATTTTCCCTTTACCACCGGTTATCCCATCCAGACTATTGAGCATGGAAAACCACTAGATAAATTTATGCTGGTATGTAATGCAGTTACGGGAAAAAAATGGAAAATCAGTAACCGACGCATGCTTCACGATTATATTACATAGCTGAATCTCGTCCCAGTGGCGGATTTAGACGGGGGCGCACCGGAGCGCCCCCCCCCCCCCAAATTTTCCAAGGTTTGTTTTTTACCTATTTCGCAGAACGGATCATTTCGCCTACTTGATTCTTCATGATGTTGTATTGTCTTATAATTGCTACAAAATAATAGCAGTTTAAAAGCATACAGTTTCAAGTTTTCCGATGGAATGGCAACAGGGTGACATCGAAGATCTGGACCGTATCTTGCAACTTATAGGGCATGGGAAGGGCCATTTCCTGCAATCTGGGAGGCTCATTTTGCAAAATTTCACTCTTACGCTACGCGCGAACCAATGATCGCTTACGGCTTACAGATATTGGGAAAGTCGAACTTCAAACTGGTCATTTGTCAAATAGGCGTACAAGGCAGGGGCAGAGGGCAGACCGTCCCCAAATTGTCACTAGATCTTAATTTCTGGCATGGGTTTGCACAACCATTTGTGTCTTAAAAATCTCGTTTTAATTCCACTCAAAGTTCCTGTCGTGCCCGAATTCTTTCAAAGATTTGCCAGACAAATTAAAAAGCGTCAAAAAAACTTTTATTCCTCTGCCTCTTTTTTATAGTCTTGCGCAACACTTTGTCAGAAATGTCCGAATCTCCCAATTCTTTGAAACATTTGCCCGAATCACAAAAAAGCCTGATAGTCAAAGTAAAAATTTCATGACGAAACGAAAAGAATACAAAAATTCGCGACACATCCGGGTCGTTCATGGAAAAACAATTTCCTCAGTCTCACTTCATAGTCCCATGGAAACTAAACTTTGCGCCAAATGGTAGAATATTCCCGCGAAAGTTGTAAAAAAGTTCTGGGATGTCGTCAGTTGCTATACACTGGCAGACGGGCGGGTGTATAGGTGTATACAAAGCCCAAACTTTTGCCCAAAGAAATTAAGCAAAGACCATTTTTGACGTGTCATATTTCTTTATGACAGTACTAGCAGTAGTCATCGTAAGACGAGGATTCAGTTTAGTCGGGACGTATTTGGGCAGCTATATGTAGTCACGATTTTGCATTTTTCAATGTGAGCCACCGTCAATTGTGCAAAACTTGCTAGTTATAGGCTGCAGTGCTTTTAGCCCCAAATCGGGCAACGGTAAAAATAGCTTTTTCTGCAATTTCACATGTGAATTTAATGTGAGAAAATCTTCCCACGTAAGTCCGCCTGAAAATTCTTCAAAGCCATCTTGGAACGTGACATACCAGTTTTTCTCAGAAGGTGTTATTAGTAAACCAGTTAACATCTACAGTACTTTCAATAGACTACCAACACACTGCGCTTGAAGTTAAAGCAACATTCAGTTGCTGAGATATCCCAATTAGTAGGTTTCATATTTAATCAATTTGGTGACTTCAAGTGACCTTTGACCTACAAGAAAAACAGTACAAATCATCTACTAACAATGGATAACCTACACATCAATCATCTTATATAGAAAGAGATACCAATGTGGACAGCAGCAAAATTCAAGCAACATTCAGTTTCTGCAATATGTTCCTTACTACATTTTCATACTTTAAGTTCTGGTGACCTCAGATGACCTTTGTGAAAAACAGTAGGGATCATCTGCTTATTATGGACTACAGTACCTACTGTACACACCAACTTTGGAGGTCAGGCACCCTTCCGTTCTTGAGATATCGTGCTTACAAGCCAAGGCATCACATACACATGCCATGATCACAGACAGACACCTTGCCTGCCATTGGTAAGGAATGGAAATTGAGCTACTTCATGAAGTTTACTGGTTGTGTGTAGTGCTTTAAATTTCTGAAGTTCAGAAACTGTACTACAGGACCATTATTTTGAACTTAAAAAAACAAAGCCTTTCCCATGGCTCTGATTATTGGTGTTCAAGGGAATCATGGAGTAACTGGTAATTGTTAGACTGTATCTACTACAAGTAAATGGAAAAGTTGCATCAAATCGTTTTGCAGTAGCATCAGCACATTAATGAAAAAATTGTAATCATGAATAGTTTCTCATTAATGCCTTTGAAATGGATGGAAAAGTGAAGGGGCACTTCCACTGAATGTTCAATCGATTAACTTGTTTAACAGGCTGACATGCAGCATGATCGACCAATAACAGGTGAAAAACTAAGAGCATTAAAATAATGTTTTAGACCCTCATATTACAGTTCTCTCTCAAAAAGGAGATCCTGAAATTTGCTTCCTCAAACTTGTGTTAATCACAATTTTATCACAGCCCTAAACTGTCTACAATATGAATTTTTCACAATGTAAATCTTCAAGTTGACTACACAAGGGGATGAACCTAAATTAAAATTCAGTACCTGTGGATAACTGTAGACTTTAATTTTTGACTTACACTAGCTAGTCTACTGTACTGTATGGCCAATGGGATTACAGAATGCCCCAAAACTTTACCATAAAGTACGAAGTCCCTTCAAAAACCTGTCAAAATGAAAATGGGGTCAGTGGAATTGTAACACTGTACACATGAACAACCAGTACTGTAACACAGAACATGTGTGAATATCCCAAGAGTTGTAAAACTACCATATGTAGATAGCAGAGGATACAAGATTTTTTGAAAATAATGATGACGTCACGAGCTTACATGTCACGTGCTTTAAGGTCAAAACGGCAGAAATGCTTTGAAAAAGTTTCTCACGATCTGCTCCTAGACGATAAGTCGGATGAACTTGGTGGGGGTACCTTGGTGGAACATGTAGAGTCCGCTCGACTGTTGACGTCACAATTCAAGGGAAAAGATCATAATACTGTGAATCATAATACAGTGTAAGGTGGTGATAGTGCATAACTTTTACACATTTTCCTTTCCATGAATGTTGCACGGTATTTTAACCTATATAACCAGTTCTGGGCTGAATGTTTTACGTCTGGCAGCAATGTCATTTCCCGTGCGTTGATAATACCGTCACTCATTATACGTTTACAACGTATACATACATAGATCTACTGCACATTTGTTCAAGAACTCTAGATGTTTACGCACTGTGGAGTACATATTGAGCCACGCATAACTCAATGCGCCTTTCACGACACTCAAAGGATCCACAGTGACCGGGCGTGCGGATATGAGGAATACTCTGACGGTCACGCGTTTTCTGGGAATACTTTTGACGCACGCTCGATATCTACTGTAGGTACATGTGTACGCGCATGCAGGTCTTTGTGCCGTTCGACGCTTACGCAGTGTCATGTTTTGAGGTACTATATCATTAAGTAACTTCAATATTCCTCACTTGGCAAAACGAGCAGTCTGAATCACTGATGACATACACAGGGAGAATGTGTGTGCAAAACGACATTGGATGAGATTTGCGGCAAATCCGTAGATTGTCTACTTCGTGATAATTGCAGATATGATATCCCTATTCCAAAGTTGGGTATATAACGCTGCTGGACAGGCACCTACAACCTGGTAGCAGCTGGGTACGGGGCACTCACCCTACCAGTAAGCAGGATGCGGGTTGTCGGTTCTATCCTGACAATCGAATGCTATAAGCGGAGTACATGAGTTAAGCACTACCGAGACCAATGATGCAGTAATAAAGACATAAAAACCATTATAGAGGTTGAACATGTATCATCAGCATATATTATACAATTTGGCCCTGATCCTTGGCCCTTATTCCTCAGTGGCGTCTATTACTGAGAGCAATACAGGTATTGTACGTGAATACAATATCACAATTAAATTAGAAAAAAACATTGGCAACATGGGCAACAATAATACAATCATAACATAATAAGTGTCAACTAGCTCATTTCCAGCAACTATATGGTAACTACCCTCCAGTAGCGTTGACTTATGTGGACCCCTCCTCGATGTGGCGTGGTACCCCAAAGTGGTCTGTCAGACCCCAAGGCGACTACCTCTGACCTTCCAGCGTCAGTCAATTGTGGAGGCGCCCTAGCCCGTCCGGCCTCGAGGGACCCTACAGTGCCAGCATCTAACTCCTGGGTACCAGTCTCACGACCCCCAGTCCTCAGTTACCCGTTCCACTACCCAAGGGCTGCGACGTGGCCAATAGCTACCAAACCTGGGTGATTGGGAGGATCACACAGTTTCAAGAAATGGTGTCTCTCAAGGACAAATGCACACTCAAAGTAGCAGGTACTGTAGCTGGAGCAGTCAGCAGATGAGTGGTTTAACATACAATGTACAACCTCATTTTATAAAGGAATTACTAACGCTACTTGAAATAATAGTGAATAATAAGGAATGAATAAAAAGAGTGACAGGGGCAATAAATAACGCATTGCCAATACAATATGATTGATGCAACATGAATTTGCATGATCACACACAGGGAGAGGTTTACCCTTGCACCCACTAACTCCCTAGGGACCAATTGCCTCAATCTCAAAAGCAAGGGGGAATATACTTTAAGTGTCACTTTACAACTTAATTGGATGATATACATGACTAAGTTTAGGGCCCACAGGTTTCACAGAGACAATCTAGTAACAGACCCGAGTGCCTATACCCCCAACCATATCCAGTGGAGACGGACTAAAATATCAGTACGGCTCAGCCCCCAACTGACTGGAGTCCTGAGCATGCAATATACCCAATACGCAACAGTTAAATATTTACAGAAGTAGTAACAAATCGAATAAACATAAACGATGAATAAACGCAAATGACGGCTAGTACCGCATAAAGACTAGAGCAATCCCTTGCCCCTCAGGGACTTAATGCCTAGGGGGCATATGCATGTCGTAATAACAGACAATGTATTGCAGATAAGGGGCATGGGGTACCAGTGATCAACAACTCTTCCCACCTGTGCAATAAGGCAACATAAACTATTTACAAAGGAGCATACGCTTACACCTAGCATGGGGCTAAATAATTAACAAGATAGTTACTTGCCTTAACAACATAAATAAGAGTATTATGTAACATAGCCCAGCGGGGATAACATAAATACAAAATACAACATTAGAATGCAGTTCTCGCATCGATTCTAAACTGGTAACAATCTTGTTTGTAAAGCTAGCCATCACAGAAGTTAGTCCCTTCTTGCCACATTACAAATAAAGCGGACGAATATGACCCCTTTAAAGTCATACAATAACTAGTCTGACCAGACAATAATTTACATAAAATCAAGTACAGTGGAGGACACACAGCACCCCATTTGATAGACTTAAGTGTGTGCAATAAACTTTAACCTGATCAAACGACATGTATATCACCATTCTATTGCAGTTACAGAACAGTTAAGAATTAAATACAGCTACACTTTAACTACGAGGTCTAAAATAACCCCATCGACATGATTGCAGTACTGCTATGTCTCAATGAGCTCATAGCTACAGGGTCTAGCGTAGGAAGCAACTTAGAAATAAAAGTTGTGACTCTTACCTGGGTGATTGGGAGGATCACACAGTTTCAAGAAAGGGTGTCTCTCAAGGACAAATGCACACTCAAAGTAGCAGGTACTGTAGCTGGAGCAGTCAGCAGATGAGTGGAGTCCTGTTGAGAGTCAGGCTTTTTAATTTCCCAATTTCTTTACTCGAGTCATAGAGAGGGTGTGAGGTCGTTACCCCAGAACAAAGAAATTCTCTCTCACAACATTCCCATGTTAGTGTCCAGAAGATTGACAGTTCCTATTTCTAACCACTCCCCCCACCCTAAAACAAGAACTTACATAGCTCTCAGGAACCAGTTTGTCTCTGCAGGGAGGTATGAGCAGGAGCCCCTCAACCACAGCACTACATTGGTTAGCCAACCAGTATAAAGAACAAGTTAAAGAAGTTGTTATGCCTCTTCCAACAGATCTTGGAAGCATGAAGTGTTAATTAATGGGACAAATAAACATAAAATTTCACTTAAGATGTTTGCCCAAACTATCAGTGATGTTTCATGGAAGTGGGACAGAGACATCCAAAATATCACTCACGATGTTTACCAAAACTATCAGTGATTTTCTCAGAAGAATGGACAGGGGGTGATAATGGACACGAAACAGGTTGTTGGCAGTTCATTGACTCCTGACTAGAGTCACTGAAAACTGGGAGATGGGCCAAATTTAGTAGCCTGCTACAGGTACATGGCAGTTTACGACAGCCGGGGGGGGGGGATCATTTTCCTTCATCTGGGGTGTTTGTAATTCCTAAAATTTTCTTTTGCGCCGGGCGCCCACCGATGGTGGCATTCTTCTTAGAAAATACTACGTAGCTCTAAGACCATCCCTTTAATGAAAATCCTGGAGAGGCCCTCCATTGATTCCTACAGGCTCAGTCATTCAATGTCTTTGTGGCGATCTGGTGGTATCTATGACATTTTGTTGACTTTTAACTTCTGATACCCTCTTTTGAGGTTCACTCCCTTCCAGCATTTGTCGCAGACACAGAGGAAAAGTCACATGCACAATATATAAATTCGTCGATGCTTTTACCCCGTAAGGTCTCATTATACCACAATGGAAACTGAAATATCTTGTGATGATTACTCAAATTATTACCCTTTAATGACAACATTTCGTATAAATTTTACAAAAATATGCACTATCTTCATTGAAATTGTCATTGTTAATAATTCCCCCCCCCCCTCCTTTTCTGTCTATGTATTCTCTGTAAATAGTATTCAATATCTGCAATGCTCCGTCGAATCCGTCTGTGCTGTTCATTAGAAGTGTGAAGACTGATATACACCACAATGAAACGTCGAACAACTATCGATACAAAACAGAAACTTAAATGGGGAACTTGGCAGACTTTTCTAATGAAAACCACTTTTGTGGAGAGTACAATTAACATGTTCTTCCGTCAGATTGTCAGCAAGGTCCATCAGCAAACATGAAACAACAATGAGACAACAGTCCAGATTTAGTGACGACAGTCCAGATGTGTGAGGACAGTCCAGATGTGTGAGGACATTCCAGATGTGTGAGGACAGTCCAGATGTGTGATGACACTCAAAAAGAAATGAGGACAGTCCAGATGTGTGAGGACATTTCAGATGTGTGATGACAGCTCAGAGATGTATCACTGCCTAGACAATACCAGAAAGATAGGTGCTGTTACAACTGCGAACAGTCATCGACTACATCGTTGTAATCTTCTTGCTCTTTTCTCCACTCTGTGAGGTCATCAGTTCTCCATCTTTCAAATTCTACTTCCCATTGGCGTTGGAGTTCTTCAGGATCAGCTTTAGAAGCAACACGAAAGTTAAGTAAGTTGTAGAATTCAAGTAACCATTAATAGAAAAATTAGATATTACGTTATCACTATTATTCATTAAAACATATATAAAATGTTATCACGTTACGTTTTTTGATATTCATTACATACAAATTGATGCACTGACATTGATTAAGTTGTTAAATATTTGGACAAATTACACAGGAAGAACATGAGAACGGACTCGATAGTAACAAGGAGACCCATATGCAATCAACAGAATATTCTCGAGTGACTCCTGGTTGGTTCTTAATATAAGCACATGACAATCCCCCATCCGCCTTTCCATTTCACTCAACCTCTGCGATCGAAAAGTTCATTTCGTATAATTGGAAAAACGTTATGACGCAAAGTTCAACAACTGGACATGTAAAAGTGGCCTCACTAAGGCTTTTTGTAGTCCATTGCTTCTTTTTGAAATGCATAACGCGTTAACGCACGTCGACACATGTAGAACTTTTGTCTCTACTGGACGGCGAATCGGGACAAACTAGCGTTGCCAAGGAAGATCGTATAGAGCGAATAATATCTGTTGAAGATGTAATGACATGTTAACACCATGAATAATGAATGGGCAATGAAATACACATATACCTGTAAAAGTCAGAAGTTGTTTCGGCAAATACTTGTTCCAAAATTGGGAATACTCCGCTCGATATCCAAGTTTATCTGCGAGTGGAATCTCGAATGATTTCAAGGTCTTATCCAGTATGTCGTATCTGGTCCAGTGGCAGACTCCAGCAGTCCTACATTGACCAGAATTATGATCTAGGTTTGGGTTTCTAGGAAAATAACAAGAAACATATACGTGAGTATATACACGTGAGTGTCTACATTTCCATTGATATAGGTATTTCAAGGGTAATCAAGTTGATCTTTAATCTTGAAGTGGTACAGATCTTCAGAAAGTAAAAATCTGTACATCGCCTGTAAAGCCTTACCCTGACTTTGCAAAGTTAGTGTAATATCTCATCATGTCCAGAGACAATTGTTTATCCTCTTCGGAGTAAGTCACGTTGGGAAGATGGAGACCGCTGAACGGCTTTCCAAACACAAACTGAACATCCTCAACGTGGGCGATACCTTTCCAAGGCCAAGATAACCCAGGTATGTTGTAAAAAGTATTCCCCGGTAGATGATTAAACAGGTACTTGTAAACGTTGTTACCGCCCTTGGCAAACGTTTGTGCGACGTAATCGGTCGAATGGTAAAGCCCTTCGTCCGTGATTATGTCTTTGTACGTGTAGAAGTAATTCAAAGTGGCGTTATCAGTCTTGGCCCAGTCTAAGTACTGCTGTTCTATGGCAGATAGGATCATTTCGTTCTTGTAGGTGAACGTGTAATCTGTAATCTTTTCACGAAAGTCCTCGTAATCCGAGTAAGGGACAGGGTCGTTGAGGTCACCGAAGTACGCGCTCGCCGCAAATATGGTGCCATCGTCTGTGGTAGTGCCCAGCATGACGTCACAATGCTTATAACGACCTTGATCTAGGAGAATTTTAGGGTCGTTTGTAATGAATTCTCCATCAACGACAGGCACGAGGGGTACGACCACTTTGAAGACTTCTAAAAATGTCTGGTTTTTTGTAATAGAGAAAACATTTCAAATAACATGTGACGTAGCATTACAATATCAAAAGAGAATATGATCTAAAAAAAATCCTGTAGAAAGGATTTTTTATATAAATGTTATTTTATTGCTAGTTACAGAAATCACATTATATGAAGTTCCTTAATATTGATGAATACATTTAACATTTTAACCAAAACTTCCGTTACCGCTCAAAACAAGGCAACTGCACAATTTAATATGAACAATTTAATTGAACAGTACACAATGAGAGCCCTCCTTCCTACCGACTTGTTGAAAAAGTTTCCTGCAACAATTATTTTTAATTGATTGCAGAAAAACAAACTCTTCGAGATGAATCTTTCAATTCCACCACTTTGATGTAAACTGATGAAGAGGTTTTCATCCTACAGTTTTCTTTATTGTCTTTTCCTCTATCATTGCCGTTGGACTGCATGTCAGTAGCGCGTACAATAATGCAAAGATCATCCTCAGTGGATGTACCTCAAAGACGGAGTAAAGGAAAAGAAAAATGTTTCGTAACACTCAAGCAAAAATATATCCGACCACCTGTCCTCATTTTTAATGTTTTTTCCTAGTCAATCACAGCAAGTAAATCAGGACAAAAAGAGGGAACAGCCTACTACAACTTACACTGTATATTCTATATTATTATTTTATTAACATTTCTTTGTACTACTCGATGTCAGTTATGTTCTAATGTCTGCTGCAATTAGCACCATGTTCAGTTGTTTCAGTTATGTCATACTGCCGGGAAACTACGTTGATGACAATCTGACAACAGATATAATTACCAGATCTACTGCAAGTGTTATTCTTTGAGCATCCTTTCCGCGTAAACATGTCACTAGCTCTTGGTCGGTTTCCATGTTCCGGCATCCACTCTTTTCTCCGACTAAATAAGCGTCTCCCTTAGCTTTGTTATAATCCAGTTCAGTTGCCCAAGGATGGGCCATACTGCCACTCTAAAGGTGAGAAAACTAATAGTTACATTAAATGCTAAGACAAGAACATTAATGTCAATCCAAAGCTCGGAGAAATGTTAAAGGGCTACATTGGAAGAAGGGAGCAGGCGAGACAAGAGTGGCAAAATGATTTAACTCATCTCATTTTGTTTTATCTACCGCAAATGTTAAATAATGTAAGCCATATACTTCGATATAAAGAGTGAACTAGTTAGGAGTAGATGGCTTTAGTAGGGATATTCTGTTTCTTTACAGAAAGTGATGTAAAGTTTGTGCATCTAAGGACAATAATATCAAAGGTGGTGTGACATCAAAATGACATTTGGAGTATTGAGTGCATAAGCATTGAAAATATTAAAAATGGCCACAAATTCCATCACAATCCGTCAAAGATTGACCAATTTACAGGCAAATTAGTGTCTCACAGCTGTATCACAATAAAATATTGGCCAAGTATGCACATTTGTGACGTCCAGAGATGGACTCCTACGATATGGCTCATGCTAATCCTTTGTTTATGTAACCTTTATTTCGAGGAAATTTGAGACTTTTATGTGCCGGAGGTTTGATATGGAAGCATGTATTTTCTTCAAAAATATCGATATCACTTACCAATGTGAAACGTAGTACTTAAGTAATTAATTGGCAACATATGAAGGATTAACAAAAGAAATACACTGTGCAACATTCCACGTCATCTCTTTTGAATTTTCATGAAACTTTGAAAAGTCATATCTCAAAAGCGGTAAAAGATATAAACAAAATTACAACGGGTTTCCAGTCAGGGTTTTACTTTGCAAGTTCTGAATGAGGGGTGGTCTTTTCTAGATGAATGTCACACAACCGTGAATTATCGAATGTGTAGAGTTATAATGTATGTAACGTATGAACTTTGCGGGAAATGACTTACTTTAAGGATAATGACTTAATCTAAAAAAACTGAGTTCGAAAAAAAAGATGGAAAACTTGCAATCAGTCAGGAGTATACCATTAGTAGTCACACTTTATTCACATCAGCGCATTATCATTAATACCCATTAACCATTATCAAACCATTACAATCAATATTATCATGATCATCAAATATTATCAATCACCATCATCACGAATAATCATCATCATCGTCATAATCAATCATCACCATAATCATCAACTATCATCAAACCATTACAATCAATATCATCATTTGTAGTCAATGACTGTTATCATCAATAATCACCATCGTCATCTGCCATAATCAATCATCAATCATCATAAAGCATCATAAAGCCACTACAATCAGTACCATCATTATCATCAATTATGATCAATCACCATCATCATCAATAATCATCATCATCATCATCATCATCATCATCATCATCATCTGTCGAAAACAATCATTACTAATCATCATTAAGCAACATCAAAGCATCACATATCATCATTATCATCAATTATGATCAATGACCATTATGATCAATAATCATCGTCATCTGCAATCATCAATCATCATGTAGCATCATCAAACCATTACAATCAATATCATCATGATCATCAATTACGATCAATCACCTTCATCATCAATAATCATCATCTCTGTCATCTCTGTCAATCATCAATCATCCTCCGCTACTATCATCATCTCAATCATCATTATTGCCATCATCATCTCTCTGGCAAGATCTCATGCGCTGTTGCACAGCCTGGAACAATCCGCGGAAACGCCTGAAATAGATTTTTACTCCTCCTTCCTGAACAATATCTATCGAAACGATTTATTGATTACCATAAGAATAACTCTATTGAATTGATTACCATAAGAATAGCTCTATTGAAATATCCTCTGCTCTGTTCCGCTATCAACTGAAATCCGGTACCAGCGCCTCCGGCACTTTGACCAAAAACAGTAATTTGTTCTGGATCTCCCCCAAAAGCTGCCAATGTAAGCCGGAAACAGATCATGTAAGTTGAGACCATTACTTCATTGGAGCAGACCCAAAAGTTGTAAATAATTGAGGATACTTGAAATAATATTATATTGGCATCCTCTGACCTTGCCAATATGATGTAAGAGTGAACAGCTAATATTGTGTTTCGCCTTTCTTCTTCTTTCATTCTACGAAACGTGTTCCAATTCATGTATAGGTCTGATACCTCTCGTCAAATGAAGTTTGAAAAGGGGCAAGTGCATTCATGTTGGGGACAAAGGACTCAATAGGTCTGTTTTATTTTTACCTTCTATGTTGTTGTAGGTCCATTTAATAGCTTCATGTTGATCCCATAGTCCGTAGTTCCCTTTAGCGGCATCACCTGATGTATGATGGAAAGAAATATTTTAATCTTTTTTATCGTTTGTTTTGACATTTCTGAGGCTCATGGACAAGATCTGTTCGATTTCAAAGTAAATGTTGATTAATATCCCGTGTATCTTACCTGCATATAAGAATCCGAATGCATTTAGACGGTAATTCATTGAGACTACGATGACGTCATTCATAGCTGCCAATGCTGAGCCGTCATAAGAAGGACTTACACCGGAGCCGATAATGAAAGCGCCTCCATGAATGAAGACCATGACGGGAAGACCTTTGTTCTGCAATAAAGAAAAGATCAATGGCTCCGTTAAGTGCCTTGCACATGAATATGTTAGGATCTACTTTGGTAGCTGTGTGGTCATTTCAAACAAAATGGAGAGGATGAACAATATAGGGAATAGAAATAGCTTAATTATGCCCGTCAAGTAGTTCTAACAGGCAGATGCAAGCACTGGACGCAAATAGCAATCAATGTGGACGTGACCATAGATATGTCACTAAAAAAGAAAATTCGTTCCACATTGGTACCGACTTGCTCTTGTAAATCGGCTCGATGGGACACAATATAGTGAAAAAAAAACAAGCAACATTTTCCCTGACGATTTGAACTGTTTATGTATCAATAATATAACTTGACAGGTTCAATTTACACGACTTAAAGACAAAAACTCATCACCCCAGACCGATTCAATTCTCCCAACCACCTACAGGTACCTCTAGTCCCTCCCTCAGCCTGTTTTAAAATCTTCCACATGTGTTATCAAAACAATGGATCCCTCTGTACGCTGTGTAATGTGAGCTACTCTGCATCTTTGGAATTTGCTGTCAATCAAAGAGTACTGTAACTTAGAACCAGTTGAGAGTTTTGCTCTCCGGAAAGCACAAATATAGCTTAGTGTGATGAGTTATGGCCTTTAAGTTTCAGCTAGGTTTTGCCACCATTGATCCTGCTCTCGCAACATTAAGTAGTACTCATGGCATGTAACTACCACAGGTTGCTTTGGGCTATTACGAATAGTTTGTTGTTTCAAAGCAATATTGAGGATATCAGAATCAAAGTGGGTGTATGTTAACTTTATGTTAATACCATAAGACTGTCAGAAATATCTTCAACATGTTGGGTGAAGTTAATCATTCTAATGAAATGCTTGACCAGCAAAATAATAGAAGTACAAGAGAAAAGTTTGAACCTTCTACACACACGGACGGGGTACAAAATACTGTACAACCCATGGAAATACCAAAACCTGCGTCGCTCGATGGAAGCTCGCTGCCAACTGCAGCAGTCGCTATTATATAGGCCTAACTCTACCAGTTTTGGTACTGCTTCTACCATATATTAGTAAAACAACTGGGTGTAGCTGTTATACGTTTACTGCTACTATATTGCAACACACATTACTGTTATTCCGCGTATACTGTTATTAACAGCATTGGTAGCATCATGGCCACTTGAATTATCACCTAAGAGAAAGTTAGTGAGTAATAAAATAAATATTTCCCACCTCGATGCTGGGAGTCCATACGTTCAGGTGGAGGCAGTCTTCATCTTGAGCAATTTCCAAACCCACCTGCCAACAAACAGGCCGTTTGTACGTAGCATTCCATACATCTTGCCATGGTTCTTTGGGTACCGTCTTACGGAATCGGTACTCCCCGATAGGTGGCTCTGCGTAAGGAATGCTGTAAAATGTGTCGACGGTCGTAGAGACCGAGACGAGGTTATCGCTGTAATGAAACGGAATTCGTTGTCCAAGAATCTCACCCAGAGATGTACTGACATGAACATCGCTAGCTCTCGTTACAGAAAACAGTAGAAAGATGATCAGGTACCTACTTACACCCTCCATAATGACTGGAAGGTCTATCATTGATTGTACTTTGTAATGGTAATCGCATCGTATACAAGCTTGGTGTACGGCCTTTCTAAAGGTTTGTTTTTTTAATCTCTTTTTCTCTCTAATTACAAAGTAAACAAATGGTCAGTGCTTGATTAGGCACCCGGCATCATAACTCGAAGTTCAGCTTGTTGTTTTTTAGCTCCAATCTTCTGTAATCAGCTTATGACCTTTCTGCACTTCTTTTGATAGGCCGATGAAATGGGTCTAGCTACCTTTTTACCAAAGCATGTAATGAAAGCTTATTTTATCAGCTGTTCATGATTTTGGCAAAGGAGGCTGCCCAAGTGAACATTGAACCACTAGAGTATAGGTCTCTATATGTATATAAGAAATAAACCTGATATTACTACCTCTGACTGCAATATCACTATTGTAGTACACTCTCTTGTGGCCGTTCGTCAGCACTCTTTGCACCCTTACTGGTACATACTGATTATGTTGCGTTGATGTGTGCTGTACATATTTGATCATTCTTAGATTGTCAGATTCATAAGCGTTGAAAGGTGAAACCGAAGCTTTGTCTTTGGTACAATTACTGCTTTTTTTGTCCATGAATGTCACCTCCAAAATATGTTCGCCGAGTCCAATGATCTTCTTGAAGCCATAGAATGACTCCCGAGTCTCTGACTTGTCTGCATGTAATTGAAAATAACATCCGTTTCGGATACAAGTTGGATTCGGATGCGACCCTCATCTGATCTTAGTTTCAAAAACAGAGTTGAAAACTAAAAAAAAAAAAAAAAATCGATGGTATTCTCACAGACCAACATTACCCACCTTTTTGAAGATGTGAATGGTTCAATAGTTCTAATAATTGGGAGGATGAGAAGTTAAAAAAAAAAAAAATAAGAAACGTTAAATCCTCATTTGCTGATGGCTCAATCAACAGTGTTAGTGGGCTCATTAAACGGCTCTGATTTTACCGTCCTGGCCTGCATTTTCCCATCCTGTTCTTTCGTCTTTGCTTTGGTGGGTCAGTAGTCATGATCTTATCGTACACATATGGTATGAATCCAGATTACCGAATGTGTAAGAGGAGGGTGGGGGTGAGAAGTGGTGTCCAAAATGTGTGTTTGTGTGTGCGTGTGTGTGTACCTTTTGCCTATGACGTCATCGATCGGACGGACACTACACCCGGGCACGGATCTATCAAGTTTGAGGTTCATTCGACTTACCGTCTAGGGGGAGGTGACACACTTCTTTTAGAGCCTGTGCTGATTTTACCTTTGACCACATGACCTTTTTACCTCGTGACGTCATCATTACTTTAAAAGAAAATCCTCGTATCGTCTTCTTCCTGTATATGGTAGTTAAATAACACACATAGAGATAACGCTAAAAGTGACCTTTTCGTTTTCCTGACCTGTGACCCTTGACCTTTGATCTTTGAAGTCATCGGTCGGGATGGAATTATAACTTGTAACTTGTCACCCACCCACCAAGTATGAGGCCCACTGAGGACTCATTCGACTTACCGAAGCGGTATAGGACGAGATCGTGCCACAGGCACACACACACACAAGGAAATCAAGCCATGAAAAACTTACAAGCAGACAACCTCAAATTTCTCAAGAGAGATGAACAAAAAGAATTTTCCTGATTAAGAATTACTGAAATATGATCTCACCATACGTTATCATATCATGGTTTGTGCTTGTTATTTCCTTTGTTGTTTATCTTTTCTTTCCATTTCAATTGAATTCATTCTTTGAAATGTGGATTGTCTATTTCCTGGACTTGTAGTCCACCCACTCTCATTGTCTTTAACTATTTTATATGGATACGAAATACACTGAGCCCATCTCACATTTCTGAATCAATGTATTTAAGTGGAGCCAGTAAGACTGGTAACAGTATCCATCAACTTGAATTTATCTCTCTTTTCCCCAGTCTGTACAAAAAAGAAAAGAAAACAGGGCTTTAACATTTTCAAATGTTATGAAGAAGCATGACCCTAGAAACAATTTCGTAACCCTCGAAACACCCCATTGTTTGAATGGAATCATTATATATATAAAAAAGAAAAAACCAAACCATTCTTCATACCGACGAACCTCTGTATCAAATTACCAGATGTGTGGGTGTTACTGTGTTCATACGTCAATCTGAACAAACAATTGAAGTTATTTCTCCTAATTCAATAAAATGGATGACATTAAGTGGTGTTCACAAGTTGATCTTCTCTCCCTAAAGAGATCGCAAGTGAGATGGCAGTCATAACTCTATCTTCGGGACAGAATAGATGTTTTCTGCATCTTCTTCCTAAATAAAATCTTTCTCTCCCATGCACACCCACCGGTCCTCTTCATTACAACATATTTTTAAGGCCCTTTGCTGCACGTAATTGTGGTCAAACCCAAAGGCATGAAAGATGAACTGTTGACTGGAACATGGAGATGTATGGCATTTTCATGGTGATAATTCAATTAATACTTCAGTGATAAATCACAAAAGAAAAATGTTTAGTAAATGCAGGCCTCTTTAACCCTTAATTTGACATCTCTTTTATAACTCAGAAAGAAAAATGGCAAACAAAAAAAAAAAATTGGAATTTAAACTGATTGATAATGAAACTTTACGTCTGCCTATCTAGCCGAAGGGAAATCAATCAGAATGACGGTGAAGTTGATTAAAACTATATCCTTAAAAAAAAAAAAAAAAATTTATACTTTAATCAATGCAGTTTTCTGTCTCTGGCTTCAAGACGGCGCATAATCGAAATTGGTCGAGACTCTATGTCGCTAGTTTGCCAATCTCACATTATTGACTTGTTGTGAATCTTGCTCACCTTTTCTCAGGACTTCGTTCCCAAGAATGAAAAAATGCAGTTATTCGCAAACCCCAATTTTCTCTCTGTTTTCGTCCTTTGCATGAAAAGCTCGCTTGTATAGGAACAAGGCTAATAAACTTTGCACCTTAGGACTAAATTGTAGGATAATGCACTGGGTGAAGGGGGGGGGGGGTAGTGCTATCACTGGAGTGCACTCGAGATGGGCCTCGTTCGTCTTGAGGCTTGTTGTAATACTATTCCTTAATGCATTAATTACAAGTTCCCACTCATTCACCATCTTAGACATCCCGATGAACGCCAGGGATAAGGGGGAGGGGGAACTACTTTCTGGCAGAATCTGAATTTGACATAACCATCGCTATGTGAAGATCAAGATTTCTCCAGTGGGAAAAAAAAGTTCGTGGAAATAATGTGCTGCTTGTTTTAGTTTTCGTTTGATTTTAACGCAACCATTAAAGTTTCAACATGTTTGCGCTCTTAACTGGCCGTTACGCCAAATTTAACTTGGGATTAGCTGTCCGATATGTTCAGAAATACTGAAAGTGACCAAATAATTCCAACCAGCATATTTGTATTTACTTTTCTATATAATTAATGAGCACTAACTTAGTAACGAGATCCTCTTTTGTAATTACTTCAGTCATATTAAAGTTGACTAATTACAGTGTCTGTGTGTGTCTGGGGGGGGGGGGGGGGGTTGTGTGTGTGTGTACTCTCCATTATTGGTATCCGTATACACACTCGGAGGAGAAAACAATAGCTGTTAGCAGATTATTGCAGAAGGAACTCCTTGCGTGGCAGTATATATCTATTACCATGTATTGAGTAATAAGAGAGGAAACTTGTTGTTCCATGACTGTGTTATGTGCTACATGGAATGACGTCTCTATTTTTTTTCTGTCACCAAAACGTACAAAAATGCAGGACAAAACTAATCTGTCTACAGATCTACTTCGTTATGAAAGCTGACAGTAAAATACCGTAGTCTTCGTCCTTTTCAAACAGAGAAACAGAGTATTTGGACAAATGTTCCTTTCATGATAACAACAGACAACAGAATTTCATCGATTCAAATATTTCATGATATTTCACCATATTCCATCAATGGTGTTGGCGTGGGTGTTTCTAATAAAGTTAGAGATCGGAATTTTCCTCTGAAAAATCTTTAATTTTCTCTAGTTAAGTTCCAACGATTTGACATGATTTTAAGTTTTAGACCATATCAACTGGCAGGTTTTTTTTATTGCAATTGCTTTGTTTATTTGAAAGAAATAAGTTCCTTGTTTAACAGGTAGCTGACAAAAATAACATTTTTCATTTAAAAAAGTTGTTTTCAAAATACAGTGCCAAAATTTACACGGATAATAAAGATTAGTCAATATGATTTGTGAACCTAACCAATTGGTCACCGTAAATACGATAGTTTTCCATGGATATATATGTACATCTTACCCCATGAACAAGCTTTTAATATAGTCAGAAGACGGAGTGGGTGCATCCCTGGGGGGGGGGGGGGTAAATCAAGTGACGACACTTGCTTAAAAGTTAAAATTGTGAATTCTGAGAAGACTAAGCCACTAGCTATTTGACGGAGATCGCATCAGAGAATATTTAGATGAAAAAACCGACTTCACCGGAGAAAATCGCCTGCAAGGCTCCACAGTCGCCCTTTCATTCTTGCGCCACATCTCGAAAACCTTTGCTGGGATCGTGCGCCCCCCCCCCTCCGGTGGCAGGCCGCCACTGACGATAGTCTACATTTTTATTTTCAAAATGACATGGAAACCAAATTCTTAACTAATTTAAAACAACAGTTGGTGGGAAAGGTGGCCCTTAGGGTCGCCAACACTGAATGCCTTTATTTTCACACTTAAATTGACACCAATTTCTTAACTTAACGAATGACTGGGCAAATTAACTTTAATTAAACAACTCACTAATTTAATGACGCAAATTCATTTAGGTGATCACATAAATTAATAATTGGATTAAAACTAATTCAAAAATAACAAAATGAAAATCACGAGACCCTTAAGGGCGTTCATAACTTCACGCTTGAATAAGATTGTCAATCAATTTTCCAGTCATACAATTTTTGTTTGTTTTAAGAAGGTTCTCAGTTCGCTTCACTGCACAAGGGTCATATTACTGCAAGTAACTGACACTAACAAAGTATGATGTATCAGATATGTACCACACACAAAGTAAGAATGCAGGAGTTACTCACAGAGGCTGTATCGCGTGAATTTGAAGTTGAAAGGGATCACCCGCCATGTCTTAAGTAGAGAAGAATGTGTCGAAAACGTCATGTATAATCCCGCATGGGAGCATCGTACCAAGGAGCTGCCATTTTTAGGACGCTTTTATTGGAGTGTAAGGAATTTTCATGAGGTATCTTGCAACAAGTAAACTGTCATCTCTTTCTTTCCGTATTAGATTAGGCCTATGAAATTTTATTGTCTCCAGGGAACATTATAAACAGTGACTATGTAAGAAGTTTTACCGCGCAGGTTATGTCCCATCGCTTTTGTAGTGAACGTTACATATTTCTTTTTTCTTTTGGTACAAATTTAGAATCAGTTGCCGGAAGTGACGAAACCCCCAGGCTCCTAAATATCTTAAGTTTTGTATCTAAACTCACCTTAAACTTAACCATAAGTCTCAGTTTTAACGATATATATGTTGTCACGTAGGTTGAGGCTAAACCTAAATTGCTTTTATCACCATTAATATGATACTTAATTCAAGTGCTGTAACGAGTCAACCTGACGGGGGGGGGGAGGGGGGCTGGATCCACATGTGACGTCATGTCCTTCACAACCCAAGTCAAGTCATTTACAAAAGTCAAGTCAAGTCAAGTGTAAACTCGAGCCAGTGCTAAAGATTAATAAGTCATCTCGAGTCCCCATATTTTAATTAAGGAATCCCCCATGTGGAAAAATTCCTGTCCCTGTGATAGAACATTGGTATGATTTTATTTCCTATGTATTTTTTAGCAGTTAAATATGCCTCATTCCTTGCTAAATACGTGCAAATTTCCATCTAGTTTCCATCCTTATGATCACAACAAGGGCTAAGACATGTTGTTTACAACTTGTAAGAACATTGAGAAATGTTTACCTAAAACAAAGTTTTAAAAAATAAAACTGATAAAAGAATGAGGATTAAACAGCTTAGTGGTTTTATAGCACCCACCTATGACAGACGTGGTCTAGATTGGAATTCACACCCTGGTTCATTCAGCCAGTAATTTAAAAACATTAGTTCATACTACCGTGGTGCATAGAAGGCTGGTCCCAAGCTCTATACACTGAAGAATAATGGTTGGTCTAAGGAAGAAACTTGGGCGTGTAAGGAACACTGTCTCAAATAAAACTCCCGAAATTTGTGGAAATGTTAACAGGGATCTGTTGTTTCTTGGCAGTCTAAGATCAAAATTATGCTGTGTAAATGGAAAGTAAAGTTTACATTTTGTCCGAACTTCTCTATTGAAGCCTGTAGCTTTATATAATGTACATATCGACTTACTCTCTACACCGTATGCATACATTAATTAGCCCTCAATAACACACAAGGCCAATAAAGAATGGTGATTTCTTGCCTGCCAAATCACCGAAGATGAATAAAGGTATATATTTGCAATAATATTGAGGTGTCAAACCAAACAAGTAGGATTGTAGACCTATGAGAAACAAGAAAGTATGAACTTGGTTTAAACGTGGCATGTCGCTCCTTATATGTAAATTTTTGTTGACAGCGAAGTTGTTAAAAAAAAAACAGTGCTAACGCTGATGGAGATCAGACCTTCCAACAAATCCAAAAAGACCATCTGATTTCATATCTAACATAAAATTTAGTTGCCCGAGAGTCTTTAGAGACGATCTGAGTCTATTTCTGAGTCTCTATTTCTGTGACTCGGGCCTGTTTTGGACCCGAGTCAGTAAAGGTTCTAGTCAAAGTCAAGTTATTTTTGGTGGAGACTCGAGTCAAGTCGAGTCATTTTGGATCCGTGACTCGAGTCAAGTCATTTTTGGAATTTCGAGTCGAGTCGAGGCAAGTCAAGTCAAGTCATCACAAAACGTGACTGGGTCGAGTCGAGGCAAGTCAAGTCAAGTCATCACAAAACGTGACTGGGTCGAGTCGAGGCAAGTCAAGTCAAGTCATCACAAAACGTGACTGGGTCGAGTCGAGGCAAGTCAAGTCAAGTCATCACAAAACGTGACTGGGTCGAGTCGAGGCAAGTCAAGTCAAGTCATCACAAAACGTGACTGGGTCGAGTCGAGGCAAGTCAAGTCATCACAAAACGTGACTGGGTCGAGTTGAGGCAAGTCAAGTCAAGTCAAGTCATCACAAAACGTGACTGGGGTCGATTCGAGGCAAGTCAAGTCAAGTCATCACAAAACGTGACTGGGTCGAGTTGAGGCAAGTCAAGTCAAGTCATCACAAAACGTGACTGGGGTCGATTCGAGTTCGAGTGATAGCGACTTGAATTGTTACAACACTGTTTAATTCTAAACAACAACAACAACAACTGAGCCCTGACCACAATCAATCACCTCGACACGTGCACATTCATTTTTTTGAATATGAGTCCTTTGTTTTTCTTCTTTTCTTTTGATTTAATTGTTGTATCTAATTGATTTTAGATCCTTTTATTTTCGTTCTCCGATTTAGAGCCACATTCCCCGTTTAAACCAAACTGACCATAAAACTTTAATGTGATTCGGTGACGATTGGCACATGATACCAAATTTTAGTCACATTTTAACTTTTCTTAATGTTCATTTTTGTGTTTTCTTTTCATTCATAAGATGTATTGATGGCAACACCTTACGTTTGTATAATAGAGCCGAGTTGCATTAGAGGACACTATAAACTGCATCGTAGGGTGACGGCGTTATAGCCTATCGTTACCTTCTGTGGCATGCAGGGGTGGCCAAATTTTTATCTCAAGGGACGACATATATTACCGCCTTGAACTTAATAGCCGGTCGCACATGTTGCAAACTTGCCTGACTCCTTCTCTTTATACCCTTTGCACTGCTACGGAGAAAAAGTCTGTAATATCGAAATACTGTTAGAGATTTGAAAGCAAAATACTAGTTATTTTTATTACTTTATCCTTTCGTTCTTTTTGTTTTTCCTCTTTTTCTCTTTAACTTTTATCTCAATCTGATGAAAAAAAGGTTTGAGACCTCACGATGTTCCCCCTCTGCCCCGCAGTTTGGCCTGTTCTACACTCTTTTAAAAACGATGGGTGTCCTACCAGAATTGAAGCAAGGCTGCAGTTAGTATTGACGCATCAATGTCATTGGCCATAACCTAACCGTCCTTTAAGTTGGGTGACATGAAAATAACATTTTGTAATATTGGCTGCATTAATCGTTAAAAATGTTGAAGAAAGCAACAAATTCCATCAAAGTCCACCGAATATTGACGATTTTACACTTTACTGGCAATTATCTCATACCTACATGACCATTAATAAAAACTTTGGTCTAAAGTTTGCAAGATGAGGGACTATAGTATGGTATGTATCATGTTAACTACGAGATAATATATACAGGCCTATGACAAAAGAAACACAATACTCCACGTCATCATAGCATATTTGCATTTTCATTAAATCTTTGAGAAGCTATACCTCAAAAAACAGAAATAGACAGGACAGCTTTGTCAATTGGAAATTCAGTCAGCGTTTCACTCAGCGACTTTTGAAGTTAAAGCCATCACATAACCTTTAAAAACAATGACATAATTGTGTTCGTGATTCACTGACGTATGGTGTTATTGAGTTGTCTCTGTTCTCAGCATGCCCTCACAACCGTTAAAGGGAAATTCCGGGCAAGTAACATGTCTTCTGACTTATTTAAGCAATTTCAAACCGATTTTTGTTCATATTCTTGACGTTTTTAAATAATGTACTTACAGACAACACGATATGTACAAACTTCCAGCCCAACAGAGTTTCTAACACTATGCATAGAAACGAAGGGTGCGGTCATTATTAATAGACTGTGATCTCGGTGATTTGTGACGTAGTCCATGGCCTGGTCTGTCATTTGAAAGTAACAAAAAATAAATATCGACAATAATCATGGAATAATTCTGGAAAAGTGTGAAGAGAAATAAACTGATTGACATACCATGCAACTGCATTCCGATGAGACTCTCAGGTATACAACCATATACCAACATATAATTACTATTGAAGTGCTATTGTTAGGAGTCCCATTATATCGGTGGAAGTGCTGTTGTTAGGAGTCGGGGTAAAACAGTTAAAGTGTTATTGTTAGGAGTCCGATCAAATCAGTGACGTGTTATTGTTGGGAGTCCAATTAAATTGGTGGAAGTGCCATTGAGAGAGGTCGGAGTAAACGTGTTCAATTGCTACTGTTAGGATCCGTTAAATCAGTTGAAGAGCTACTGTTAGTCTGAGTCCGATTAAATAGATTATCATACCGTTGATCTTTAACAGATTATTCGATATTTTTTTTCTTTTCAAACATTCTCTCTGTTTATTTTCTTGCAGATCTTAGAAGAACAATTGCAGTCAACAATTGAAGGTGGAATTTAAATAGATGGTGGGTGTTTAGGGCACTGTTCACTTGAGTTTTAATGTAACCAGAAGCTGACAGAACACGATCCATACCAAGTACACAGCTACGCATTATCAATGCACGGTCAACTTTGAAGAAGAAAATGCATCACGTTCATGCATGGACTCCCGCTCAAACCACCTGAAGAAATCCACCATTCGTCTGCTCACCGTGAACGCCAGCTTAGTATACGCACTGTGTGCTCCCCAATTCAATCCTTGTAGTGTCGTATATATGTTGCATGATAGCGTGACGCTATTGCTGTAATGAAGACTAGTTCGTCAGGCCGGGGAAATGAATTGATATTTCAATGTATGTTTCTCCCTGAAATAATTCCAAAGCGGTCCATCCAAAGTAGATATACATACCAGCGGTTTAAGAAAGGGGCTTCAAAATTCAGTCAAATACATCACTCTACATGTAAATATCACGTTCATACCGAAAAACGATTTAAAGACTGCTTTTATTCTCATAAACGTTTCAGGACTCGTGATATGTTATTATCATCCATGCAGATAGTTCTGACTTGTTTGTGTGTTAGACATTGAGTCAACTTCTAAACTGAGTCAGTGATAAATTTGACATTTAGCAGATTTGCAGACTGACGGGAAAAGTTCGGAAACCAGAGAATTGCTGTCTGAAAATGTGAGAAATGGTTCTTGCTTTTGTGATTCATTATCAGAACACTGCACGCTGGGACCAAACTCTCCAAGGAGGCGATTCGGGTGGTTGAAGGTCAGCATGTTAAAGATTTTCACTTCAGTCATATCCGCACTGAAAAAAATGTCTTTAAATTTACAGAAATAAAGCAAATAAATAAGAATTACATAAATTGTCTAGAAACTAATTACCAGAACGATTCTGTATTCCTTTTGTATTTTTTATTTTATGTAAATTTACATTTTAAAATTTACATTTTCTAACAGTGGGTGTGATTCTTTCCTACATGACAATCGCAATGATACGTGACCGGAGAGCGTTGTTTTTTAGATGTCTCGTTCTATGTACCCTCGGCTACATTGGAATTTCTCTCTTGATGAAAGGATCCAAGACAGTGACGTCATGGCGTGACACGATCCTCCACAAAAGCGATCGCAAAAGTCCACCTTATGCTGGAGGCCAGACAGTGGCCGGGTCTGGTGCCAACCATGATTTCGACATACCGCCCTCTAATCGGGAAAAACTGTTACTTGAAAATGACGTCACAGTAGCGGTATTCACATATAACGAGCACTGGAGGGCTCGACTCGACATAGATAAATCTCCGAAGAGATATTCCTGTAAACATTCGAAGCGAACAGTGACGGTGAAGGGCGCACACACGGACGTCGAAGGAATAACTGACGCGGACGTAATAATATTCGCCGACTCTTTAAGAAACAAAACAATCTGGGACGAGGTAATACGAAAGAGGAAAAGTCACCAACTCTGGGTTTATTCTACGACGGAGAGCCCGTATTATTCTCCGCAAATTTTCAATGAAGTAGATCGACCCATCGGCTTCGGGAATTTTCGTTTCAACGCCTCCTTCACTTACCACTCGTTTTCGAGTGTGGTTGCTCCCTTCGGAGAATACCTTCCCTCTCGTATTCCCAGGAAGATGAACTCGGCATCCGTTGATTATTTTCAGAGGAAAACTCGCTTAGTTTCCTGGGTGAGCAGTCACTGTATCGGTCAATTTTGGAATAGGACCGAATTCGTCCAGAGTCTCGCTAAACTGATCCCCGTCGATATGTATGGCGGATGCGGGAAACGAATACTCAGACGCGGGCCGGCGGGAATAGACAAGTTGGCGGATTACAAATTTAACCTTGCCTTGGAAAACAGTTGTTGTTTGGAATACATCTCAGAGAAACTGTGGCATCCGCTGGCGTATTTTCAATCGGTGCCGGTGGTGATAGGACCGTCCAGGAGAGATTACGAGAGAGTGGCTCCTCCGAATTCGTTCATCTTCGCCGAAGATTTCAAATCTATTCAGGATCTCGCCAGATACTTGAAGAAGCTCGCCAGGAACGCTTCGCTCTATAACCAGTTCCACGAATGGAGACGCCACGGTGACGTCTCCGTTTACGACAACGTCCGCGTATTTCCTTTCACCTCAGAAGAGAGCGCATGCGCACTGCTCGAATTTGTCGAGAGGTCCGTCGAAGTGAACGGAACCAAGGACTTGATTACATTCGACCCGTTTAGCTCAGAGTTTCTCGGAAGCTGTAGATCTTGCGGAAGATACGACTGGTTGCGTAAGTTTAACACAAATCCTGATCCTTATCACCCAACTTTACGGAGTAAGGAGCATCATCACTGATGGAAAACTTTCTTGCGACGGGATCTGCATCATCGGACAATTTTTACATTGCCGTAAAGCATCTAAGGACACATTCCTTGATCATAACAATATGGTAGATAACCTATTGTCAATATCTTTAGAGGGAATTAGAGCTTTTAGAATATCCCTGCGTGGCTTACAAATAAAATAGCTTTAATCGTTGTTACACCGTTCAGTCTCATCAATAACCATCCGCAAATCTTCATCTTCTCGAAACTTTATGTATGTGATGAATTAGCCTATACGAAACTGAAGAGGCATCATTTGAATTTTAAGAATTTTCAGTGAACAAATTATTGTTGAGCAGGCTAATAACTGAATTTCTATCTGGGAGTAAACTTATTTCTTGAAACGAAGGTTACCGTCCTTCCTAATTTTGAATAATCTATCATTCTATGTCCACAAACATTGGTTCAAATAAATACGGTTGTTTTCTGTATAGAAAGAAAGCCTTATTTCCCTTTAAATGGTGACATTATTTAAAAGAAAACTTGACGAATCTTTTAGTATCACACTGAACTGAGAACTGAAATTATCATAATACGCACGGGGAGCCTCTTGCACCCTTGAAGATGGACATTACATAGTACACAGAGAGATAAAGTTTGAATAAAAACTGCGGATTACAAAAATGGACATTATTTTGTATACTTACCGCGGTCTGACAAACATGAACATAGTTTACGTGTTAGCGCCAATGTTTTCCTGTAAAAGGACACTTCAGTTTCCTCAACCATGACATTTCCCATCTCAAATGCAGTATTTTGTCGAGAAATTTCAGCTCATCCCAGGAGAGAAACCAGTGGAGGGCGCCCCGAGGATCAGAGGACTGGATCCTCTGGCAAATGTATTCCCCCTCCCCCTACTTGCCCCCAAATGAAATTCGAAAGAAAGATAATCTCTGAAACTTACATAGGCAGAGAAGCTTGAAAGAGGCATTTCTTGCAATTCGAGAGGCAAGAATCAAATAAGGAATAAAAATATCATTGCACTCAAAAACGCACAGCATTGGCCTAAACAAATATCTGTCATGTTAATAGTACCTGCATGCAAGAAATCCCCTCACGCGTATGAAGTTCAATTTCAGACATTTCTTTTAACAAATAAAGGAGAGCTTTAGCAATAGCTTGAAATATTTTGTTTTCCTAATAAAGAACTGTGTACGTATCCGTTTCAACAAGGTCTTTACTTTCTTGGGTTTTTGTCTTTTGAACATATGCCTACCCTACTCTGGATCCCACATTCACATTAGCTCGACAATTCCATTACTCACTAAAAATTTTGAAATCTGACTTGGTATATCCCCAATTCTGGAACTAACCTCAACCTAATCAGACCAATTTATACGTTTTAAAAGGTGTATACAAAAATGGATGTTTTTGCGATGCTAAAAAATAGCCTAAAAACAGGGACGTAAATGTCTTCTTAACTATGGATGGAGGGGGTGGGGGGGGGGGGGCTAATGGGTGAACCGACTATCGGAAACAATGACATTGTGCACCATTCGCCTGCGCATATCAGTCAGGGCAAAATCTGAAGCCCATAATAAGTGGGTCCAGGTATCCGCTCCGAGACGCCTGGTGGGGTCTATGGGAAAAGCCCCGCCCGCCGACAAGGTCCTGGACATGTCTCTGAAACCAAAACTCTCTTTGTGGGGTAAATTTCAAAGGCAATGTTCTTGGGTAGATCTATAGGTGGGAGAAAAAAATCAAACTGCAAAGAATAGAAACGTATCAGATGGGTTGAAATCAAGCCGGTATAACCAGGGACTGTCAGTGTTTTTTTTTTGGGGGGGGGGTGGACAAAACACCCGAAGGAGGGGCACTACGAGAGAAGCGCAATCGTCGTCCTGGTGAAGTCTGGATCAAAGTGAGAGTTGATATTTGTGAGGCTGGATGACGATGACTCAGGTAGAATTCTAAACTCGTTGATCAGAGAGTAGGGATAGAAGAAGCGGAAGTGGAAGTAGAGAGAGAGACAAGTGGTGAAAGTGATGATGAGTATTAGATGGCTAGAGAGTACAGACAAAGCGTAGACGAGAACAGAATAGATAAGTATCTCAGGTCGATGTTGTAGTAAGATTTGGCATGTTATCACAAGAGTCACACGAAAGAACGATAGCCTAATTGTGGAATCTTTTTCTTTATACAACCATTTATATATCTGACTGAAACGGGTGCTAAACAGTTTAGTAAAATATAAACTGGAGATGAAAGCGAGTGTAGATAGCGAAATTTTTGGAATGTGAGAATAAAAGTAACAGCAAACAAAATTGCCTTTAGAGGAGAGTTTTGGATTACTTTGCCAAAATTAACGTAGGCCTAAAAACCTAAACGTTTGGTATTACGAATGCAGCTAGAGCTGCTGCGTTAGTAAGGCACGTCCGTTCTGCGGACTACCCACAGACTTTATGCAGCTGCCATAAAATACAATGTGTTTTGGAAAAAGTTCAGAAAAAGGCTACTAGGTTGATTACTTCCGTGAGAGTTGTCGGTTTTCATCATAGATTACAAATACTTAATCTTCATCCCTTGAGCTTAGACAACTGATATTCTGATTTCTGGGGGCCGCGTTTTCAAACCTCATAATTTTCATAAGGCAGGATAGGCCTGACTCTGAGACAGTGTATTTTAGGAAACGGCCCCGAACTAACTCCTGGAAATAACGATCTACCGTTCCCTTAAGACAACTGTCCCCCAAAAGGCTCCGCTCCACCCAAAAACTGATGATGGGCTTCTGCTATTTCAAAGTGGTGCCATTTTGCATCATATGTGATGTGAGGTTTGATTTCCGGGCTCAAATCTGTGGAGAATATTGGAAGCGCATTGCAGTACTAACCATTCTACTATAAGATTTACTGACCTAGAATCTGGTTTGTAAACTGCGTTCCATTTTAGGGCTTACCACGTCCTGCCTTAACCACAGAAATATTTGTCTGCAGGGAATGTGAATCGACCGTCTGCGATTACGTAGGGATATCCCCTTTGTTGTTATGGCGATAGAAGACGTCATAGCACCATAACGTATGACAACTAATTAAACGGCTGGGGACACTATTCTAAATCTAGTCACCCATCTGCAGAATTGTCTAACCCTACAACTAGTGCCGGGCTAGGCTAGCCGTACGTACGGCACCGTACCGTATATACGATTGACAACAATTTATTAGGGGCAGAAGAACAGTTCGTTAACACCTTTGACTCCCGTTTTGGATATCGACTGAAACTTCCAAAACAGATAGTCGCTAAAGCAGAGTGTTTGTCGACAGTACAAGACTTCTTGAGAAGTGTTGGACGTTTGAAAACCTAATGACGTAGTTTTGATTCATTACGTCGTTATTTGGCATCTTGTTGGTGATTCGAGGCTCGATGTTCTGATTCAGAGCAACTGTGTTGTGTTACAAATACTCAACTTACGCCTTAGGTCTTAAGGAGTAACGTTAGGCTGAGAACGTTATAAGTTACAGTGAAAGTTTGATACCGCATTTGAGCATGGGCCTAACGTTGGACTTGATCAAGTTTATGCTAGGTTTCATAGGCTGTCGCGCGGTTTCTAATTTATGAGGCCCATGAAATATCGTTGGTCTTGCATTTAGTTCTTCGTTCTCCAATATTCAGTACTGCGACAAGTTTACTGTTCTGTGGTCACGTACGGTTTCTGTTCTACAGTTTATTGTTGTTTTCATTAATAGTGGGAAGCCAAGCAAATGCCTTAACCTTTAGCCTAGGCTAAACTTTTGGCTACTGAATTTATGGCCAGACCCCCAGTCTTACTGATAATAATTGATAATAATACTCCAGGCAGCTGGGCTACTGTAAAATTCCAGACTGCAAGGAATTACTACTCAAGACTATGTTCCATGATACAGTGCAAAAATAACTTAAATAAGTACAACAACATTTTGATTTGAGACTGTCTGTACCTCCGGGAAATCCATCCCAAGAAACCACAATTTAATAGACTGGGAAATAGGAGGATCAAATCAAGGCCAGGTGAGTTGAATATCGCTTATTGCATTGCACTCAGGGTTATAGCCTAGGCTTAGTTGTGTTTATTTACCTTACAATGTGGTGACCATACTGTAGAATGTGCACCTAAAAACCTTTTAAGAAGTCTATCATTCCAGGTTTGTGAAAGTCCCACCAAAAAATTTTGGAAAGTTGTACTGTGAACCAGTATAGTCTTAAATGGAGATGAATTCACCCAACAAAAGATTGTGTCATTGTGCAACAGAAGGTGAAAATATCCCACCTTCTTTGCGATAACCCAGAGTAAAATAAGGTTCCCAAGGTGAATGTTGAGTTGTAGGGACTGAGGGATGAAACAGCACAAAAAGAAAACAAACACAGCAACACAATTTAGATAAAAGAAGACATCTGCACACTCTGGAAGCCAGTGCAACTCTGTTTAATCACATGTCCTGCCTGTCTGGCCCTGACAAGGCTTCTAGACATCAACCAATCATAAATTAATAAGGTTAAGTTAAGCCAACCAAACCAACTATTCAAATTAGGCTTAGACAAAGTAACTTCCCTTACTTATGCAACATCAGTGTACTGAATATAGAACACCTGTGGTAGCATGCCTTTAATTAGAATAGTAATGCTATAAAGATCTATTATCTACCATACCCAGAGCAACTCTCTGCTATAAACCACACAGAAGAGGGGACATTCCAGAGTACACTTGAGGAAGATAATACACATAGTAGTGCATGCTGTAAGAACTGCTGTAGTAAAAGTTATCCCAAAGGGCAAAACAACAGGATAAACCTTAGTATCCCTACAGAGTGCACATGCCATTGACTTAGCGTGGAAGTTAAAACAATTGGTGGATTGCTTCATTATATATTTCAGTCTGCCAAACCTAAGCTTTGAAAAGTTGTGATCTGGAATGTTAGGCTACTCAGCAGCTACCTTTGCCAGGCATTCCAGTCTGCATTTTGTGGTCGCAGGTCCACAATGATCTTTGCAGCAAAAACAGAAGGTTGATGAACTGTGCAGTGTAAGGACATAGAGAAAGAAAACCCAGGTGCACATTTGAGTCACCCTGGCAATGTTGTTGTTAGACTGACAAGTCATGAGACTAAAACTGGATGACATATAACTTAAAAGAGTGTGCTTACCTTTGTTGAATGTTGTTGAAAAACACAGTATGCACAGTATTTGTACCATCGTACAATTTGAGAATTTGATGATACAGTATGATGACATTGGTAATGGTGTTTGATTTTTTGCAGAATGGCTGAAGCGGTTAAGGTCATAGTAAGATGCAGACCACTCAACGAAAGAGAGAAAAGCCTGAACTGCTCAGTGGTGGTGAAAATGGACTCCAGTAAAGGCTCATGTGAGATTGTCAAACCCAAGTCCAAGGACCCACCGAAGGCATTTACGTTCGACGGAGCGTATTTTACAGATTCCACGACAGAGCAGATATACAACGATATAGGCTATCCGCTTGTCGATGTAAGCAATTTTGACAGGATTTTTGTGGTGCAGTAGTTTATTGAAAAGAAAAGAAAAATATTTCAAGCACTAATTTGGCATGCTCAAGGAAATATTTTGCAGGTTGGCAAATGTGGATGAAAATAAAAATCCTCTAGATTGTGTGTTTAATATGCAACATGTCCTTGTTGAAGAGCTTTAGATTTTAATATGCAGTGACCCAACTGCTTTTTAGTAATGTCACAACACGTACTCACTATTCGTGGCTACTGCACAAGGATTTTCCTGTTAGTATCCACATTGCCAAAAAACTGCATGATAACCTTTTTTTCTGAGCATGCTTTCTCCTTGACAGCCAGGCTAAATTTCAATTTGTGCATTGCAAAATTTAAGTCCATTGTTACCCCCAGAAATAATCCTTCTTAGTCCAATCTGCTGATGTCAAAAGAAATACATTATTGCTGGCTAGATAAATCAAAGCTGAGATTTTTACTTAAACCACAACCAGAGAGGGCGAGACCCCAGAGAGCTGGTCACGTCATACTTTAGATTCCATTTCAACGGCTGCTCTTGATGCATTGTATTTTAGATCAAATTTGTAAATTAAGTAAAAGGCATACAGTATATGTGTAGCAGCTCAAACGGCATGCCTTGTGCATGAGTATCGAGGCTGTTTTTAGTTGCTTTTGTGGTCGCCACCTGCGGAACACCTTCGGGTGTTGATGTGTAGTAATGGTTACAATTCAAAGTTGTAGTACAAGATTTTATCTGTCTCCATGTGTTTGTAGCCTGGGCATCCTATTTTAGGTTGTTTCTGATCATTTTACAGGGTGTTCTCGAAGGTTACAACGGCACCATTTTTGCCTACGGCCAAACAGGATGCGGGAAGTCGTTCAGCATGCAGGGCATCACAGACCCTGCCTCACAGAGAGGCATCATTCCACGGGCATTTGAACATATATTTGAAAACATTCAGGTATGAAATATGAACATGTGAGAATAGTAAAAGGATGATACTGTCAGAAATTAACACCATGGGTGGGTCAGCAGTGAATGGGCTGAGGGAAAGAAGGAATGGTATAGTAGTAGTCCACTAGTCTTACAGGAATTAGGAGATTCTTAAGTGTCCAAGAAGGTAGTGTTTCTTGTACATATATTTGCTTCAAAATATTAGCTTGCAGCGCCACCACTGGGGATATGACAATTTGCCTTTCTTTGGCCTTTGCCACGATGCATAGTACTCCTTTACCTATATTGACTTTGATTAGGCGCTAAGGTCTTAGGAAACTCAACCAGGTCAGGAACATTAATTGTTTCATTGCTGTAGTCTTGCAACACGCATGCGTCTTACAAAATTTTCAAAACAAGTTTACATTTATCAGTGTAAAAGTGAAAACTTTTTCTTCTGGCCTGGACATCAATTCTAAAGTGCAGGTAAAGATGGAGGTCTCTTGTGGAATTTGTACTCATGAGGGAGTACAGTAGAGAAGAAGGGGTAAACCCCCCTTTCCATGTCCATAAAAATACAAATTTGCAATTATCTTGATTTCAATTTTTACTTCACAAGGGGACACTTTGCAGAACTTCCATTTGCATCTTTGAAACCCCCCCAAATTGCTCTATATTTCCTCCTTGAGGCAAGCCCCCCTCTATTCCCACTTGTAACTCTCTCCAAGGACAGCATGAATTTGTAATTGCGTTTTAGCAGTAGTAAACCCACCCTCCTTTTTTTGAGGCAGCATCCCTGTCAGTAAACCTGGTATCTGCTGTTCTGTAGTGTCTGTGTGAGATGCTCCATGGAGTAGGTCACAAACTAACAGCGTTATGCACGGCAGCAGCATTCAGATCATGTTTCTATCTTGATTGGCACAAAGTGTTCGACTTATCATCGCTGCCTCAGGTTCCTTTTCACCAGTTGTATTTCAGTTTGGTTTCTTCCTTCGGTCGGTCCCCATAGCTGTTTCATACACACAGCAGGTCTGCATTTCAGGTCACGTTCCATTTGTATCTCGATTTATGAACTGTTGGGACTCATTTGTTATCCCCAGGTCTGTTTGTATGATCCTTTGAAGCCTTAAATTCAGCTGAAATAAGAATGCTCTGCAAATACACAGAGATTAACCCTGGTAGATAGTGCAACAAAGTATGAATGGTCCTTAAAAAAGCATTTGCTGGGTTTTGCAAAGTTACTCATTGTAGTGTGGGTATCGTGAGTACTGGGGTTACCCCAGGTCTATTCTAACAAGTCAAGCAGTTCTGTTGAAAGATGACCCATAAATAGACTGTAGGATCTTGCATGAGTTCATCACTATTGATATTTTGCTGGGACTATTTAGTAGACAAAATCATGCTTGAAAAGTGTGAAGTCATCCATTGTAGTGCTGATATAATTTGTATTTCCCCTTGCTGAAATACAGGGATATGTCTGATATTTCTTATTCCAAAGTCGATGTTAGTTGAACTCGTTGGATGAAGGGTAAAGAGAACACTTACGACTTTCACTGTTACAAAGTAAACGTCGGTGGGCAAAGTGAAACCTGTAGGCCTATACTTACTGTAGGTGATTTGAAGAGCTTTCTTTTTCTCGGCAGGTAGCAGAGAATGTGAAGTACCTTGTGAGAGCTTCGTACTTGGAGATATACAACGAAGAGATCCGAGATCTGCTGGGAAAGGACCATAAACACAGGCTTGATCTGAAGGAACATCCAGATAAGGGGGTCTACATCAAAGGTTGGTCTTAATTGGCAGTGCTTTTTTTGCTCCTCATCTGTAGCTTGTGAAACAGATGACCTCTTCTCCACACTGCCTTCCACCAGCCGAGTGTTTCCACCTTAAAAAGAAATAAAAGAAATAGAAGAAAAAGAAATATGTCCCTTCTGAGCATTCTCTCTTGCTGGACTGTCCACTTGATTTTGTTGCAGGTTTGGAAGTGCCTTATAAGTGGATCCGATAATCCAAACGTACTCTCCGACTTACTTATTCTGTGTCTTAGACAATTCTGATCTGGAGAACTGTTCATCAGAGTTAGTAAAATACATGAGTGACATTCTGGAACATTCATGTTCGAAACATGGAAGCACTGCACAACCCTCCTCTATTCCCTTGTAACCAAGGAGATCAACATGGCAATTCTTTTGAGCCGTATGTCTTTGGGACTACTTTTTTGGTTCTTAGGTAGTCATAAGGAAGATTTTGCATCCATTCTTTATTTTTGCTTTTCCCATAGTCAAGTCAGAAAAATGCCTGTTTCAAAGATTATGGGTAGAAACTTACCAAAGAGCTGAAATTTGGACTCCATAACATCTCTCTCTTACAAAAAAAAAGTATATATAGTCAAAATTGTGGCTGATGCATCAAATGAATTTAAGCTTCAAATTCTATTTGCTGCCAAATGAAAGTACTCAGCCAATTCTTTTTGTTGTTACTTTCAAGTCAGTAGCTAGTCCATATCTTTAAGGAACATTGTCTAATGATTGATTTAAAGGGAAAGAGCAATTACCATCTGTCCTGATGTAATCGTCATCATGTGATGGCTTTGTCGCACCAGATCTTTTTTCCGTTCTCGGAATCTAAATGTGCATTCTTCTATCTCATATTCTTCACTCCTGCAGACCTTTCGATGCACACCGTGCACAATACCAAGGAATGTGAACGAGTCATGGAACTGGGCTGGAAGAACCGCTCGGTGGGGGCGACGTTGATGAATGCAGACTCCTCCCGGTCGCACTCCATCTTTACCATCCACATCGAGATGTGCGATCTCGACGAAAACGGACAGGACCATATACGGGCAGGAAAGTTAAACCTGGTGGATTTAGCTGGGAGTGAAAGACAAACTAAGACAGGTCTGTTGCAATTTTTCATGACCACTAAAGAGACAACTTGTCTGGGATTTTCCATTTTCCGGGGAGGAGGAATTAGTCGGAGGGGGCGGGGGATGCTATGTCCATACTTTTAAAGTTGTCTCACGTGAAGGATGGGATTTGGGTATGGAGGACAGTCAGGTTTATGTCTGGTAGAGTCTTTCCCAATACACACTGCCCTCTTTTTACTTTTGGATTTTAGGTACAGAGGGTTTTTTTTTTTTATTTTTGGAGTTGCATTCCTTTGAGACTAGTGTAAGGCAAAAACAAGTCAATGTGTGTTCCTTGCAATGAGATTAATTGTTTGACTTAGAGTGCCAAGGAGTTTCTGTTGGCATCTATGGTAAAGTGTTATGTAAAGTGTAAAAACCACCGTATATGGTGATATACAGTTATGATGCTATGTTTCAATGTCACACACTAAGTTTGTCTCTGATGATGGTGTCAAAATGGCTGAATGGGTGGTAGTTCAAAGGCAAGAAAATGTCAGTATTTATTCCACCCAATAGTCTCTCCATGGCCTCTGTCATCTCACATGTTTATTTTCTGCATCTTGCCAGTCGTTGAGTTTCTTCTTGCGGTCTTCTTGTTGATGTGACAGGTGCCACCGGAGACCGACTGAAGGAGGCGACCAAGATCAATCTGTCCCTGTCTGCCCTCGGTAACGTCATCTCCGCTCTCGTGGACGGGAAGTCCAAACACATCCCATACAGAGATTCCAAACTGACCCGGTTACTTCAAGACTCCCTAGGTAATGAAAGAGTCGTGCTTTTTTATTCATTTCTTTTATTTTTTGGCCACTAGCCACCCCTCTTTTACCCCCTTCAAGGAGAATTAGAAAGTTCAAAAGAAATGGCAAGCCTCTTTAGATATGTATGTAAAAGTAAATACCTTTGTTCACTTTTTGTTTACTGCTACAAAACAATGCAATAATCTATCCATGATCTTGACCCTAATGTTTTTTATAACTGTGTGCTTGAATCACTGGATAAGAAAGACCAAAATCAGTCCTTAAAGTGAATTAATCACACATCGGGTCTTTTAGGGGTTAAGGTACTTCAAAAATTCTTCTCACCAAGCTATACCATTATTACCATCAATGAACTTTCAAGTTTCTAGGTCTCCACAAACACATTGTTACTGTTCCATGTGCAATGCCAATTTATTTCAAAGTTTCCCAAGTTTAATTGCATTGTGTCAGATATTTACAAATGAAACGTGAATTATTGTTAAAGCACTAACTAACTTGGCAACCCTGTGAAATTTGATCGTCCTTCAGAATTTTGGGGTGTCTGTGACACTGCAACAACCACGTGCCTCGACACTTTTGTGATTACATTTGGCAAAGTTTGAGAATGAAAACACTTTAAGCGTGTTCTTAGCTATCCAGACAATCATATGGCCCTTTGTGATCAGGTATAAAAGCTGTACTGAAACAAATGACCCATTCCTTCTTCTCCAGGTGGTAATACCAAAACCCTGATGGTTGCGTGCCTGTCGCCAGCGGACAACAACTACGACGAGACACTGAGCACCCTCCGCTATGCCAACAGGGCCAAAAACATCAAGAACAAGCCCAAGATCAACGAAGACCCGAAGGACGCCCTCCTTCGACAATACCAGGAGGAGATCAAACAGCTGAAGGACATGTTAATGGGGAAGATACCAATATCGCAAGAGGGGTTTGCAGGTGAGCATTATCAACAGCAGTAGCAGAGCTAGCTATCACGTTATCAACCGGAGTGCGAGGGTAATAAACAAGAGCCGGAAGCAGTAGTCTAAGATAGCTGCATATTCTGATGTAAAGACACCAGTAAAGCAACGTTTGTAACTTAGTACAAGAAACTTACTTTGAACCTGGTGGCTAGGTAAAAAAGGTGATGCCAATATCACTGTAGGGGTTTGCAGGTGAGTACTATAAACAGTTCAATGGAACAGCCACCTTGGATTGTGAGGGTGAATAAACCTAGGCATGGAAGCGGACTAATATAGCTAGATATCTTGATGTATAGGTTCTATAGCGGTAACATGGGTTTACAAGTGAGTGCAGGAAACTGACTTTGGGACTGGTTACTAAAAAGAAAAAAAGGATGGAGCAAGGTAAGAGGAAGTTTACGTGGTTTCTGTCAGAACTCAAAGGATTGAAAGCTTTTCTGATGCAGAAGATTCAAGAATAGGGATTTTCAAGTGAAAATCAGGGTAGAAATGGAGTTGGAGTAGGGTAGGGCTGTGGCAGGAAAAATGACTTGGTAAACCACTGAGAAATGCCCACTGTCTGGATGGTATGATTTTGATTAGTTGCCAAAGATGTTTTAGTTTGCCAAAGAACTGGAGGAATGTGTTGAGTTGGAGGTTAAGGAGAGAGGGAGAAAAACTAGTATTTCCTGTAACTATAAACTCTTTGTGAAATTTGGTTTTAAGGATTAGTTAAATGAGAGTAGATGGGGGCTGGGTTGCATTGAATAATTTGAAAGAAATTAATCTTGATGGTCAGTTGGGGAGTAAACTGCTAACAGTGATTTGAGCTAAATGCATTTAGTTTAAGTTGAGAGGTAGCTGTACTCTGTGGTGGTCAAATGCGTATAAGTGCATTAGGAGAGTAAGGGGGGGGGGGGGCATGCTGTAGGGAGAAATAAGTACAAAGATAAACTTAGTATTCATGTATGATAACTTGTCAATGCAACTATGGTCAGTGCCAAGCTGTGCCCTGTCTGTCTGTCTGTCTGTCTGTCTGTCTGTCTGTCTGTCTGTCTGTCTGTCTGTCTGTCTGTCTGTCTGTCTATAAGTGCATACAAAATTTTGTTGAGATGCCTTAAAGATTCTTGGAAGTGAGAGGTTATCATATTGTTCTGCTACAGTTCAGAGAGCCTACTAACTTTGTAGAAAGTAACAACTTATCCATGTTACCTTGTCCCCTTTTGTTTTGCGATTTTCAGCTCTGGGTATCAAAGCCTCTGAGGTTCCCAAGCCGGATGTTGCCGCTGTGGACATGTCCGCCGAGATTGAGGCAGAGAAGGAAAGAATCAAGGAGGTAAAGTTTTAGAGGTGATTCTGTAGCTTGCACATACCTATGTTCCTGTTGCCATGGTTTTGTAGCCAAATTCATGCAATAACTTTGTATAGTTGAAACATTTGATTTGTGACCACAAGTATTTTGTCTGTATTTAATACCTTTGTGCAAATTCAAAGAGCAACATGTCTTACTATGCCTTAAAATTAGCAGCAAAATTATGAAGAACTTAAAGAAAATTGCAGAAACTAGCAAACTCAGAAGCTAGGAAAAGTCTTTTGAGTGGTGTTTCATTTACTTCTCTTACAAGACCTATCACATCACTGTGGCCTGAAAATTAATTCCACAGCACCCTTTATTGCTGCCACTTTTGTCAGAATTTGTAGTGTTGTCATATTCATTGAATTCTGAAACCCTAATTCTTTACCTCTTTTAAGTTGCTCCCTCAAAGCCATGTTTAATGTCTGCCCTGGGGTTAGTGATGAAATGAATATGTAAGAAAGTTACTTGTACCATGTAGGAACTGAAAGAAAGGAGTAACAGAGATGGGAGAGGAATGGGGCAGGGAGGACAATATAAGAGGCAGTCAGGAAAGGAAACAAATGGACAAAGGTCGTGTCTTCGTTCCACACCATTCGGTTGCAAGTTGAGTGATGTCTCACTTGATTCACCTATCCTCCCGCTGCCTCTTGTTTCTCTCCATCTCAGGAATACGAGACTAAGATCCAGGAGATGCAGGAAAAGTATGACGAGGAGCAGTCCAGCAAAGCCAAGCTGCAGCAGGACATCGACCAGATGAAGACCTTCTATGAGGAAAAGTTGTCTGCTCTGGAAGAGACCAAGAAAACAGGTAAAGGAGCGACCCATTGACAACTTCGCTCACGACTGTGTTTGTTCGGTGACATTTACAGGCATCGGAGTGATGGAGTATTTTCTGTGAATTGGAATAAATGTTTAGCAGTCCTCTTGTTTCTGGAAGTCAGATTTGGCAATTGGGTTTTTTCTACTTTGTAGGAATGTATAATTTGTTATTTCTTTTTACGGTTGTTGACAAATTCCTGGCAGAGCGTGCTAGAAGATGTGTCCTGTCACTTTCATACATCCTCTAATGGACTGTGGATTTGAAGAGACAGAGCCCTGATGACTAAAATTTGACATAAACATCCCTTAATTGAAAGAATGTAAATTGATGTCTTACCTTATCAGAAGTACACACAGTTAAATATTTGAATTTAAGGTGTACTCTCTATCTGCCACGAAACTTTTGAGGGAGGGTAGGGATTAAACACTGATTGACCTTGTGTGATGCTATGCAATTAAGACTTATTCAGTTTTGAAATTATGAAGGCTATCTAATTAAAAAATGCAGGTAGTTTAGTAACTAACTCAGATTTTGAGTTACTTGATCTTGTTGGTAATTCTTTGACACCTCAAACTAACGAGGACTGACGTTTCTCCTTCTCTCTGAATTCCACCACCAAAGGGTCTCAAGAGGCGACGGGAGATGGCAGCCTTTCCGAAAACGTTTCGGTGGTCAGTCTCGGCTCTGATCAGGCCCAGGTAAGAAGGGCAACTCTCTCTTTGAGAATGTTGTTGAGGATCTCTAATCACCGGTGGTTGTCCGAGGGCATAGATATCATTGCCCTCTTAAACTTGTCAAAACAATGTGAATGACCTTTCTGAATGTCACACTATGAGTTTATTAATATTCTTATTATTTGTCAGAATTATGGAGAAATGACAAGAGCAGGAAATAGTATTTAGGTTTTACATTTTGCATCGGAGTAGTTGAAAAGACGTGATGTTTCATTGACAAACTCTTTGAATTTTCCGACACGTTCAATTAGGCAATGCCTGCAACACATGTTTGCATTGTCATACCAGTTTGACCTGCTTGTCTAGCAAACCACGATATGAAACCAGATAAAAAATTCACCAAATAATGAGAAGACCCTTGACAAGTTTGCAACGTCAGTGGGACCATATGATCGGTGACCATTTTCCATGAATTCGAACAAGACTCAGTGAAATTTAGCACCCACTGTACATGTCCATAGAGCATTTTTTATCTTCCACGTGTGTCAAGAGTGGTTGTGCATGAAAGAAATTCTGTGAAATTTTTTACCCACCATTCATACTTTTAAGGTAATTCTTGCCTGTCAACTGTGCTGTGAGTGTTTTGGTCCATAAAGAGAAGCACCAGTTGTCATCCTTTCTGCCTTATGCCATCAACTGGCTCAGCCTTTGCTTGCAGGTTAAAGTTTCCAATGCGATGACATGGGTGATATTTGCAGGTTCTTCTCAGGAAAGAATGAAACAGTGACTCTCTTGAACCAGGAGTCATACTTTGGACTTGTAAATCAGATTTTTAAACTTAGAGAAGCAAGACTAAAGCCACTAAGAGGAAGTGTTCATGTTCACTTACACCATTTTCTTGGCTCTTCCAGGTGCCCGATACCCAAGGAGCATCGAGGTCGACCCCAGATGTCGTTCCCAAGCCAGAGGTGCTTGACTCAGAAGGGGCTGTGGCTGCCCCCACGGAGGATGGCGCGGGCGGTCCCATCACGCCAAGGGCCTCCCCTACTCTACCCAGAAAGGAAATGTCAACATTGCTTGACCAAGAAGAGGCTCTGAAAAGGTAAGTCGAATGGACGCCAAAATATACGCTCAAAGTTTCGCAACAGTCATGAATTAATTTGAAGATGCAAACACGATTTTAACATTAAGTCACTCGTGCAAGAAGATGTACAAAGAATGCACAATGGCATTAGATTGCTGTGATTCATGTAAGAATAAGGTTATTTTCCTGAACTGCAACAGGAAAAGTCAAAAGTATAATTGATGATTTGGTAAGATTTTTTTTGGAAAATTTCTGCCTGAACCTACTTGTGTCCTCCTCGTCTTCGCCAGACTGCAACAGCTAGAACATGAAATGGTAGGTGGAGAGAGGGCGACAGATGAAACTCTGAAGGAGAAACGCCGAAAGAAGCTGAAACACGCAGAGGTGCGCAAGCTTCAGCTGGCCAAGGCCATTGCTAAGATGGATGACGAAGGGATCATGCTGAACATCTACAGTAGCATCGAAGAAGAGCTGAAGGTTAAGAATGAAATTCTGGAGAAAGAAAAGGAAAAGGTTAGATTTCTGTCAGTCTGTATGTCTGTCTTTCTGCCTGTCTGTCTGTCTGTCTGTCTGTCAGTATACTACTTTCCACCTTTATAGATCTATAGACAATCCCATGTCAGATAGCAAGGATCGTGTCTGTCACACATCAATAGAGAATCTATGAGACAGATGCAGTCATGTGTCTATGTGTTGCTGTCTGTCTGTCATTTGTCTGTCTGTGTACATCCCCATCTTTCTCTGTTTATTTCTTTTGTAAGACATGACCAGAACAATGTCCTTAAATTGTACACATGCCAGAGATTTAAGCATTGTTTACTCTTTCCTTCACTCTGAATGACATACCTTTACAGTGTCCTAATGTCAGTGGAACCCCTTACCAGTCTCTCCTTCCCCACTCCCTCCCTCTTGCAGGTCCATGCTGCGGAGTGCGAGATCGCCGATCTGAATGCCGAGTTTGAATTTGAGAGGATAGATTACCTCGACACCATCCGAAAACAGGAGAAACAGTTGGCCCTCTACCAGCAGCTCCTGGAGAAAGTGCAGCCTGTCCTCCGAAGAGATTGCAACTACTACAACTTGGATAAGGTAATGAACCTGTAAACAGGTCAGATCCTAAACAGATTCTGAGATAGCAGGGGAAGATATGTTACACACAGTCTTCCCCCAAGTGACTCATAAACATCAACCTTGCAAATACTATCCGGTAGAATCTGCACAAAAAGCACAAAAATGTTTGACCAAAAATGATTATCTCAGTTACCAGAGAATGCAATCAAAGTAAGAATTTCTTTTCAAAATGTGAGTCATTGTCGAAGAGAAACAGAAAAAAGGGGTTTAAATGGTCACAGATGTGTCTGCCAATTTCTCCTCTGATGCTGTTAGAGGATGGACAGGTATGGTTCATTTTGATTGATGCTGCTTGGAAGGTTATGAAAAGTCTTTCTCTCTGCTAGCTAACATGTTTCACCAAAATCCCTGTAGGTCCGAATTGTCATAGACCTAGATATGTTTGGCAATGATGGCAGGTTGGAAAACTTACATTTTGCTGGATGGAAGCAAGGATTGTGCTTTTTTGCTAGATAGTAGTCACTAATATCAGCCATTGGACCGCTTGGAAACACGATTTTTTTGAGAAATCTTACCATTTTATGATGCCATCTGCCCATCCGTTGTGACATCTCTCTATTGTGGGTTTCTGTGAGTATACTGACTTGGGTAGAACGAAAGCATGTATGTGTTGGCAAAGATTCATTCATGCAGTTTCCTATTGGCATAAGAGGTTGACTTGCTTGTAACTTTAATGATCATATTTTGAATTTGAGGGAAAAAAAAAGAGCATATGAAGATCCTGTTACCGTCACTGCTGGTTCCGCCTCAACTTGGAGTCATTCATTTAACCCATTATCTGTATAGATTCTTTTTCAATCGAGGTGCGACTTGCTGGACTCAGAGAGAAACTGAATCTAGTGTCCATGTCACTGTGCATGGTGTCGTCCCTATTGGAAAAATTTTGAAAAAAAAAAACAAAAAAACAACAGAAGCAGTCAATGAAACCTTTACACTTCTTTCTGTCACACGTAAGGATCACTTTACTGTGAAAGCAACGTTCAATGTTCACCACATCCATAAAAGTTTTGCTTCCATCGCAGACCGATTTGCAGAATCCTCAGTTTTTCAGTTTTTTTTTTCCGATCTCTCAGGTGAAGTCGAGCTGCAAGTGGGACGAGGAGGAACAAAGTTGGATGCTACCAAACTTGACGATCACCAACGAGAAGCTGCCGGACAGACTGCCCCCCGGATCTGTGACGCAGGGAGGCCGACCGGGCCTGAACAACCCCAAGATGACACAACCCCGGAATGGCTACATCAACGGATCGAGCGATGCCATCGGGCCCAGGGACGTCGACGAAGAAGATCGATATCTGCAGGTGAGAACCATGGAGATCATTTACATGTTATAAAAATTTATTGGAGTGATCAGAGGCAGCAAAGTTATCGTATGGAGAGAACGTCTTGCATCCACTTGGCGAAGAGGATTTTAACCCTCCAATTCCATGCCTGTACTTATGGAAAGAGATTCCATTTCTTTCGATGTGTGATCAAAACATAAGGCCTTTGCAAGTCTTTATGCTTGCCAAAAGACAGGGAGAGATCATATTTAGCTGCTGTCATTATTTGTGGCTGGCTGAAGATGAATTGCACGGCAGGTCATGTGACCTGATAGAAATCGGAGCAGTAGAAACGAGATTCTTTGACGAAGGCTGAAGTCACAAACTTGAGCTTTTGGTCTGACAAGAGAGTTACAACGCATGATTCATGCACATTATGTCAAACTGAATCGTTCAAATCTTAGCTATTGTGTTCCAATTCATGTCTGGAATTGGCAAGCAATCTAGCAAAGTAGTCCGTAGTGTCACACGTGACTTCAAGTATTGAGAATTAGAAAGAATTTAGATCACAAAATTAAATTTCAGCGTTGAACTGAACACACCTTTGTGTTCCAGATTTATGCCATGTGATGGAATTACGTAGCAGTGCTCAATCTCTCTTGTGTAAACTCAATAAAGACATCCACTTCTGTCTGTGACACTAACAGAAAAGTGTAAACGAAAAGAAAGCAAAAAGCCTTCTGATGGAAATTGACAAGACACTGTTGAAAAGGGATAACATCAATGGAGATTGGGAGTAGAATGGGCGTAAGGAAAAATTAGGTTAATGGTGAGTGAGTGAATAGATGCATCGATTATACCGGAGAGGATAATCTAACATTGTTAGTAACAAAGTAATACTTAGAGGAGAAGTGGGGGGGGGGGGGGGGGCAAGGGAAGAATAAATATCTTTGAAATGCAGGACCGGGCAGGGAAGATCGAAATCCTGACCATTAGACATATTGTGGCTGTAGCCTTTGTAATCCTCCAGGGAGGGAATTATCATGTCAGTGTAGTGGTATACATTAGTGTGTGTGTTGTAGGGAGTGCTTTCCTTGGTGTGCAGCCAGTTGATTAGTGTTGCTAGATGGGAAAAAAGTTCATTGGCAAGTTTACCTGACCTTCAAAACCTTCTTTGTGCCTCTCTTCGTTCAAAGAATGTATCTTGAATATAACATTTATCTTGTCTGCAGGCATTCCTGCTGCTAGGCTGTGGTGGTGAAAGTAACATGTGCAGTAGAGTTTGGTGCTAACTGCTGCTGGGAAGAAAAAAAAGAAAAGGCATAATAAAGAAGAAAAAAATGACCTCAATTAAGAACAGAAAACTGTCAGACTGTGATGTCTTTATTGATTCCTTGCGAAAGCAAAAGGAATCTATGTGATGGTGATGCCGTGTGTGTGTGTGTATGTGTGTGTGAATGGGTGTGTGTATGTGGGTTTGTAATGGGCAATGATTGGGGACACACACAAGAAATTAGGCTTGCAACCGGGGGTATGCTAAGAAACGGGGATATCCCCGTTTCTGGATATTTTAACATAATGCAAATTGGGGTTTTAGATATGCGCCCGCAAGTTTATAGCTCAATCTGACGTTTTCCCCAATTACCTGTTATATAGATTTATTCCTGTGTATAGGGGTGTATGTGTGTAAAGAATTATACAGACAATGCCGTTTTGGGAATGAATCGGCGATTCATACAAGTCTTACATCAGTAAAGTGGGGACATCATGTGCAAAGTGGGGATATCACCGTTTACGTGAGGAAAAGTCCATGTCCCCAATAGGCGCCCTTAACGGGATGCGTGTGTATGTGACGCTCTGCTTGTAAACACTCTATCTCAAGAAGGATAACCAGTAGGGATCTCATACTTGGCATGTTGATACCCTTTATTGAGTAGATGAACCCTATGGTTTTTGGTGAAGGTCAAAGGTCATTTGAGGTCACCAGAGGTCAAAATGTGAAAACCTTGTAAACACGATATCTCAAGAAGGGTAACTTAGACTGATGTCATACTTGGTGTGTGGGTTGGTAATTATGAGCAGAAGATCTCTATTGTTTATGGTCGAGGTCAAGGGTCATTTGAGGTCGTCAGAGGTCAAAATGTAAATATGTGTAAACACAATATCTCCAGAAGTCTAACCTTGACTGATGTCACACTTGATGTGTGGATTGTATATAGAAGTAGAAGTCTCTTGTTTTTGGTGGAGGTCACAAAGGTCATTTTAGGTCACTCAGGGTAAAAACTTGCTAACACATTATCTCCAGAAGGGTTATGTTGATTGATGTCGTACTTGATGTGTGGGTTGGCCATACTGGGTAGGTGATCCCAATTGCTTTTGGTGGATGTCAAATGTCATTTGAGGTCACCATAATAAAGATCATTTTGGGTTGTAGGCTTATTAAAATGGTGTTTCAAGAACAATTACTGCAGTTGATCTCATACTTGTCATGTGGATAACTCATGTTTGTTATAATATAACCATGTCACAAGGAATCACAAAGCCTTTTGGCTTTCTGGTAGTATTTTGAGAATTGTGCATTGCTCTCTTTTTCTATCTGTTTGCCTAAGATTAGAGCCATTTCGTCAAGTAAGATATAAAATTTTGATTATTTATCTGTCTTGTTTGTTTCTGTTGATGTCCTCCTAACCAGGAGGTTTCATGTGAGTACAGTATTTTCCACAGATGTACGATATAGAGGGCAGTGTGCTGGTAACAATTTGGGAAAAAAAACATTGTTTTGTTGATGGCAGTCATGATGTAAAACTTTTGTTTTATCTTAAGTTTCTTTTGGTGCAATTATATTTTTGGTGGTACCTTTTGAGGCATTTTTGTTGAACGTTACATTTTACCTAGGCCTTCATTTGAAAAAGAAGTAAAATATTGTTGACTTTTTTTTGGAAGCCAAGCAGATTTTTCTTCAGGGCAGGTTTTTTTTTTAGAGTGTGGCTGTTATTTTGGGTAGCGGCATTTTTCACTTGGGATAGGCTGTCCCCCCAAAACCCACTCATAGAATACACTGGAATTACATACAAAAGGCAATGTGTAAATAAGAGAAGAAAAAGTAACTAAGGATCATCAAGAAGGAGGAGTATAAAGATTGGAGGTGAAGCTTGAAGAAATCTTTGAATCAGAATCATCCTGTAATGTTGTTGTGATATTAGAGCATCAGGCAAAGGATATTTCTCTATCTCTCTCGCTCTATCTCTCTCCCACGGATGCAGCGTCTGAGCAAGAGTGACAATGACGAGCAGGCGATGAACTACTTCAAACCTAAGAGAGCCAACCAGCTTCTCGGGGGCGTCGACGCCAACAAGAACCACCGTGGTGAGTCTGTACTCCACTCCCCACACGCAATCTGGCATTGATTGAACTTTATCACTGCTTGTTATGTCAAGCTCTGAACAGGTGGCAGTAGAGCACGGAATCGCAAAATGAACGTAGTCAAGTGAGATGGTGTCAGTGCAAACAAATGGCAAATTGGCAATGTTGCTTGTACCCACAATGCATCTGGTGCAATGAAAGCTGAACCAGGAATGTAACCATTGCTCTGAAACATAACCGCTAGCTGTACAAATGTACTTCTGACAATAACAGCACCGATGGGATTGTAACAAATTAGCCTGAAAGTAAACCCCTAGCTGTACAAGGGAATGTTCGCAATAACAGCCGCATTGGGATTGTAAACAATTTGTCTTAAAAATATACCTGCTATATGTACAAGGTATTGTTCACAATAAAGGCTTCATTGGAATTGTAACGATCGGTCTGAAAGATAACTGCTGGCTGTACAAGGTACTGTTCTCCCAGTATGAACTGAATTGGGAATGTAACACTCATTGTTAAAGATGAGTAGTGCTGTTGTCTCAACAACCCAGAGACAGAGGTATTGAAAAACCTTGTCTGTGTGTTAAAAGTATCCCTTGATGAACACTTAGATGATTGCCACTCTGAAGGTGGCCTAAAAACATGAATTGTTCTTGACTTATTTAGTTTTGGTTTTACAATCCCTTCCCTGAGCAAGTTTACAGGAGATAAGGCATGAAGACATTTGTGCCAGTCAGTCTTCATTTTGTAACTCTATTGCTCTAAACAAATTGTTAACTTTGGTCTGTAAGATTGAGCAGATGAGACAAAGTTTATGAATTCTCAGTATCAACGTTTAAATCATGTTCTCGGTTAGGCATCTGCCATTTTCCTCCAGAAAATTGATTATGCTGCAAATTCTGTTTCACTTCCACTCTCTGTCTGCACAGATCCCTCGATGCACGGTCTCACCAACGGTCACCATAGCAACGAGATGAAGGCAGCATCGATCCACAATCAGAAAGGACCGGACATGCCGTTGAGACGTCCCATGAGACTGGAGGCCCTCCCCACCGCTGGAAAGCCAAAGAAGGGAAAGAAGAAAAGCCAGAATGCCTTGGAACCATTGTAGATGACGTTAGTTGAAGGATAATGCAATGTAAAAGAGTAGCATAAGGGAGTCAGTTTTGTAAGGGAGGGGGGGGGGTCGTTTTGGAGAGTGATGCGGAGGTAAATTTTGCATTTAAAAGAAAAATTAGGTGAACAGGACTTAGTCATCAGCCCTGTCATCAGTGGCTTGGAAGTTTCATATAAACCAGTTGAATGGCAAGACAATTTCTGTGTGTGATGGGACAATTATTTTTTATTCTCGGGGGGTGGGGGGGGGGGAGATGCTAATGAGGTGTGGTTTGCCGTTGGTGTGAGGGTTAGAGGGAGGCATTCGTAGCGGATGGACGAAGCAAGGTGAAGTGAATTAGAGCTGAATTTGTTTGTGAGTGAAAAGTTGCTGGATTTAAAAGTAAGCAATTACGGAGGTGGCCTTGTCTGATGAATTTGATAGGAAATATTTAAAGTGACATTGACTACACAGAAGTTGGCATGTGGTATCTAGACAACATAGCAGCAAACTCTTTCAGTATAAAAGTCTATCTTTTTTTCCAAAGCCGAGCTTTTCCTTCGGCGGAACAAAGAAAGTGCAATCAACATTTCTCAGTGACTTTCAGGACAAAGCTAGCGATCCAAAATATAACTTTGAAACGAGTGTCCAACTAAAATCGCAAATGCGATTCGATTTGCAAAAACAAATTATGAAAATGAAAAGTGTGGAATGGACGTAGAGCTTTGTAGGCAGAAAATGGTGTTTTGTTTCTGCCTTATTTCTTTTCAACCCTCTGGAACAGTGTCAGCTGGGTATTTTTAATCTGGATGTCTCACATGTTTTGACTGTCCTTTAATTCATAGATGGAGAGGGATAGAGTTTTGCGATTTAGTCGATCGGAGCTCTCATTTCATTCAAACCCCATAGAAAAGAGGACAAAACGCTCCTCTGCAGAGACTGGCGTCCTTAAAATTGTAACTTCGAGGAAAATTTACTCGCCATTCATTTATTGTATTTCGCCGCAAATCACTTCACGTGTTCACATTTTGTGTGAGATATTTTCAACCAAGATAGAAAGGGTTGTTTGCAAAAAAACAAAAGCGATACATGTATTGCAAGCAGCTTTAGATCAGGGAATTCACAAGGTAGTAAAATCATCAGCAGTGTTGAAATTGTCAACAAGTTCTCTGTTGTCAGACTTAGAGTCTTTGGTGTATCTTTGTGACGTTTTTGTGGATAAACAAAAAGAAAAATGAAAAAATATAGGGCACTATTTATTCTTTAATGTAAATTCAGTTGTAATGATCTGTTATGCAGCAGTGGCAGTTCATGCTTTTGGTTTGTGGTCGAATTGTGAATTTGTTCGGAATTAAGTGGTCCTTGTATTCTTGCATCCTACTACTGTGTCATTGAATGTTAAAGCACAAATTATCCTCTGCCATCTTCCCCAATTTCTCTGCATCTGTTTTGAATTATAGATTTGCCTAAGGAGTATTCATTAAGATAAGAAAGAGGGAGTGGGGGGTTTTCAAGGGGAGAACAAATTGCTGAAGGATTATGACTTTATGAAGGCTGTTTGAAATGTCACAAGTTAATGAGATTCATAAGTATTGCCCTTAAACTTTGATGAACACATCATTAGGTTGGCTATGCATGCAAGCATGTTAATGTGAAAAGTGTGTTTGAGGGAAAAAAGGTCTGTATGGATTAAAAAGTGGAACAGATAGATGGACAGATAGGTGAATAAACAGACTGATTGTATATTAAGTGACAACAAATAGATAGACTGACACAGACAGACAGACACAGAAAGAAAACTCAGAATATTAGCCTGACGGAAGTGGTATGCAGGCAGATTCGATGAATGAAATAAGAGACAACCTTTGACAACTTATAAAGAGTTGAACACAGACTTTGAAAGGTAGTCAGGGCCAACATAGGCAGACGAATAGACCTTGGAAGACAGCCCAATGGAGCAGTCAGAGAAACTTCAAATTAAATATGAAAGTAAACTTTATCATCTACCAAGTGGTATCTTAGGCCTTTTTTTCAGTTCCCCAGTTTCGCTTTTGTCTGTGCATCACGTTCAAGTAAGGGACATTACTTTTGTGTCTAGTCAGTGCATGTTGTGAGCTGCTTCCCTGATCATTTCGTTTGGTTGCGCATGGAATCTTGAACATTTTTGACCAGGGTAAACTGTCAGTATTGTTTAGGAGACCAGTTTATTGCTTTGGCCACTGGTTAAAACAAAAGAGGATCATATGTTAGCACTTAAAAATAACCTGGCATTGTTGTCTGATATGTAAATTCGATTTGAGTATTTTCATCGTCAATAGTTTGTGTTGTTGTAGAGGAATTTTTGTGGCAGGGACGCAGACTTTTTCTCCTTTCAAAACCTTGATGTCTTCCCAGGATAACTAATTTTGTCTGCTGTAAATAATTTTTTTCTTTGTTGAGAGCCAACAGATGCTTGGTCTTCTCCGAGAATGCACGTTTCACGTTCCTTTATTGCTCACTGCCATTTTTTTGTTTTAAAATATGTGAAGTTTCTTCTAAGCAGGGATGGGAGGAAGTGAAAGCTGGTATGTCTTTAAAGACAGGAGGGGACATATGGCAGTGTGCAATAATTTGTTATGTAGTATTACATACTGTAGGTGTAGGGTTACCGTTTGTCCCATCCCGTCAGGATTGTCCTTTTTGCGGAAAGAATCGTGATTTTCCTGGCCGGTGAGATGATACTTCTGATTTTCTGGAAAACGAGTACAGGCGTTGCTGTTGCATTCTGTAGTCATGTTTTTTTTTTTGCGTGTGCAGTAAAACTTTTTTGCTTCCACACCATATCGTCATAAAAAATGGAGCACTTCCCTTCAGCAAACTGGCCTATGGTAGGCTTGCAATCAGTCTTCAAAAGCTATGTCTCACTGTCAGCCTGGAGACATATGGTAACCCTATGTATTTGACATCACACAGAGAGAGATTTGTGGACACATGACGGAATTTTGCGGACAGATCGATGGACATGAGGTAACTTATTGTCCTTGAAAATCTGCCCAATGAGTAAAGAGGAAATTTTCAGAGAATTTTGTGCATGATCAAAAGTAGACCTGTTGAATATTATGAAAGTCAATACTTTTTTTATCTTCCATGTAGCCGGATACAGCTGAACACAAGTGTTGTGTAGTTTGCCTAACGTGTCAGGTATTACTCCAATGGGCCTATTTTGTTGATGTGCATGGAACGTTCCTGTAGCCTATCCTGCTAAGCATAAGATAACTTTCCAGTGGCAGTTCTGCTTGGCCTAGCTTGTAAGTTGTTGTCAAAGTGGAATATGTACCCCGGTGCACAAGTTGTTAGGTTAAAATGTAATCTGGGTGGATGACCTGTCAGTACATTGAGAAACATTACGGTTTTCTTCATTCCTGAATCATCGAAACTGACCTTACAGGAAAATTGACTCACCACTGACTACTGCACTTTGTAGTCTCTGTAGTCCTTGACTTTGTGTCTAAATTGTAAAAAAAAAGTTAGTGTGATAGCATTTGTTAGCATTTTGTGAAGTAGATTTTAGAGAAACTTGAGTTAACATTGAAGACATATTTTGTTTTCCAAGTACAGACGAATTTGTTTCTACCAGAGGCAACAATGTTTTCATTTATTCTTCCAAAGCATACCATTTTCTGAGTCGCCACACTGCCACCCTTGTTATTCTGTGCATTGCTGTGTTAAGGGCTCGCAAAATAAGTAAATGTATTTAATATAAAAACCTGCATATTGCCTCAGACAAAGAGAATGAAATTTATTTTGCTATGCATTCCAGAGAAAATTTTTTATTTAAGTTTATGCAAATATATTCATTTTAATAAGTGGTTTTATGAAAATTGTATAAGTTCGTTGTATTAGGGTGTTGTACAAGAATGTTGGATACTGTGTACTTATTATTGTGTATGATGTATATATGATATCCTTTTTCAAATAGAGCAAGTTTAGTTTATTGAGTTTTTTGGTAGGTACATTGGAAGCATTCCAAAAAAGTCTTACTGACACTACTTACAACTACAAATAATGGATGAAAGTACCAGCTGTAGGGAAAAAAAAAAGAGTGTGTCGAAATATGTCTTCATTTGAAATGTTGGACCTGCAAAGTCGCAGCTTCCATCTCTTCAGTTTCTCTGTAACAATTAGCAAAGCGTGATCAGTGCCTAGAGGATTTACTGTGTAAGTATGAATACTGATGTAAACCAAGCATACAGGTTGCCTAAAATACTTCATATGTGTCAGTGAGAAGCCTAGACTAAACTGTTTTTCCTTGTTCTTATTGTAGATGAAGCATCCAGTCATTAAAATTAATGTGTATCTCACACAGTTGTAATTAAATGCATGCAGAGTATTTAATATCAAAGTACTTTTTCAAAGATGGAATGTAACTAGTTTGGGCCATAATTTCTCAGTTCATGTTTTGTCCAATTTAAGTTCATAAATATCCAATGTAAAGCAACAATTTACAAATTTATTCTTTGAATCCAGTCTGCATGTTTTCAATATCGAACGTCTTTCACTGTTGTTGAAGGTCAGTTTATGAGCATAGTTTTACAGTATTTGGCTTGCATCTATTTTTTTAAGTTTTATTCTATAAGTGCTTGTCAAGACGTTTGACATTTCAGTCCTGCTAGTTTGGTTTTCCATTTATATTGTAGGGTGATGCTGAAAGAGATATTAAACCTTGTATGCTTGTGCAATAGTTGTTAAAAATATTTATCTCTGATATTTATGCTTCTTAAAATATAAATGGTTATCATTTTGTTTTCTTTCTCGAATATATTTTATTCCATCAAAAAGAGAAAGGGGAAAAAACATGAAAGCACAAAAAAAAAAAAAGAAGAAGAAAAAAAAATCAAGAAGCCTAAATAAGAAACATCCTCACTCACTAAAAGTCGACAGCATATAAGGGAAGTCACTGAATTTCTGAATATGCTTTCAGTTGAACTTTGATGTGTGGATTTTTGTCTTATGGTGAAATGTTTTTAAATGTTTCTCGGGTGTTAGTGTCATAACAGAGATCGGGTTGAGGTGAATTTAGCACTGGACTAAGTAGTTGAATTTCTCAAGAGCAGTCATTCTATTTGAAGAAGTGGTTAATATTGTAATAAGAAAACTAGGAAAAATTCAAGTAAAGAAAGAAAGTAGAAAGAAAAGGGTAAAACGTTTTGGTGGGTCACAGGCCATTCAACGAATTGTAGTAATGTAGGTCATTGCAGCTAATATGTATTAAGTATTCTTGTATTAATTATGATAGTAGCGTAGACCTCCAAAGTTGGAAGTTAACGACTATAGCATTGACATTTTAAGTGTTTGATCAATGTATTCATTAGTAGCAGGTTATGATGTGCTTGTGTGAATCAATAAACGGTTACTAAATAACATTCCTTCCTACTTTGTACTTTTTCTTCCCTGATAAATTAATCTGTGAGCTTAACAAGGTTGCCGTTCGGTGATGCATCGCAACGTTCACACGATGCCGGAACATGTTACGGAATGTGTCGTGAATCATCTTCGGTGTCTTCTCGTCCACCTTGCTACCGTTTTTTTTATGATGATTGACCGGCGCCCTGGCTGAGTGTATAAAGAAAGTGGTGACATTTAAAGCGAGGAGGTTGCATTTAAAAGGAGATACCAACAGAAATTTAATTTAAAGTTACTCTTTATCCTATTAGATTTCCTCTGGTATGATGAGCTTTTTCAAAATTCAGAAGTGATGAGAATATTGTAGACATTGCCAATGTCTAGATGGTATCCAAGTGACTTTCATTTCTACCAGCTTATAGACCCCTTGCATTGGTGTCACAAAATGACAAGCAAGGATGCCCTTTCTTAGAACAAACAAAAGAACATGATGTATGGTTGCACTAAGTGTATGTAAATCCAACGGCAGAGACGCAATGCGCATGCGTTAAATTTAGTAGCTCTTCCTCAACGAGGACGCCTCACTGTATCAATGAGATGTTGCATGTTAGGGGTCTATACCCCACAAAGGATTGTATAGACCAATGTGTTGACTGCGGAATTTCGTTGCTGACATCATTCAAGCAGTACCACTGTCTCAAAAACCAAGGGGCTGGGTATCTCTTCAGAATCAAATAGACTGAGCAGTGTACAGTATAAGAATAAAGTACAGACCTTTTGCCTCATGCAAATGATTCAAAGGTCATAGGACTAATATTCTGCAGCATTTTGTCAACATTTTGCAAGTAGCAGAAAGTGCATCCATGTCTAGCAAGTTAAAACACAACATCAAAGTAGTCTACTGTGGTGGGCGGCAGATCGAACGTCGAAGTCGAAATAAAACTTACAAAGATAGGGACTGGCAATATCAAAACTGTATTTGGACAAACTTTTCTGATGTAATTTACAAAGTAGCAGGTGACCTGATCCTCTTATGTTAAGTGGCTAAATGCTTCTTAAGCCCGCTGAATAAAGTGGTAAACAAAACAGAGGTGTCCTTGGCAGCAATTAGGCAGGCACAAAGGAACGAGTTTCTGACAAATCTCTTTTTAAATTGCACCCACCTACATGGAATGTTAGCAGCTGGGAGGTTCTACCATTGGCTCGTCACAGCAAGGTGAGGTTTTTCCATGTGAATGAAGCTTGTGATAAACTTAGAAAAAGAAAAAAAAAACTGCCAAAATTGTTTAGTTGGTATTTGTCACGATATCAGTCGCCCAACGTGAAGTAACATCAGCCACAGACTTCCTCCACACTTTTGTAATCACTTGAGAATCATAAAATACAGTACTGTGATCGTTTAACACCCGTACAATTTATTCTAACTGCCTCTCAAGACCTCAATTATTTTTTTATTTCTTTCACCATATGTGGGTTGGCTCAAGAATGATTAGGAAGTTTTGGAGGATTTAAAAGAAGGAGAAAACAATGGTATTGAGATAAAGACAGCATATGAGAAAATGTGCCATGCTGTAGCTACAAAAAAAACCCCATGCCAATGAACGCGGATTAAACTTGTCCAATATCTATGGCAGTGTAGAAAGGGTGGTTGGTATGTAGGCCTACCTAGACAACAAAGTTACGTCAATTGGGCAAGAAAAATGAAATCGCAGGTCACCAAGATCAGTTTATTTTATGGAAATGTGCTTTTTCTGCATACTGCTTTGGTCAGAGACTCTAAATTGATGATAATTTATGCATATGTGAGATCAACTATCCTATTAAAATGACTGATTTTCTGAAGTTTGTCACATTCCTATCCAACTAGTCAATTTGTCAGTCAAGTGATTTCATAACGTTCTGTAGTTGTCTTCTGTTCAATGTGTATGTTAACATGCGACTCATTCTTGTTGCCCGGTCCGATATACTGTACGCTGTTTTTGCTTTGATCACATTTTATTTTTACAGTAAGTGGTCAAACTCAGTTTACAGAATGGCTAAAAGCATCAGTGTGATGTTTTGATATCAAGTTGATTGAAAAAATAGAGTAACTTGAATGTGCGCTGAGAAGTTAAAGTGATTGCGTGCGTAGGCAAAAAGTAAAAACATCGAAATTTCATCTCCAAAATTTTGGTAAGGCTTTTTATTACACCATTCAGACAATCTGGGAAAATAAATAAGTTTGAGATGGTTAAGTTTGCCATATGATTTCAAATTCTTCTAACATAACGACAAAAAGTGTAGAACAATGTAGTGGTTGACAGTTTTCATTCAAATCAACGGTGTGCTTTTTGAGCAAGCCAATGGGAAGTATATATACTAGTATTGAATATTCAGTTACCAACTCAGGATCACTGAGGCCGCGGGCAAGGTTGCGTTCAGTTCGTGGGTTATTTTAAATACGGTGTTTCCTTTCACCAAATACTACAATTCCCGATACCTACCAAGGAGCGACGACTTGAGTAGTATCTTTTTGATACACTAGTGAGACCTGTACTGTTGGATATTCATTATGTAGGCGGTTATAGTAAGAACCGTTAATTTTCAAATATGATTTCTGTTTTTTACTGTTTTTATGCCAATCCTGTTGCTTTTCGAAGTAGTTACTGCCATTTTCCTTCATTGAAAGACAGTCCGTTCATGTACAACCTCGTGTGTACATTTAAAAATGAAGAAAAAGTTAAGATCAAACATAATCTTATCTTTTTGGTTTTTCAGTACACACGCAATCACTTTAAGATCGAATACATTGTTCATCGGTTTTATGCAATATTTTTCAAAAAACTCCATAATTGTCTTTTGTAGTATAAAAAGCACCGTGTAAGTTTCATATTTCTCTGTCGTACAGAGACAACTAACTCAAAAAAAAAGCAATTTCCATGTAGAGATCGGATTACCTGGGAATGCAAACAGACTTCTTTGAGAAAACTGAAAGATTTTGTGAATTCACAGGTAAACAGTGTGCACATTATAGAACTGTTCAGGTAAGCTCTGGCTTTGAAGGACCTAATCTGAAAATTCAAGGCACTATAAATAATCAACATTTCACACGATATGCTGCATGAAAAATCACACGTGATTTTCTCAGGGTGGGGATGGGGGGGGGGGCTGTTGTGGTGGAGGACCATCACCATGACTAGAAACAGTCCCTTCCAGAAAACTGACAATATGAAGAACAAATGTGAGTAGTGTAGCAGTTTTACAAAATCTTTATTTCAGCAAATCATACAAGGAATAATGAAAAATCCAAATACTAACTCACAGCTGTAGTTTTCAAACTAGTGAAAACAAAATCAAAAGAAAAGCATTAAGGATAAACCTCATTTTTTTTTCATTTCTTTTGGCTACTATTATCCATTTGGCATTACAAATCACGAAGCTTATCTGTAGAGTTTGCATTCTTTGCAAACTTATTTAATGAATACCAATGAGATACCAATCTGTACAAATCACGAACATCCTTCGGAATATGCATCCATGGGTCATTGACTTGATGATTCACGTGACTATGTGGGCATGAATGGCCCGCTGTTAGTCCCCCTTGAGAAATTGATCTTGTGCAAAAAAAAAACAAGAAACAAAAAGAGGAAAAAAATTAGCAAATTACACTACCCTACTTCGCAAGAGATGGAAGTGTTGCATTAATATGGAAGCAAAAGAGGAAGACTGCCACTACACTCCAAATTGTTTAAAACGTAAATTTCTGTTAGCGTGCTGACTTCTAGTGTTAGTGAGATAAGCAAGCTTAGGATAGGCTGACAGCTTTGGTTTTTGATCACGTGATACCGGGTATATTTACCGGGTGTATTACCGGGTCGAACCCTCACGAGAGATAACCATTCTGAACACGTAATGTAGATGAAAGTACTGTAGCATGCTAGCGGGCACTACCTTGACCAATCATTCTACACAACGTAAAGGACTCTCAGCGAAAACAGACTCAGAGACAATTTTACCCTGGAACGATGATAATTTCAAATTAATATGCAGCACCCGACAAAATAGAAATGATTCATTTTATGAAAGCAGTATGTATTCCAAGACATGCATAATATTAAAGAAAAAAACTTGCCGGGCAGACAATGAGGCACACAAGATGTTTAGTAACCTCCATAGAGTCACCCCCCCCCCCCCATCATTGTATTTGGGCACAATTGTCAATGTTACTGTTGCTAACAAAACAGAACTTAAAACATTCTCTGAATTAATAATCTATATCCATGTTTTCTTTTTCTTTAAAAGAACTCTATACACTTTTGGTTTTTTACAACATTTTCAAGTCACAATCTTTTACATGCAAATAAAACTTAGATGACATTTCTGAATAAAAACAGGCATAAAAATAAAATATGATAGAATTAAAAATTAATAAATAGATACAAAAAAACCCCATTAAAATAAGGTTTTCAAAACTTCACAGGACATAATACAAAAGTGCATATAGAATAGTACAATACTACAATAGTAAAGAGAATGTATTTGCTCTACAGGAACAAAGTATGATTGTGATGCAAATGTTCGGTTGGGTAAAAGATTGGGTGTTGTTACATACAACGTGACTGGACAAATTACCCCCCCCCCCCGACAAATGGGAAAAGGAAAATAGCACCCCGCGTGGGTGTTACCTCACCTTGCGGTAAAGGACCAGGGGGTTGATTGTCCTGCAACTACATATATACTGTACCTACAGTATATGCACTTTAGGGTGAATAAAATGGTGACTACTAATATGTATCTGGCAACTTTTAAACCAAATATGTCAAATAATTGTACATAAAACTTTTGTGACACCATATAGAGTATGGTCCATTGAAGGCTGCTATTGGCTATGTTTCAAACCATCATGTACAATAGTTATGATAGTACTATGTACAATTGAAAGAGAACAACATGGTCATTGCATGTAGTAAGTATGTAGCAGAAAATATGTCAGAAAGTCACATCAGTACAGAGCCACTGAAGCTGAGAACATACAGCGGCACATGAGTAATGTAATACAGCGGCCATATTGCACAAAGTATGCAGGTGCACTGTGATGAAGCACCAAAGGAAGAATTTGTACTTTTACTGTAAGACCCTGGTAATGTCACATTAAACGCATCATGCTTCTTTTGCAGAGAGCTGACTAATACTGCACCTTCCACAGATATCTATTAAAGAGTACTAAGGCTTGAAAAGAGATTACACAAACATCAAGTACAGACCATCCCCCCCCCCCTTGGGATTCTACCAAACTATTCAAATCTACGTGCCACGGTACACATGCAAGGTAATGAACACCCACTGGTACTGTGCAATAAATTTATCTAGATTCTATGACCAGCAGTCCACTATTATCAGTATATGCTGTACAGCATTCAGGGGTATTTCATACAGACATTTCTCCACCTGAACATACATATACACCTTTGGGTGTCTTGGCTTTCTAGGAAGGTAAATTCTGTTCCAGACAGGCACAAGATAAAACACCATATAATATTACTTCACAATTGATTAGGATATAATTACAAAGCAAAATACTGAACACTGCTATATATAGAGGAAATGGTTATCCTGTCTTCATGGCCCCCCCCCCAAAAAAAAAAAACTAGTTTATTTTTGGAAGAACAGGTTTCCTGAGGGTGAACATCATAGATGAATAAGGCACAAGTGTCACAAAAGATGACATCACATCAAAAACCCTTAACAAAAATACCTGTAATTATAGTAGTACTGTATTCTGGAATGGAAGATTATCAAACTGTTAGTAAAATGCTTCATGAGAATAAGTTATACCGGTACTTCAGTTTTACATTGATCGATTCTACTTAAGTACTGAAACACTCCGTTTTTTCATGTCATACGCCGTACTATAAATTGGACTGCAGTATACTCATTCACAGTTCCTGATGAACATCAATACAATTCAGGCAATCCATCATAAAGAAAGAAAATAAACACTATCTAAAGCAATGTAATTACTGCAGGCATCAACTCTGGATGAAAAGAAATAAAGAACGGAGTCGTAATCCCATATTGATCGTACAAATCGTACAGAACTTCTTCAAATTTAAGTGCAATTTTATACTTCGTTTCCACAGGATTTATTTTACATTCAACCCGACGCCTCATCCATGTGCCATTTCTTTGCAATCCTCTGTGCGGTAATGAGCTAACACACTGTGTACCGATTGCACCAGTTGGATTTCAAAATTGCATATTATTGATATTGTAGCCCTTTGAAGATCTGCCATGGACTTAACTCTGATACGTTTTCGGCGCTAGCGTGCAATCGCATACAGGTTCAAACAGTGCAGTCCATCGCCCTTTGCTCTCCGTTCTTTGACATTCATTTTGTGATTACCGAATTCGACGACAATCAACTCTGAATTGTTGACAGACTTTAAGCCCAATATGTTTGTATGAAGAAAAACTTATCAGTGATTTCTCTCCATTTGTTGCATTTAATTACGAATCCCACTGCTGCAATGAATACAGCTGTTAGATTTACCATCATAACATTTTGTTTTCAGTTGCTTTTTACAGGTCTCGTTTCTAATTTCACTGTCCCACACATCGGTCCACTGGTTATGTTTTTGTTTAAGAAAGACAGGACACCTCTTCCTGCCATTCAAATTTAAACTCAGCTGTGGGCTTCAAACAAGAATGAGGGGGAAACTTTTGATAAAACAAAGAACGGGGTTGCAGGATGAGCATCCTATTTGAATCAGCTTTGTAATAGTTTCTAGTCATTATAGCATATGCCACAGGGGTAGACTGCCAAATAGTAACAGCCTATGGCAAATACTTAACCAGATCATCAGTTATTAAGCAAAATGATGAAATATACTGAATTACAAGTCCCAAGGACTTTCTGGAAGCATCAGAACATTGCACGCTGTGCCTTGACATCGAACGTTGGTTATGCTGAAATATCCCTTCATATGCAAAGCCGTAAAAACAATTTGAAAAAACACAAAAAGCAATACCAGGTTTTATAAAGTACCACTCCACATCCACCACGTGGAAAAAGAAAAGAAAGATCATTAAAATCTTTGAAAAACATCTGCATGAAAAATTTATGAAAGTATAAACTATGGTGAAAGATAGACTAAATATTTCAAAATTTCAAGGCAACTCAATAGGAAAGAAAAGCTAAATGTTACAGCAATCTTTGTGAAAGCAAAAAGAATTTCGTATAAACGTAAAAAGTAATAAATCTTCAAAAAATGAAAGGCAGTAGAAAGACCGACCATGTAGGCTTTTTTTTTTTTTTTTTGGTACCGAGTCGGTGACAGCTGCATCTTGCTTCGTGAGTGACAAAAGGTTTCATTGACTAGTTCTATGACTTAAAATTCTTCTAAAGTAATATAAGCCATGGAGAAGCTAATTTAGAAATATATCAAATACATATCCACCTATTCTTCCTCTGAAAGAAAAAAAAAATGAAAAGAAAAAAGGGCAAAAAACCAAAAAAAATTAGAAGCTTAATATCCTCCTTGTTTTGATTTGTTATCCTGGTGGAACATAACCAGCCTGCTGTTATGATGGACCTCCACAGGTTATGGGTCTGTTGAGCTGGAGAACCAGCACAAACAATCCATGGAATAAGGTTTACAATCTTGATAAATCACTTGCTTAAAGCTCATGAACAGAATTTGCTCAACTAAAGGGCGATATATATTTCCAATAGTACATAACAACTACCTTTATGAGGCCCCACGGGTGCTCAAAAATGAGGTTTTGATAGGTGTTAGGCTGCGATGTTTCTATTTTTTTCATCACATACTGTAGGCCCTTCATTCATAGAAAGACTGAAATCTTTCAAATCTTCAATATGTACCTTCTCCATGCTCAGATGCAATTCACGTAGGGAATATGCAGTATTTTGAACGCTTTACATGATCTGACTCTGGCATCTGGTATGCTTATTACACGGTTCCTGCACCTTAAGGAAAATAAAATTTCATGACTTTCACATGACGACTTCATGACCTTTATACAACTTTTTCATGACCAAATTGCAAAACATGCAACAACCGTGACAAATAAATTAGTAAAGTTATTCAATTGTAAAAAATTGACAGACCGCACTGGGCTAAATTTCATGACTTTAACATGACTTCTGTCATTTTTACAATATTCCACGTCTTTTCCAGGCCCTGGAAAATAAAAAAATTCATGACTTTTGCAGGCCAAGGTAACCCTGTTACTAATATTCAATTGTTTCAATGAAATGTCTATGAATCAACTTGCTGGACAATAAATGCTCACCCAGCTATCAATTAATTTGTCTAGTGAAGAAGTTCAACATCCGTAATCTGGTATATGAGCGGTGGCAGCTAATGAGGTGGAAGGTCTCCACTTTTGGTGCAACGAAAACGTAAGGTGGGGTCTTGTGATACGAACTGGATCTAATTACAGAAACTTGCCACCTTGCGAATACAGTATTCTCTCTGGCATTATCGATTCACTGCAGGGTAGGTCATAGTCCTCATACCTACTGTACTAGTCAGAGAGTCTTGTCCCTTCTAGAGTGTCAGGGCATGCTACCACCTGCTAAGATTCATTGGCTCTCAGCCACACTGAACTGTTACCACTGATTTTTCACATGTATGCCAGACCTGAGTCTTGATATTCTGATATTTTCTTCACTCCATACCCACACATGGTAAAATCTGACTACATTTCCAGCTTGGGGGACACTCTGATTTACTCACTCATTGAAGTACGGTAAGCTTAGTCACCGGATTTCATTTCAAGACACAAACAGCTTACAGCACTACACATTTGTTCTTTTACAATTCTTGTGGGGGAAACTCCAGCAATGTTTGCATTTTTCTACATTTTTTGGTGTCCTGATCAGAATCACTGAATGGAAACATAGATTCTGACATCATATGTATGTACTGTACATTTCTTTTCATCTTGTTCCTTAAAGGGGCTCACTGAGTTCATTTTTGAAAGTCATGATAGTCTGTAATACTTGCTCAGTATCACACATATGTTGATGGTAGATAGTCAACCTAAGAGATTTTGAACATCTGGCACATGACGGAAGTAACAATGACAGTGTCATGAACAATCAAAATCACAGATTGCAAATCTATGACCAGACACTGTCTACCATGAGGTATTAACAATAGGCAATCCCTGTTTGTGAGACAAAAGTTTTCTTACATTTTCAGCAACTGAAGAAACAGATGCATGACTAATGATGCTGTTTAAGAGGTATTGGCATGCAACTGTTTAGGGCACACGTGGTGCATAAAATCCCAACCACATGAAAGGCCTTGTCAGAGGAGGAGGATTAACACCGGTCCAGCTCAGCAGGGTCGTGGAAATTGTTTAGGGAGTCAGCCATGAATGTTCAACTTGCAACGATAATTTAATACATCAGAATGTGACATCAGAACACCAACGAGAGGGTGCTTGAGGATTGCCTTCATGAATGCAACTAGTTTCCGTTGGGCCTTTGGATCTATCACAGAGACCACCTCGCTGACTTGAAAATTAAAGCATACAGTACAGCAGAGACAAAAGGATAAAATTAAAGAAAATTTGGAACATGTATAAAAATAAAAGTCGCAATTTCATATCTAGGAAATTAAGGTAGTAAATAAAGGGAATGTTGTTCATTTTGGTCACAGATCATTAGAAAGCCCCGAGATTGCTGTTGGGCACTTCACATCGATACGTTAGGCACCGATCTATTTTCCGGCACTGCTGAGGACTGATCAAAACGGCAGTCCATGCTGTCACCGTCTAGGAAAAAAACGGCCCTAAAACCGTTCATTTTGCGGCAGTACCCTGACGTAATTTGCTGGAAAAATACCTGTTTTACCTTTCAGTTTGCCCTCCCACCAGTCAAACTGCTTTGCGGTCCTCGTGATGACCGTGATCCGGTCACCGACCGAAAAAGAGAGGTCGCAGGGCAAGATGGCACGGAAATCTCTGATGGCTTCGCACACCACAGTGTTGGAGACGGAGAGCTTGCTACTGTCTGTGGGACAACAAAGGTGAGGGAAAGGTTTATCAGTTCTGGGGTTCTTAATCATGGGGACAGTACTTCTTTCCAAGAGAGGTAACAGTTTTGCCTTTCATTTAGCTTGTAATGTTTGAGGAGGTATATATCAATCTAATTTCCTCATATTTCACATAAAATATTTTCTGTTAACATTAAGTCTGTGGTAGAATTTGCATACAGACAAAATTAACTGTTGACACTGCAAATTGAACTGGTTACCACTATGTTTAAGAAACATGATGAAACAGCACCATTTCTTTGCCATTTAAATTCGCCGGTATAAATTAAGTCTTGGACTTTACAAGAGCAACTGCTGAGCAACAACTTTCCTGAAGTCAATCTTTGCTTTTGAGGAAGAGTCATTGTATAACAGATTTCACACTCTGCTCTGTGTACTCTAGAACACATGCAGGTTTTGCAAGGTGAAAAAAAAATGGGTTTGTAGCCAAGATTTCTGAATAAAAAATTGAATCAAAACCATAGCAAAGCTCTCAAAATGATCTGGTGGCACAAGTGTAAACTCCAGCCTATCCTGGAATTTGTATTAATGGCAATGTGCAGGTACCAAAAATTCCAATAGCAAAAAAATAAGTTCTTACTCAGGTTTCCGGAAACCGCGACAGAGGATGGTCGTTTGCGTTGTATACCTGAAAAGGAAGAGGGATTGCCAAGGAAATAAAGGATCAAAAAGTTTGAGAAAGTGACTCTAGTTTGCAAATTCCACTGTTTATGTACATTTCAGATTATCTTGTAGAAATTGAGGAAGATGGTGAAAAAAAACAAAAAAATTCTTTTGGCAATGTAAAGAAATCTGATTTGTTTTCTTTGCCCTGATGAATTAATCTGATGATTGTTTTACATTTGCTTGGATTAAAATTAAATTTAATTAAAATTAAAATTGCCATATTGCATTTGAAAAACACCAACATCAACATTGGCAAACAAAAGAAATAGCTAAAATCACTGTTATACCATCCATTGAATGCTCAATACAGTAGTAGCTTCATCTCCTCAAAACATTATGCAAAATATGAGTTACAGAAGATACATTGTTTGACTTTTTGAAAGCTTGGGAGCCTTGGGTGAACAAATTGTTACTTGAGCAAAAAATCACGAGTTCTGTCAGTAAGAAACTTACTTTTGGAAGAAAAAGAGGTTTTATTTTGAATATGTGTGCATAAATATTGGTTTTAAAAGTATTCTTTTTCCGGAAAAAAACCAAAACAAAACACAATACAGTATTTCCTTTGAAGGAAACGGATGCAGTCAGTCCAAACTGAATTAGCATACCCCCATGCTAATTCATGAATCTGTTTTTTTTTTTTTAGTATGTGATATCATATTTGTTGTTGAATTGCTTAATTTTGCAGTGCAACACTTTGCTTACGCAGGACCGATCTGATGTTCAGCAAAATCAAGAAAAATATGAGAGAAACAAGATGGGAATTGTAAGATTTGGATGATTATTCCAGCTAAAGTAGGAGGACTGTTTATTCCCTTTACTTCTGGGTCATATCTTTGTCACAAAGACTTCACATGACATTACTATAAATATTAATTAAAATGAGGACAAAACAAAAATATGATCTGCAAAATGATTTCAAAATAAAGCGACTTCTGCGAGCAGAGAGGGATTTAGTCCCTTATGTGGAAGGGGCTAAACTGATGGCACAGTGGTATAAAGGGGAAGGAGGAGGTATTCTCAGAGGAGGTATTCCCAACTCCTTTGGAAAATTTTTCCATTTTCTAAATGTCCTCAAATACAATTTGGTGCAACAAAAGTGTACGACATTGAAGTTAATTACTTCTAAAAGAATTTGTCTCCCCACGTTTACTACTGCAAACATCTTTTTCAGCTCTCCTTTAGGTGGAACCATGATCCCATTGCACTTTCTCCTTCGCCCACCCCTTCATTAGAACTGTGTACAGTGGAACTCACTACAGTATTGGGTGTCACTCTGTGCATAATTTACTGACCATCCATTTAAACTAAATGTGGTAGGTGCAGTTCATTATGAGCAGCCATCTGTGCATGCTCTACACATGAAAGAAAGGCCCGGTGCAACGGTCCCTTGCAGTTGGAAGTGGGGGTAAATGCCCAAAATGGCACTTTGAAAATATCTTATAGGTATAACTGTAAACGTATACAAATCAAGAAGGGTATTTGTTTTTGGTCGTCAAAAGTCCTGCAACTAGAAATTTGGGGGGAGGGGGTAAATATCCCAATTTGAAGCATAGAGGTACTGCACTTATTGCCTTGTTGGACAATAACTGTCAACTCTGCTGTGACACAATGGAAGATTCACTGAAGAATGAGGAGCTAACATGCACAGCATATCAGTTCACCTTGTTTGCTTCTTTTGAATGACAGGGACCTCAGCTTGAATCCTGACTTGCTGCTATTGTTGTTGCCATCGGCCATATTGTTGCTCGAAGATCACGCTGTTGCTATGGTGACCACCATGTGAAGGTTTGAATCCATCAGCTTACACAATAACAGTCACTAAACAGAAAGTGAATCACACAGGTCTTCATATATTAAGGGCAGCATATATTCTGTGAATTTCAATCTGCAAAATATAATTTAGAATATGAGACAATTTAACTTATGGACCATTTTCAGTTTGTGAAGCAGAAGTAAAGTACTCGGAATATAGCGTCGAGGTACAGTAAGTATGTTGCAATATCGACAAAAAATATCAATATGAACACCTTGCTCCCGATATTGTTTATGAAATGAGCCAAATGATATAATGCCTACACCTTGTGGAAAAAAAGAAAAGAAAAATGGAATGTTTGTTAGAACATATATCAGATCAGATAGTACAGTACTAGTGAGAAACACATGGAAGCAAGAAATCAGGTTACCATGGCATTGGTGGAAACAAATTACGGGTACATGTCTTGGGACTTGTGACCCTAGCCCTCTTCATACATCGCGTGGGCACGATTATGTAAGCAGAGAGCGCCACCATCGGTTAGTATCTCTACTGCAAATATGTGCCCCAAATCATTTGACCCTGGGAGAGCCCCTGGTCATTTCTGTTTACATTCTGTTCACATTCACCTTCTGCCTAACTGACAAAAGTATTTTTTGTTCTGAAACTTCACTGAGGATTACAAACCATACTCCGTGAAATGTTTCGCTAGAAATTTCATTCGAGGTTCACTTGCATTATCATTTGGAATGTTCTTGAAATTGCAGACATACTGCAAACCTATTTTGAGGCATGGATAAGTGCAACTTTCAGAACACTCCAGAAATGCCACTTCTGGCCATGGGTGTGAGGGAGGGGAGGGTTTGGAAACCTCAAATGTTTTGTTGCACAGTGTGTGCCAACCCATGGTGTCACTCCGATGTGACAGTGATCCCGCTAAGTTGGGACAAAATTTGGACAAAAAATCTCTCCCCTAACAAATTTCTAGGTGTCTGTAAGCCTATGGCCTCAAATCAGATTCCCACAGTAACGTCCCCCTTTTAGCTTAGAGAAATAAGGTATAGTAGGCCTATATGCAGTGGTCACACAATGTATGTGTTCTTTTGTTATGTGCCTAATTTAAACATAAACAACATGCTGTTATCCAGGCCTATCAAGTTACTGGTTTTACAGGGAGACTCACCGTTTTTGTTCAGATCTCTCGCCCTCCCAGTTTAAAATTCTAATCTCTCAGTTTGTTAAGTCCATTTGCAACATTTCTGAAAATAGCCAAAACAGTTACAGGGGCACAGGGCTTATTTGAGTAATTGGCCATAGACTAACGTATAGTGCACTGAAAATCCGATTGTTGTTGACGAAATTTTCAACTGTTATACCATAGATTAGTATAATTACACCAACAGTAGGTTGCTTTGTACGTAATTTGTTAGTTTATGAAGGGCTGTGCATACAGAAGTGCATGTATGTACCTGTAATATATGTACATGAAGAAATGCCTACATGGGCAACTTGTGCTGTACACGAGAGAGATGATTCTCTCCGTGGCACCGTTTGTTGAAACTTACCAATCTCCCTGTCCTTTCTTTTCTTAATCTCCCAATTTTTTGGCTCTGGAAAATGTTAATCTCCCTCTTTTTGGTGAGACAGGTTGGTAGGTGTGTGTTATCTGTTATTTGTTATTTGGTTCTAGCATCTGCTACCTTGAAAACCTGAGTACACAACTAACGTTAGGGCCTACTGTAACTAGCCTGGTAAGTTGTCTCCGCCACGATTTACACTAAACAGCCTAGTCTAGGCTAATGTCAATGATAGGCCAATAACAGACCTTCGTTAGGCCTACTTGACGCTAACTTTGGTAAGCCTAAGTGGTTATGCATTTCGGACTGGGAATGGGATATGTGCGGCTTGCTGTGGCCTGGGACTAGTCTGGAGTAGGTAATGGTTACAAATACAACTTTCTGGCGACAGCATCGTATGTACTGTATAATAATACACGCCATTGGCATGAGTAACAAAATGAACGTTTGTTGCAAATCTTACTAAACACGCGACGCAGAAAACACCACGTTTTTTTCTTAACTTCCGTTTCCTATTTTCGATCCCCTGTTTACTTAAGGAGTGAGTGCCGGCTGATCAGCAAGTTGATCTACTGCCCTGTGGAGCTACATTTCACGGCTACACGCTCTAATGACTGAATGACCTCTGTCAGTACATACCCTACCTTTGAAATTGTTGTTGTTATGAACATGTGTAATTGCGTAATGGGCATATTACGTAATGTTACTAGCCAAAGTGATACATACAATTGAAAAAAGTGAAAGAAAAAGTAACACTGTTCACACATTTTCTCAGGAGAAAAAGAGAGTTGGATGGATGGAGTAATTCTGAGGTTCAATACATTTAATGAACGTCAAATTTAGCAAATTAATGAAATTGAATCCTCTCTGAAAGCATATGACACTGTGAGCTATACAGTTTGGACGAAAATCCTAACGTAAAGAGCTTACGTGAAACATGTATACCGCAGCTGTGTACACGGACTATATTCAGTACTGCACGGTATACGAACTACATACTACATACTGAAGTAATTATAGTACGCACTGCATGCTGGCAACGGTCTGTCGGTAACTCGGCGTCCTGTTACTAAGGGATAATTACCGATGAAATGCAGCTGGAATCATGTATTGGTAAGTATTCAAAGGACTGGAACAGCCATTTACTCTCGACAAAACAAAACAGGCAGCGATAGAAAGTTGCAGCGAACACCCAATTTCGACAATTCGGGAGCAGTAACATCCTGTACAATTACTGACAGAGTCACTTCGTTCTATTATGGCTCATCTCTGTACCACGCAATGCCCTACACTACAGGTGTGAGGGTGACACATTTCCCAGGTTACCCAGGCTAAGGCCGCTAGCCCGTACTCTAAACAGTAGAGTACTTCCTTAGCACTCCCGGCTAGGCTTCGCTGTACTTCGTTCTAGCGTGCGATAACAACTAAACAAGTCAGACTCAGAGATAAGTTTAGGCCTATTCTAAGCCTCCCAACCACTTATATGTAACTTGTAAGCCCATCTCACACAGCCTGTCTAAAGTTCCTCCACATGTGTAATGAAAACAATGGATCTCTATGTACACAGTGTAATAATATGAGCTTATGTGCTCTGCATCTTTCAAATTTGCCGTCTGTCAAAGAGTAGAACCAGTCAACAATTCTGCTTTCTGGAAGAAAAAAATATAGCTTGGGGTGACAAGTTACTGCCTTTAAATGGTCAGAATGTCAAATTGTTATCTAGGCCTACATGTAATGTTGTTAACAGTCTTTGAAGTTCATATAGGCCTATTCTGTCTTTTTAATTTTTTGAGAGATCTATCCTCTGAGATTTCACACCAATATCTGAAAATTGCAACCAAGTGTGCGGGAAAATCAGGCTGGACTTTGACAAAAATCCTGCTGGAACTGGATTTTGTTTCACCATCCGGCCGGATAGTCCGCCTGGACTGGATATCCAGTGCATCCCTATTTTTAAGTACGTAGATGGCTTGATCACTACTGATCACAAGTTACTTCAGTTTTGGCAGAATTATATATTACTAGTTTACTACTGTAGAGGGCACATGACATGTATGTACAGCTCAAGATTGGTAAACCCAGGTTAAGTAGTGACTGTAATTACATCAGAAATTTGTTACTCAACACTCAGTGGACCACTGAAATGCATTATCTGATGCTGTTGTTTGTCCTTCTTTTTTTTAACATACTGTATTTAACAGTAAAGTGGACAAGTTTTGGAAAGAATTTAGTTTGTTTGATTGCAAGATACGCTGTCACGATTGGTACAGTATAAAATTTCTCTGGAGTGATGAAATGGGCTTTGGCCAACAACATCAAACTTGATGTGATGTAATTGTGACTACTTTAGGGCCTACAGTAGGCCTAATGTTAGGCTAGCCACTTAAAAGTTGTAACCACTGCCCAGCGTGTGACTATTCACTAACATGTACCAGTATTGAGGGTTCTGCCCTGGTCAGGACAGTGAGGCCCCACCCAGGACTAGCAATTCTCACTTGGCATTTGCGATAAATTTACACCCCACAGTACTGTCCGGCACCCAGTCTGCATTTCATGCATTGCAATGTGAAGATAATTTGGCGTTCATCACACATCAGGCATTCATCGTGCAGCAGATGTCGTATAATGAGGTACAGTAAGTAACCATCGATCAATGTGTTCTAAACACCAGCACAACCTGTAGACTTGGAAACATCTCCAAAAGTTTTGACCAAAATGTCTTTGATGAAGCTTGCATCTAGTACAGTTTAAAAAAAAAGAGAGCATTTTGTTTTGATATAAAGCATTGTTCTTAGATGTGGTAATTAATTGCAATTTTTTTGCTCTTTTCAAGATATTGATTGACTCCAGATTTCTTTGTAGACCTGCGTTGTGCGTTGCCAGTTGTCATTTCAAAAATAAATTTTCTATGGCTTATCCAATCCAGATAACACCAAAATACAACACAGTGAGAAAGACAAATAACAAATTATTACTGCAAAGTTTTATGGATGTAGTAAATGTTTGAATATTTCATGGTCTTTGTGTTTGTTAAGTGATTGACTCATGATACTCCCAGTACAGTTTACGTAACACCTGTGCTTTGTTGGTGTGCGACTACTGACACCTCAACGTAAATTAGACATCAGCGTTATATAATGCACCCTCGCCCAACACTATAACTTTACAAAATGCACTAGTTAGTGATGGAAGAAGCAGCGTTTTGAGTGAAAAATGAACAATTTTTGGAGTTATTTTTGCATAACAGTGTTTTCAAGACATACAGTACCGTAGAGCCCTCCGAGGGGGGGGGGGGAGGGCTTCCCTGGACCATACCAAGTCCTGGTGCCAGCCTCTTGACCCCACAGAAGTGGCTGGCTCCCTTGCTTGGAGCTTGGTGCAACAAATTGTGCTGAAAGCTAAATGTCAACCCAAATAACCTGTACGTTACCTGTTGAGGTACAGTAATTTGAGGGCATTCTACTGTCGGTAGTGTAACCTCTTAGTGGATAAGGTGAAAGCATGCATTCTTGAAGATCCGCTGGGCATTGGCCAATGCTGGTTGGATGCGATGAGTGAGGTTATGTTTGGGTACAGTAACTTGCTCTGAGATTGCCAGCTTCTTGCAAAAAAAAAAGGCGAATTTTGATAACATTCCAGTCTAGAATGTAAGATTTAATTTTCTTTGAGTGGCTCTTCATTTAAAAAGAGAATTCTCTCATGTCGAAAAATGATTAAATGTTCATGCCAATTACCTTGTTAGAGAAATACAGTACCTTTGTCGTGATGTGAGTATGTTGCTCAAGATTTCAACAAAATGTTAAGTTCGAAGAGTTTAGTCTGTACTGGTGGGAAAATGTACCAAGCAATGGAATCTTTTTTGTCATGTACATCCTCGATCAGAGCAATGTCTGTTTTTAGTATATATGCTTTCCAAAGGGTGACTCGGTAATCAAGGATTTGACATACTAGGGATTTATACAGTACAAACTTCAAATAATTGTACAGTTTTTGTTCCGGACGTTGAGATTTATTATACCCATACGGTAACTTTGTTTGCTTTTCGGCCACCCATGCACAGACAGAGTAGTAGACTGTACTTCAGTGTATTACTTGTTATCTTCAAGTATTTTTCAAGTCTTATTTGTAATGGGTTCACTATTCATAAAGGGGTTGCCGTTGAGGGTGATGGCCAAGTCCAAAGGTAATATTGAACATGAAGTGCATTTAATTGCCACTCTTTTGTTCAAGACTCAAGTTTATGAATAATCACATTGGAAGAAATGCTGCCCTTTTTATGTATTAATGACCTTAATGATCAATCTTATCATACCATCAGCAAATTTACTTGAAGTTAACCTGAACTCTAGGTCATCCTTCACTCTCCTTAATTTCTACAGTATCCACCGTTACATGAATCTTGATGATTTTTGTTTGTTCTCTATGCATTGATTTCCTGCTGTCAGTGTCTATTGTGCAGATGTTCAAAACAAAAAACTCAAAAGTGCCCTTCACAGTAATATTCCCCTCAGAATGCTTGTTTAGAACTTTGAACAGTAAAGTTCTACTGCTCAGATTAGCCCATTTACCCTTTGTGTATGACATGAAAATGACATTTTGGAGTATTGGCTGAATCATTAGAAATGCATTACGATTTAGCCACAAATCCATGGAATATTGACCATTTTGCAGGCAAATAGCAGTAATTGCATCAGTTTTCATAATGTCCTGTAAGCCTCATTTATACTGTATGTTGGACTCAGATTGGTAGCATTAGGAACTTACATGAAATATGAATTCTGTGTTACAGACTGTAATACTACCATCTAGCCATCATTCAAAGTCAATGTTCTTTTTTTCTTGAAACTTGATTGAAAAGCACTTAGGTTTAATTACTCTCACTCTGAAGGTTACAATTCTAATGCCTGAACACTGAGCAGCATTGAACAAGTACATCTATACAAACATGAAATCAATGGGCATCAATTGAGGAGTTGAGGTTCTAGTAGTGCAGTCACGAAGTGCAGTTCACAAACAAAAGATGATGAATGGGTCTTAAGTTTGCTTGGCCTTTAGATCCTTCTATAGAATTATGAAGGTCGTCAACATTGGAACAATTAGCATGCCAATTGCCCGCTACTAAAGGCTTTCAGAGCTTTTCGTTCTGTAAAAGGTAGTATGAGCTAGGTCAACCTTCTCCCACAATGCCATTTGATGAACCTATAATGGTCGAATTGTGTCAATAGACAACTGTTAAAAAGGATTGCCTGGGGATGGTACTCACTAATTGATTGAACAAACACAAAATTCATCTTAAACAAACTGTTCCTGTGTATCAGACCAATTAAAAGTATTTCTGCTATATTTGGTGGACCACTGGGAACTTCAGCTAACCCATTGAATGTAACTTAAAGCCACCCCAGTAGTCATGTACAGTACCGCCCGTTGCTAAGTGCAAAATTTACTTTTCCTAGTGCCTCAGTTGTTTAAGAGTTAGGCATCAATTTTGAAAGTTAGGGAGTCACTTTCTTTTCCCTCTTGTTTGCTAAAGTGTAAACTATGAGCAGATCAAAGATGTTAAGTTAAAAGCTTGTACTCGATATGGGTGCCATTTGACTCTAAGCTTTTTCCAAAATCATTTTGACCGAAATTTTGATTTTGAAATTTTGATAATGAAGGAATTGCTACAGTAAATACTGCTCACATTTGGACAGTGTACATCATTGCTACCCTGGACTTTCCTTAGCTATGGTTTCAGAGATGTGCTTTATTCATTTCTGATGAGAATTTCTGCCACGCAGCAATTCTCATCAGAAATTCACCAAAATTTGGAAATTCACCAAAATTTGGTCATCACATGCTTACAGCACATGTACTGTACTGTCCCAATTCAAAGTGCAATGCGACAAAACTCCCTGTGACTCGCATCTCGGATTTGAGTCTTGTCGCCGTAGCTTGCACAAACTTCCTATGTGAACCAACTCCCTTGCGACAGTTTTAAGGAAATCAGGCATATCAAATGTCATGCTTGATAAGTTTTATCGCAAAGTTTTAAGCTGTTGCATTTGAGTCGAGTGGCGTCTGGCCAGTGTGTTCCCTGTCATCGTCCCGACTGCTTAAAGAGACTATACAGTTCCTTTGTCATCAGCCAGAGAAAAGGCATTTTGGCAATCAGGTGACCATAAAGGATGTCAAGTGTGGCCCCCATGTAGACTGAGGAAGAACAGGTCCTACTCGTTTTAGTCAAGTCGGTTCAATGTGTGGCTAGTGCGTGACCCAAGGGAAGCACCACAGTATGTTGTGTTGGAAACTCGTCAAGACTCACTTGTAGAACTTAGGGAGAACGTAGGGTACTGTAGGTACTGAATATGTGTACTGTAAAGTTCTGTAGACCTCTCTGGGACTAATGTAAGGCTGTTCTCCAACTGGAATGACCACTTAACATTACAGTGCTAGAAGGACATTCAATGTTGTGAGATATTTGTTGTCTATAGAGGGGCAAGGAGGCAGGCGGGGGGGGGGGGGAGAGGGAATTGACAGCTCATTGCATTTACTGAATAAAAAATTTAAACCTGTTCTTTAGAACTCACACTGTGGACTATGAGCTAGATTAGTAAATCTTATTCTTTTCTCAAGTGGGAATTAAAGAATGGTGGTGGTGGCGCTCATTGAACTATCATGCATCAAGTGTACAGTTCACTGTACCTGTAGATCAACTGTTCATGTAAATGTAACTGTACGTGTGTGTTGTATATGCATAAGTTGTATGTGTGCATATTACAACTATATCCTTTGAGTTTTCCATTGCCCTTTTTTTATTGTTTTTTAATTGATTCCATTCTAGATGTTTTTTTTTTTTTTAATTGACCACCCAAATGTTTGTAACTCATAGTACAATTTATTGTGTAACTCGCTATGTCGTGCATACGAATGAACCTTTAGAAACATTGATCATACTTTTGAGTGTAACATGTGAAGGCCTACTGAGCTCAACAAAAAGGTCAAGAAGATTCTTCCTCACCAACATGTTACATTTAACATAGCACTGTGTGCTTCGACTGTACCGTGTGCCGTGATCATTTAGTATGTACAGTATATTCATTTTGCATCAATGTGGTAAGTGATTGTAAACCTCCATCTTTTGTCTCCCCTCATACAGTAGACCTGTTTTACTGGGCCATTGTCCAGCTGCTCCTCCGAGGATTGTTCTATTGTCCCCATCATTGATTTTATCTTCTCTTTTTGTTTCCTTCCCTTCAATCTCTCCTGCCATCCTTTCAGTTCATTCTTGCACCTCATTGTCCACGTAATGTGAGTCATAGAAACTTTCTGATGTGGTTTATGTGCATCGCTGTGATGATGAATCGTGGATATTAAACCAGTCGTCATAGCACTTTGAGGGATGTCTCTGAGCTTGGCAAGTGTCCAGATTCACTCTGTACTATATTTTGTTACGTTTTGCTGTACCTTGCTTACCGTATGTACTGTAGTACAGTACTGTAACTGCGTGGCATTGCATAGATTTTCAAGAACAAATTGCGATCTAGAAAATACTGGAAACATACTGCATACATCTAATTCATCGTGGTGTGTGACTGCACATGTATCAGTGTTTGTAATTGGTTACCTGTCCGATGACTTCAGAACCCCGTTCTCGAATTTGCTACCCAGACCCAACGTTTCACCCATGTATGTATACTGTACGTAATTACTGCAACTTACAGTGTCTATGAGCATCTTCTTTGTCATCATGGAAGGAGACACATGGTGTATTTAGGAGGAAAATATTGCGTAAATGACCTTCCAATGAAGTTGAAGTCTAACAGACGTTATAAATACAGTATTTCAGGTCCATGGCCACCTGACTCATATTACTGTACTGTATCTGCATCAGGGACCTGAGTCCAAATCTCAGACATCTGTTGAAATTCAGCTGCCCAGGCAATAAAATGGCAGCACCCTTCTCTGAACTTCAAAAGCATACTTAAGCAAAGAACAATATCTGGTTTAATGAATTTTTGGGAAGAGGTTTGTCAGACACTTCCTGCTTAATTATAATTTCCTTTTTAATCAGTATCTGTACTTCCCTATTTTCACAATCCAGTTTTGATCTGGGTTTGTCCCAGATACAGTGTGGGGAGGGGGTGAGGTTGGTGGATGTACACTTCACTCCTGATACAGTTATTGCCCTCATGCCATTGTTCCATCTTTTCAAATTTTAGGTATCTCCATCTAGCCAACATTCACAGGCTCCTCCTCCACTTCTCTCTTCCACATCTTTTGCTTTCATTACAAAATTGGGCACGAACTAAATATCTCTTGCTTAAAGCCCAACAGAGATTTAACCTTTTCTGCAGACCCATGGCTGGTATGCCCTGTATAAATGCATGCCTTCTTTTGAGATCACTGCCATTTTCTGAATGAATGTGATAGACCTGATAGTGTGTCCGTTTAATTTTGTCAACTTCTAAGAGATTTGATTTTCTGATGCCACAAACAAACGAACGAACAAACAAACCAACCAACAAACAAACAAACAAACACTTCTACTGAGTTCAGTTGTGTGAGCTACAGCAGCATTGCTACAATAGTTCACTCTCTTTTAAAAGAGTTAATCAAAGCATTTGTTTTGCAGAAAAAGAAGTCTTATTTTTAAAACCAATGTAATTTGTGGACATGTGCAGGATGATAGATTATTTAAAATAAGGAAGGTTGTTGGCCTTCCTTTTTGTTTTTGTTTCCCACAAATTCAGCTATTTTGTTTCTCAAGAATAATTTAATTGTTGAACCAAACATTTTTGAAATTTAAACAATAGTACCGCCTAATGTTTTGAGGCTTTGATGAATAGTTTGTTGATGAGCCTGAATGACTTTAACAATTAAAGCTACTTTCTTTGTATGCCATGTTCATGCATTGTACCACATCCTATTTTCCTTTAAAGATTATGTTGTAAAAGAAAAATCTATTATTGCCATCTGCTAGGGTACTGCATGTTCACCTAGTTTTCATAACGTTATCGTACTGGTAGTATTACTCGCAGCGGGACCCTTGTAATAAAATGAATGTTGAGATTCTGCAGTATCTTACAGTATGCAGTACTGTGTAGTGCATCTTAACTGGAAAACTCTACAAGCACAGTGCTCCGCGATTTCATTCAGAGAAAAAGAACAAAAAATGAAAGTGTGGTAGATCTGTGATACTCAGGATTGCATTCTCCTTAATATTTGTTGTGTAAACTACAGTGAAACAGCACTGGTTGGATTTGGAGAACAGTTCAAAGTAGATTGAATTACAGTAGTTTAATTTTGATATGAAGTTATGAATTAAATTGTTGGTAATTCTCCACTTTAAAATAACATAATGCACTTTATCAGTTTATGGGAATGAGGTTCCAACCTAAACTGCAATCATGGGGTTAAATTGTCCTGACCTTACTTTGCACTTAAAGTAAGGTAATCTTAAGTTAAATGCATTCATAGTTCAATTGTGTGGCTTCTCCATCTTCCTAGAGATTTTAATGGTGTCTAAATATTTGTTTTTTTTTTGAGCTGGACACACCTTGGCCTTCATCATGACCATACTTTATTCTATAAACCAGTCTCTTGTTACCATAGGTCCCAATGAATTGAACCTATCCAGCCAGCCTGGAGGGGTTTTTCGCCAAATATTGATTCTGGTCATCATGGCAAACACATGATACATGGAGAGCTTTTCATCCTGGGTGTGTATAGTATTCATTGTTTTGAAGTTTACCATAGTGGCCACCAGGACCACTGCTTGTCCTTGAGAGACAAAGGCTGTGTTATTATGCAAATGAAGAACACATACAGTAGGGTTTCCATAATTGTGTAAAGTGTCAGTACTGTTAAATGTGCTACTTACTGTACTGTGTTGTACACCTTTTAAAGTTGTCTGTATTTCAGGGAAGTTCAAAGTAAGACCAGTACTGTGTGCACAACTAGTTGCCCTGTGGGTCAGCTATTATTCCATTGTGTGTTAACCGCGAATTTCAGTTGGTGGAGTGAAATGAACAAAATTACTCTCAAGGTCTTGTGGCATTCATTTAATTGTTCAAAAGACATGGGCCAGTCATGCGTCTTTGCATTTGAACTTATAGAACTTTACCTATGTTGTGAATTGAAGGCTAAAAGCCACAAAAAACCTTGAAACAATTCTGATAGTTGTGATTGGTGTCCCTTTGTCTTCAAATAATTACTATCATTCAGAATAATGCTCTTTTGAAATAACTCAGCAAATCAGTGCAGGTAGTCCTGTGAAGTTCCAAAGACCTCATAGTTATCACTGAGCGACTTTTGCCATGTATACGTGTTGCTCACGCAGCTGTCTCTGAGCACTGTAGCAGACTTCAACAAATTTAGCACGTACATCCAGGGGAGATCAAAAGCAGGCTGCCTGTGCAGCAGATTTCTGAGACTGCAGGACGTGATTACAAAGTAAGGCCTGAGTACCGTACATGGTTTGTGGACATTTTATTTCTTTTTGAAGTGCTACTACTGAGTTTACCTCTGACTGTCAGCATAATTGTGTATAGTTCATCGTGCAACTACTCCATCACTGCACTGGTGTTGCTGTTATATAACCGGTGAAACTAGAAATGAGCAAAGTCTACAAGGTCCAGGGGTTCCATCCCTAGCAGCTGGCAGGGTTCGTCACAGCCACATGATTTCGTTAGTTGTTCAAGAGCAGTCGGTTTCTGAACCGACCTTGTGACAAAGATTCCAAATATGATCCAACACTCTTGAACTGGGAGTACAGTATGTCAAAGTGAAGTGTAAGTGAACAGCCGTCCTCCACACCCAGTGTGCTTCCTCGGTGTGTAGTCACTGAATCAATAGTTAAACCCCGGCCTCTGGCGTGCTAATTATCGAATATCTCCTTTTCTTTATGTGGTATCATTTTTGTTGATGAATATTGCTTGATTTTGCAGCATTATACCTTGCTTAAATCCTTCTGAATATTCAGCACATGATGAAAAATATTTACCTTAGAAATCAGAAATTTGCAAGATTTTGATTAATGTTCAAATTTAAGTAGCCTTAAAGTAGCCTTATTCCCTTTGAACAATTGTCCATCTAGGCAGTTGCATTATTAGTGTACACTGTACAAAAGGTGTCAAATTGCAATAACCTTAGAAGTTTACAAAATTTGTGTGCATTTGATGCATTTTGTTTTCTTAGGAGAATTAAATGTCCCTTGTGATTTTTGATTCCTTGCCGAAGGCAGGCAAGGAATCTATGTGATGATGATGTCGTGTGTGAGTGCGCATGTGCGTGTGTACAGTATGTGACGCCTTTGCTTGTAAACACGATATCTCAAGAAGGGTAACTCTGAGGGATTTCATACTTGGCGTGTGGAATGCCCATATGATATAGAAGGTCCCTATTGTTTTTGGTCAAGTTGGTCAAAGGTCATTTGAGGTCACCAGAGGTCAGAATGTGAAAACCTTGTAAACACAATATCTCCAGAAGGGTAACTGTGACTGATGTCATACTTAGTGTGTGGGCTGGACATATTGAGTAGATGGTCCCTATTGTTTTTGGTTGAGTTCAAAGGTCATTTGAGGTCATTAGGGGTCAAACTGTAAAAACCTTGTAAACACGATATCTCCAGAAGGGTAACTGTGACTGATGTCATACTTGGTGTGTAGGTTGGTCATATTGAGTAGATAATCCCTATTGTTTTGGTCAAGGTCAAAGGTCATTTGAGGTCACCAGGGGTCAAACTGTAAAAACCTTGTAAACACGATATCTCCAGAAGGATAACTGTGACTGATGTCATACTTGGGTGTGTGGCTTGAACATATTGAGTAGATGATCCATATTGTTTTTGGTCGAGGTCAAAGGTCATTTGAGGTCACCAGGGGTCAAACTGTAAAAACCTTGTAAACACGATATCTCCAGAAGGATAACTGTGACTGATGTCATACTTAGTGTGTGAGTTGGTCATATTGAGTAGATAATTCGTATTGTTTTTGGTCAAGGTCAAAGGTCATTTGAGGTCACCAGGGGTCAAACTGTAAAAACCTTGTAAACACGATATCTCCAGAAGGATAACTGTGACTGATGTCATACTTGGTGTGTGAGTTGGTCATATTGAGTAGATAATCCCTATTGTTTTTGGTCCAGGTCAAAGGTCATTTCAGGTCATAAGAGGCCAAACTGTAAAAACCTTGTAAACAAAATATCTCCAGAAGGGTAACCATGACTGATATAATTCTTGGTGTGTGGGTTGGTAATAATGAGCAGAAGAGCCCTATTGTTTTTGGTCAAGGTCAAAGGTAATTTGAGGTCACCAGAGGTCAAACTGTAAAAACTTTGGAAACACAATATCTCCAGAAGGGTAAGAGTGACTGATGCCATACTTGGTGTGTGGATTGTATATAAGTAAGTAGAATACTCCTTTTGATTTTGGTGGAGGTCAGATGTCATTTGAGGTCACCAGTGGTCAAACTGTAAAAACCTTTTGAACACAATACAGGGTTTCCCCTGGGGGTTTCAGAGTATGAGGCGGTGAGGGCGAATTACTTGATGCCGTCATGAATTTTGGGTTCAAATCTGTACATACAATAGTAGCTTCTTGAAGAATGGGTGATTCTAGGATTTTGACCATGATATAAACAGGGCTGGAAAAAGTGTAAATTTCCCGGGAGGCTATTTACAATATATAGGCGGATTTCCCGCCAGACCTAACATGGCGCCGAAGGCGTCATTCGATAGCAAAGGGATTGTCATACCAGCGTGGGGTCAATGGGCCCGCCATAGGTCCTCTTGTGGGGTCCATGCACGATTCCAGTAGGCGTCCAGTTTCCAAATCATATGAAATTCATGCTAAATTTCAACTCTTGAAAACGTTACTGTATCAGGTGAAAACACGATAGTTCGATCAGAAAAAATCATTGATATTGCTTCAAAATCAAAATGTTCTAGGAAATGTTGCACATATCATGTAGAGTGAAGTGTATTACATACATTTTTGAAGCTGTAATGTCCCTAAAAAAGTTTTGTGAAAAGTATCACGTAAGATCGCGTGCAGCCCCCCAAAAATTTTAAGTAATGATATCCTAACGCAGTGGGTGTATATCAAATAGCCTAACCACCTTGGCAATTCATACTTCGGCACTACAGGAAACAAGCAAAATTTTGCAAGTTGCAAATTTCAGAGTTTTTCAAGGAACCTTGAAATTTTTCTTTTATTGTTTTGTTTATTGATCCTAGTCACTTTAAAATGTTTAGACTAAAGGTTTGAAGAAGTAGACTATTGGTTTCGTGAAGGGTTTTGGACATAGAAATATGCATTCATTTTTGTATTTCTGTGGGTTGCAATATGTCCGCTAGCTGTCATTCTGCAGATAATTTGCGTATGTAGGCAGGCCTAAGCTTATGCTTTTTAATTGACATTGAATGTAGTAAAGGAGGTATAGTAGGATCTTCTGGAAACATTTGCCAACGTTGTTTTTCACATATATAACTTGAAAAATATTTATCATGAGTAAAAAATAAGGGCATTCAATTACAGGAATAGTAATTTATTTCAAGTTTTGTTGAAGATTGAATGTGGATGGGGCATTTGGGATGCACCTTTGAATGGATTTATCTACCAGTTACTTTCGGACATAACTATTTACTTTTTCCAGCCCTGGATATAAACATGGGAGGAGGTAATTACTTCACTTTTTGGCGAGGCGGTCGTGAAAAGTTGGGAGGCGGCCGCCTCCGCAATTAAGTACCAGGGGAAACCCTGCAATATCTCCAGAAGGGTAACTGTGACTGATGTCATACTTGGTATGTGGATCGGTCACATTGAGTAGGTTATCCCTATTGCTTTTGGTGGAAGTCAAATGTCAGTTTAGGTAAAAAAAAAAGGTCATTTTGGGTTAAAGGCTTATTAATGTGGTGTTTCAAGAAACATAACTTTAGTTGATCTCATACTTGTCATGTGGATAATTCATGTTTGTTATATGTAGCAAGGAATCACGAAGCCTTTTGGCTTTCTGGTTTTTGTTGAGTATTGTACTTCCTTTTTTTCCCCTCATGCTAGTAATAAACTTGCACATTCTCTGTGCTATTTGTGTGGTTTCCCTCCATCCTCTGTTAAGGTTGCCAACCACTGAGCAACATCTTCAAAGCATCCTCCACACTGATGGCTATATAATCTGTGAGTTGGAGGTAGTGGCAATTACAAAAGTTCTTTTCAAATAGCAACCACTTCAGATAAAGGCCTCCAAAGTCCCTATAATCCCTTGCACCAAAATAGAATTTGAAAGTCATGGTCCATCAACTCTGAATTACGGAAAATCCGGAGAGTTTACTGAACACCTCCAAGTTTCCTTGTTGGGACCAAGGCTTAGCTCAGGACTCAGTAAAGAAATCTTAAAGATGTAAACCTGCTACTTTGAAATCTCAAACTTTATTGTCCATGAATGAATGTGCTGAATTTGCATACAACTCTACTGGTCAGAATTCCAACAATAAACTTGTGGGTGATGGTGTTTGGGTTCATGGACATGATGTACAGCAGACAACCACAATTGGTTCAACTTGAATACACCACAGTCCTTAACCAATACCGGGAGGTGGCGGAATAAACTATCAGCCCAACTTACTTGAAGAAATCTTTAGTCAGAGATTTTTTATAGTAAGCTCTAAAAACCAGATTGAGCTAAATTTCAGGAGGATAATAGAATGCAAGAAAAGCAAATTTAAGAACCAGAACTTGAAATAGATAAACCTCAGTTTGCTGAAAGCTTTAGAAATAGAAGTTCTGATTTTGCGTTTCTGCTGAATTAAATGCTTGTGGTTTATAGTTTGCCTTTGCCAATTTAACATTGTCCTGAATTTGTGTACAGTACCAGCATCTAATGCCCCTGTTTTCACAGTTTGTGTTTGTGTTTTAACTATTTATTTGGAGTGCCTGATCAAAAACCACCAAGTTGTTTATTTGCTGTACTGTTCTCTGATGATGTAATGTTACTGTGACTGTCTGTGGGCTCCCTGCACAGCTATATTGCTGGCATTATTTGCACTTTGGAGCATGCCTGGTACAACTGTGCAACTGTTGCAGGCAACACTTTTGTCCTTGGAAGGAATCAGCAGTTTCTACGGTACTGTACTGGCTCAAGTGTGCAGTGCAAATTTTTGGATATTCTTTAGTTTGGAGTAAACTTTCGGAATTTTCTGAATGAAGTTTCAACGCTGTCTAGCACGAAGAGGTTTGTGTTTTCTGTAGACCGTTGGAATTTCCACCCAAGGGTGAGCTAAATATTAATTAAGATTGAGATTTTCAAGCTTCACATGCAGTTCTAAGGATCAAATTGCAAAGAATTACTGCCTTCATGGATTTCAAAGAAACAGGAACTGTGGTGAAGTTGATGTTGTAAACAAAATTACGGACTGCACAAAAGAATGATAATTTTAAAAACAGTTCAATACTTGATACTGTGAATATGTCGTTCAACATTTACATTAAAAACCAATCTTCTACAAGATTTTTTGTGATTTTACCGCATTCTCATACAAAGCACAGTGTACAGTACAGTATATTGTTTAGTTAGGCTATAACAATTTTTTGTTGTTGTTATTGTAGACAAATGAAGCTAAAATTGCAGAAATTATGGCACATTACAGTTTCTGCTGCAGTTCTATGCCTACCAATCAATCTTTTGAACATTGAACATATTTCAAATATTATTAAGAAATATTATCACCAGCTGACCCAGTGAGTATGTACCGTGAGATGGCCTCATAAAATATGGGAGACTATATCAATACAACTAACATATATATTGTGCTGTACTTGCATTTAAGCGTTCATGTTCTCATCAGCAAAACCATAGTACAGCTACTGTACAGACACTACTAACCTGCAGGACTAATATGAAAGAGCAGTATCCTTCAGGCTACCCTGCAGAGGTCCAAGCAATGGAACCAGCCACATCTGGTGTGGTTCAGAGGCCAACACCAGGGTCCCTATAGCGGGGTCTACCCGGAGAATGTACCTTGGCAAGGCCCATGGGAGTCAAGGGATCACCCCCCTTCCCAAACTGCTCCATGTCTTGTAATTAAACGCTGCTTTGGAAATTTCTTGTAAAATCTTCAAATGTAGACTCAGAAGGCTGCTGATACCTTGAATTTTTATGAAGTTAGTGCAGGACGGTGTTCGGTCTAAGTGATTGTAAATTACTAGCGGGAATCACTTTACTGGGTCGCCTGGCGCTGCCTGCTGGATCTACGACCTGATTATTGCAGATGCCATCAAGAATTTTATTTTATTATTTTTTTTCCATCGTAAGTTATGTAAGCCACTATCCTCCTTGCCAAAGTAGACAGTACTGTACGTAGTACTTTTCTTCTGCCTTATATCTCCAAATACTGCACTACACATACACATGACAAGAATGACACATCACTGTACATACAGTATGCACACGGCACTGTACTAGACCTGTTTTAGTACACATCCAAATGCCTGAGTAAGATCTTTATTATTTTTTTCTTTCCTTCTGTCTGTTCTTAATGCACAGAGTAATGTACAGCAGATCCAGACCTGAGATACTGTACTAAATGACCAACCTTTTTGTGTCATATCGCATCTTGAGCACATACTCAGCTCACAGACCTTTAATTATACCCCGTACTGTACAGTATGTATAGCCTGTACACAAAGCAAACAAAGGTTACAGCCACAATGCGTCCTGCCCTCACTTACTTAAAGTTTCCACTGCAGCTCTGACCGACAAAAGACTCGGCTGGCAGGACTGCTCATCCAACGTAATCCGATCTCGCCGTGGCGGGTAATTCATATCTGCCTAGAACTAGTAATTAGAGATTGAGGAATGGTTTAACTATGGTTTATAATAACTTTCTTGCATGTCAGCTGGCTGGCTACCTCGGTGAGAGGCTTGATATAGTCAGTTTATAGTTAAAATGTGTGTACAGATTCATAACTCATTTCCTCCCTGGCTGTTGTAGTAAATGCTTGCAATATACACATTGCAGTGAAGCATGGAGAGCTGGTAGTGCAGCAGTGTGGTGAGTTGGTTATTCAGAATACGTATGTCTTTACAGTAGCTACAGTAACAAAAGGATTTTCAGTGGAGTATGGCTACTGCAGGGTTAAATTTCTGAAACTTGAGTGTTTAGTCTGTGGTAAGTGCTGTATGTACTTAATAAGGATGGTAAAATGGAAATTTATGTTTTTTGCTGTTCTATCTAGCCAACAGTACAGTGCCCAACAGTACAGTGGGCAGTAGAGTGCATTAATTGCATACACTATTCAATAGAGTACATTAATTGCACTTACAGTACAGTATTCAATAGAGTACATTAATTGCATTTACAGTAGGCAATAGAGTACATTAATTGCATTTACAGTAGGCAATAGAGTACATTAGTTGCATTTACAGTAGGCAATAAAGTACATGAATTCAATAGGGTACTTTAATTGCATTTACAGTATTTAATAGAGTACATTAATTGCTTTTACAGTCGGCAATAGAGTACATTGCATTTACAGTAGGCAATAGAGTACATTAATCGCATTTATGCTTGCTTTGTCATACACCATGCATGTTAACAATTTGAAGGAAGTGTATTTAGCCATGGGGATGTGAGCAGGAATGATGTACTGTATATAGAAAAGTGCACAAATTTGGTAACATATTGGAATTAACTGTACCTGTATATATAGGCACTCCACGGTTTATTGAGCATTGTAGTGTGTTTAACCAGGTGCACATACATGCAGACCATGGATTGATGCCATAGGTATACTGTACTGCACTGTAGCTACTGTACCAGTACTGTGGTAGTTGAATGATGGTATCATTGATTCATTTGGTACAAATCAATTGTTCACCGTGTACAGCATGGAATTTGAATGAGAGAAATTATGTTTAGTCCACATTCATGTTGAAATACATCATGCAGAAACATAAACACACCTCGACTGTAACGTAGATCCTGCAACCCGATTCAGTCGGAATTATCGGATACGTACAGCACCTGTAAACTAAAAATTATTTTGCGAGAATCGGGACATGCATTTACTTTTTGTACCTATTGCTGTTGAATTAAGTTGAATACAAGTTGGTCACATCGGCATGCAATAAAAAAATGTAGTGTACTGTACTGCTCTGCAGTTGGGTAGTTTAACTTGAAAATTCTCATACTGCATTGCAGTATACAGAAAGTACTGCATGTTTTGTAAAACCATACAGTATTTGAGTATCGTACATGCACTCAAATGTTTGTCTTGAATTATTCACCAAAACTTTGCATTAAGGGCACTGCTGTACAGCAGGTTAATTTAGTGCCTCCCTGTCAGTGAAATTATTGTAATTACAGCATAGCTCTAACAGCATCAATCAATTATAGTTGTATTGTCTACAGTCTGTGAAATTGTGCTCTTTGTCCAGTTGACAAACCAGATCTACAGTAATAGTGTACTGTACTCATACTGTGCATACTACAGTAGGTGCTTGTAATTAATTAAAGTCTGTTCACTATTCACTGTCAATGCTCTGTTGACAATTTTTGTATTGATGTGTGATATTAAGTGGAACCACAGTATGGTTTACTTTGTGCTTTCTTAGTGATTGTTAACTAGTGCAGTAAGTTTAATACTTGTAGTATTATTTTGTGTGAAATGTTTTCTAGTTTTACAATATACTGTGGCAGAGTTGCCAATGTGAGTGAATGGCCTGTACACAGTGATGTTCATAGCATATACTGACATAAATAAATCAAGATTTCTTTGTCGTAAAACAAGCCACAATGTTCAAATTGGCTGTCAGTGACATCACACAGTGTGCTTTTGTGCAATATTTAAGGCTGTGTGATATGAATCTAGAAAAAAAGTACTCTGCATTGAGAAGTTGCAAAGTAAACCATGAGTGAAAATCCGTTGGAATTTTGTTTGTCTGCAGTATTATGGCTTTTGAGGTATGACCTTACAAAGTGTGAGAAAAATTCAAAACATATGAAGTGGAGTGATGTGCAGTGTCAGTATTTCTTTTGTTAAGCTTATATATATTTTGTGTCATAATTACTTGATCACTGAGTTTCACATTGGTAAGTGATATCGATATTTGTGAAGGAGAAAATACATGCTTCCAAAATGAAATCCTCTGGGCTTGTAAAATTTTCAAATGTCCCTGAAATAAAGGTTACCTAAACAAAGAATTAATGTCCAGTATTAAAGACATCATAGGGGTCGATCTCTTGACATCACAAATTTGTATACTTAGGCAATGTTTATTCATGATTCAGCTGTGAGACACTAATTTGCCTGTAAATTTGTCAATCTTTGATTGGATTTTGATAGAATTTGTGGCTATTTTTTAATACCTTCAATGCTAAATGCACCCAACACTCCAAAAATTCCCATCACATGACCTTAAATGAATACCAGTTATTAAGTACAGTACTGTGCTAGACCATTATTTTACTTGAGAAGAAAACTTTTGTAGAAACTGTAGTACTGTATGATGTGCTGACGTCTGGGGCCTGCAGTAACCAAGATGACAAAACGGTTTTGTTTTTTTAATTTAGTAATGTTCACTAGATTATTTCTTTTATTTCGTTCTTCAGTTTAAGGGGATATATTCTATCTGAACTTCCCGTGTTCAAGCCAACTTCCGAGAAGGATTTTCACCATGGCCGTTGATCTGCGCACAGCCTGTAGATGGTCTTTTGCAACTGATTTGAATCACAATTACTCATCACCATGGCAACAGAATATGTAAACTCCAGCTTGGGTAAGTTTAATTTTGTGAGTACTGTAGTACTATCACACCCTAATTGTTCATGGTATTTTTGACACACTGCAAGGAGAATGAAGGTTGTAAGAAACTTGTTGAAGGGTAATCCATGAACTTTTTAACAAAATTTGATGGCAGAAAAGAAGGACAAACTAAGCAGAGTGTGGCCATGCATTGGTGCCTAGCATACTAAAAAAAAAATGGGCTTTCCAAGATTCCCTGAGGTTGCCTTTTCCCAGTGAATGTATTAGAGTCATGAAACTGAAATATGAAACTTTTACAGGGTTGAAAATGAAATATGGTTGGGAAAATTGACACATGAACACATTGTTGGGAAGTTTATTTCTTCAAGAATTTTCAGAATGGAGGAATATTCAATGTCCAGGGTAACGTGAATCCGAATGTGGAGGACTTCAGGATGCTCAAAATTGAGACGGTCCGACAGTTAATGCGCTCTCTGATTGGTGGGCTAGACTTCCCTGTTGCAGCAGTTACTGTCGCTTGGACATTTTTTTACTGCATTACTTCACAAAAGTTTACAAGTTTCTGAATTACTGCAGGTTGAAATACCTCGTTGAATGACAAGATGATCGGTACTGAAAGAAATACGCCGTCAAGTCGCAAAGACTAGAAGCAGACCGTTTCACTTCTCATTTAAGCTGCTGTACTTGTCTATTGCACCTCTCTGCCCTGTGATCTTGCCCAGACAGAGCAGTAGCAAGGTTAGATCAATACATGTCCTCAATCTCACTGGCATCATTTTCTCATTCAGTCAATGTATGTCAATGGATGTCTCACTGAGGCCAGGTGAAGTTACTCTTTTACACTGTATGTTCTGGTGTAAAATTTTTATCCATCAGATCACTCCAGGCCGACAAGTACCAGTTCCCAAGTATCCAGTACCTCTGGGAGCACGCCCTCTAGCGCCACTTCGTCTGGTTCCCACCGCAACCGCCAGCTCTTGAAGTCGTACCACGACTTCGCCATGCATGTCTTCAGCAACAACAAGGTCACCCAGGAGTCTGAACAGCTCTTCCTCGCAGCGGTCAGAGAAGGGGACTATCGGAGGGTGGAAAACTTCTTGAAGAGGAGGAACCATGAGGTACTTAAGCTTTGTTCCATGCAGACAGTAAACTTGTTTTCAGAAAAAAAACAAAAAAAAAACCACTTGTAACAGTTTGTCATTGTGCAGCTTGCATAGATGCAGTCAGCATCTGCAGCCCTGCCGGTAGTTGATTTTGAATTTTGCCCTTTTTACTGCCCACCCCATCCTCAGACTCCTCCCAGTCGCACGTCCATTTTCCCAAGCAGATATCATCTGTTGATCATGGGATCATACTGTAAATTCAGTCAGGCAAAGTGCACCAGTCCTCCCTAGAGTAAGCAGGTGATTTTCTAGAGACATTCTTTTTTATGAGGAGAGGGGGGGTATGATCTACAGTCATTCACATTTTACAGTGTACCTTCTTAGTAGAGCTCCACAATGGGTTGGCACATAGTGTACCCAAAAGTTTTGGCCAAGAAAGCCTCTCAGATTGGAGGTAGAAAATTGCACTCTCAGGCCTCATCAATTTCGTCCAGACATTCTTTATTTTGAGATCTTGCGTTGCAAAAGCTTGTAACTCTTTATATAAATCCTTTGCCCCATTTGGTGGCTAATCAGAGTTCTGGGTGTCTGAAGCTCCTCTAACCCCTGCCCCTAGAATCACCCCTGACAGTGAGTGTCTCCGAGAGCAATTAACTCAAGAGTTGGACACTTCAGTAGGGATGAATATAAGGCATGTTATGAATTTATTTTTTAGTCATTTCTGATGTTGTTCTAAGCACACGTATGTATTGCATTTTTTTTGAAAATCGACCGTGTATAGTGGAGCATATCGCCACGATATTAGCAGTCCAATTTTCTAGTACGACCAGCATTTGCAATGTTTCCATTGTTCTTTCTTTCACAGGGGGTTAACATCGACATGAAAGACTTCGGCTCCGGCGACACCCCTCTGATAGCTGCCTGCCGGAATGGACACACCAAGATAGTGCAGCTGCTGTTGAAGTTCGGTGCAGACGTCACCCTGAGGAACTACGAATGCGAGACCGCAGTGAGCGTCTCCTCCGCCGCCATTCGTAAGATGTTGCTGGAGTCGGTGGAGCGGTCGGGATGCTCTCATCGTCATCTCTTGCAGGCGGCTTGGCAGGGCAACATCTCAGTCGTCCAGCAACTCCTGGTAAGTGAGAGATGGTTGTCTTCATCCCAGTTGCTATGGCAACCATTGGAGAATGATATACTCCCTGGTTTAGACCAATTGACCAGGCATATTGAAAAACTAACTTCATCTTTAACCAATGAGGCTACACTTAACATATAAATTTCAGCATCTGCTCCATAGCTGTTGGAATGTGTGTCACTTGTTGGTATGGATCGGTGAAACCATTTTGGTCTTTCTGTGTGTGAAAAAAAGTAAGCATCATGTCGCTGTTATACAATTTTCCTGGTTTTAGTTTCATAAAAAGACTACTTAATTTACTGACGGATGTTGAACATATTTAGCGTCACATCGCAATTTCTTATCACTTTAATGACCTTCTCGTAACAGAAAGAGGGAAAGTTCCTCGATGTGAACTGCGAGAATGAAGATGGGTTCACGCCACTCCTGCTGGTCACCAGAGACATCAAGGCCTTTGAAAAACGTGAGTAGGTTTTGGCGAGATGTTTGATTTGAGAATTGATATGGACATTTTGGTGAATGTAGCAGAGTCAGTGTTCATGGTTGACATCGTTTGTGGGGTGGTGTGGGATGGTGTGGGGTGGTGTGGGTTGGTGTGGTGTCGGGTCATGTTGTGTGGGAGGGTGTTATGTTGTGTGGGAGGGTGTCATGTGGGATGGCATCTTGTGGTGGACTAATGGTGGTTGAGATGGTCAGGGGATTACAGCTGATTGGTCATTGTTACTTCAAATAATTCATAAAGAGAGAGGCTTTAGTTAGTTGTGTTTTTTTAAAAGACAGGAATTTATTCAAGTCAGTTTACATTATTCTGAGGCAAACAATTTTTTTTTTTTGATTTCCAATCTGTACCTCAGTGATCTATCATCAAAGTACGGTATCTTTCTCCAAAGTTTTAATTGTGCAATCGAAAATAAATTCAGTGGTTTTACTGTACACAAAATGTATCACATCCCCCTAGTAGAACACTAGTTCTGGTTGTATGCCCTTGACTCTACAGGATGAGGGCCATGGTTTAGTTATTACTGCATGTATCATAGTGTGGTGTCGTGTCAGAGAGGGCATGTCATCTATACCAAGTCTAAACACAGTCTGTGCTGGCAGTCTCATCAGGGTTTCCCAAAGTCATGGAAAACCTTGAAAAGTCATGAACATCTGGAAAAGTATTTCAAAATCTTTAAATGTTTTATAACTCGAGGAAATTGTGTGTGAAGTCCTAGAAAAGTCTCTGGAATAATCACAAAGAGACATTTCTTTCTCTTTGTTTATCAAAATTTACTAGTCTCTTCACATTATATCACTATGGCCCTTTTCCGCATCTTCTCTCAGTCCAAACGGTCCTGAAATCCTACAAGCCGGTGGAAGTCGTCCGTGTCCTCCTCGGTCAGAGGGCAGACCCCTCCACGACCGACTCCGAGGGGAAGACGCCCCTCCACCACGCTGCAGCTTCCTCCAGCTCTTTAGCTCACCAGATCACCCTGTTGCTGATGAAAGACAAAGAAAATTTAGTGGCACAGGATGAAAACTCCGCCGCACCTATCCACGTGGCCTCCCGGCACGGCCAAGTCGAAATCCTGGTGGCTCTACTGGACAATGGCGTGGACATTAATTCAAGGGGACATGCTGGGGCCACTCCACTTCATGTATCTGTGAGTTGATCATTTTTGAGTTTCATCACCAGTTTTGCACTCTTTGAAATGGCTGTAGTTTGAGAAGATTGTACTATGTAAATCTTAGCTCTCACTGTCACTTGAGTTAATATTGAGATATCAATACTTAAATTTCTTTTTTAGCCGAGGCAAATTTGCAAATTTAAGTAAAAAAAAAAAAATCAAATTTTAATAATTCAAATACAGTAGTTGCTTGCATTTTTTTTTTTGGGGGGGGGCCTTTTCATTGAGTTGCTTCTTTGGGAAATGGTAAAATGGCTGGCAAAAGTGTTACTGCATTTTTTGTAATTTTAAAGGGGCTCACTGAGTTGATATTGATAAGTTTTTGAGGTTACTTGCAAGGGTAAAAACACATTGCAATGCTTATAAATAGCATAATCCTTCAAGTTTCCCATCCAGTAGTTACGAAAACTGTCAAAAGTTTTGAATTTTTTTACCCTGACTTCTAGGCTGTGTGCATATGAATAAGTGACATGAAAAGTGTCTGGTCATGAATTTTAACAACCAAATTGAATCCTTAATTACTCATTCATCAATGTTCCTTTGTATGTGACACGTGGGGATCCTCTTAGTTTGACTATTTGTCATTAGAACAGTACAATGAAGGGAACTTGACAGGCCGTGTAGGAAAAGTTAGTGAGTTTCTTGAAAGTACTCAATGAGCCTCTTTAAAGCAATATTGTCAGTATGTCAGATGATCTGTATGTCTGTGTGCATTGAATGACACATTTGAAGAGTTTTAGTCTCAATCTCAGCAATGAGAACACAGAGATTGTGACTGCGACTTGAAGACCTGTTCGGGGGTTTTGGTGAGATGGAGCTCAGTATCAGTATGGAAGGTAACACACTGACATGTGAAGTCCCCAGATATACAGCTGTAAACACAGCCCTGGGAGGACACCTCAAAAGCGATGACACTTTTGAACATATTCTCTGTTGCAGGCATCTGCTGGACAGCTGCAGATTGCCCACACCCTGCTGGACAGAGGGGCCGATGTCACCCTGGTGGATGACAGGGGAAACACCCCGATGGACGTGGCTAACAACAGGAAGATGAGGGTGACTCTCAAAGGTAGGCTCCTCCAGCTGGACATTTTTGAAGTGTGCTGTACAGTGTTTGCTGCTTCATTGATTGTGTGTCGGATTGCCTAATTGCTCTAGTCAACCAGTGCTCTGTATAAACCATTTGAGCTACATGAGTTGAGTAAATTGCCGAAGTAAGTTATTCGGCTTGAGTGAAATTTTTGTCTCAGACCCTGGCATTTGGTTTTTAAATTTCTCAGTGCAGAGACTGCTGTAGGTAAGGAAAGAAACCACTGTACCTGTTGTTGGTACCTAATGAACATTATATACATAAATGCTCGCTGTACCTCATTTGTAAATGCAGTTTATGGGAAATGAATGATAAACCTTCAGTGGAAGCATGCACCACCGTTTCCTTCAAAGTAGTGTCCATCTGTTTGTGTGTACTTTTGTGCATACATGTGACTGTGTCTAGTTTTGCAAGTTGGATAATTTCATTGTCTAGGTTACTTCCAGTTGAATATGGACTTTGTACATCACACTTTGCTGCCTGGTAGTTATTGGTAGTAGAAAGTTTAGAGTTATTTGTGCATATAACTGTTAGCACGTAAAGATAATATTACTTAAAATGATGGAGGCAAAATTATCACATTCCGCGGTCTCCTCTTCCCCAAACCTTGTCCTGCTTTCTCCTTCTAAACCGACTATGATTTATGTTCACATTTGGACAAATTGACATATTTGTGACAATCCAAATTCTCCAGATATATACCAAGTGTGTACTTTCCGTGAAACGTTACATAAATCTGCATCAGTTTTGTGCAGGTGTACGGTCTGCTTGAAACACATGCTGGATGGGAGTGGTAAAAGTGAAAGGTGTCTTAACGAGCCCCTCATAGAGAAAATTACTTTAATTAATAGCTTTATCTTCCCATTGTACCTACTGTAATATATGAGTGCCATTGCCAGGCTATGAAAGATATATTCTGATGGGGGAAAATATGACCTTTTTCTGGATTTAGTTGTAATCTTCACGATCACTTGACTGAGTCAGTTAGTGAGGTAGAAAAAAAAAATTCTTAGAATCATGGTTTTAGTGTTAGGGTGTACAGTATACAATTTGCTCATGCAACGCTTTGGTCCAACAGAGGCATGGACAGACGCCACCCAGGCCAGAAGGGGATCCACTCCGGTCCTGAGCCCAGTCAAGCCTCCCTCTAGGAGGGACCATCGCCGTCACTCTTCATCGGATGATGTCAGCCCCAGGGACACTGAGGCCCCTGTGTCTCTTACAACCAGTGAGTAGAGTAGTCGCTGTTACGCAGCAAACTGCTAATTGAGGATTATCCTGAGATTTTGCTTGATTTGTGGCTTTTTATGAGCTTTTTATTCCTGTTTACATTTTGAAGACATCAAGAAAGTTTGCCCTGGTTCCAAATTCATTAGTCACTGCTTATGGTTGTTTGTGCCTGACCATCATTGTACCCCAAGTTGTCACCTTCATAATTGGGAAAAACCTTAACCAGTTCCTAATGTTTAAAACTAGGTTTGTGTATTGATTAATATCTGGCCCATAGATCAATTCCTGGCACTTGTCAGAAGCTCTTTGTCTCCTGGAGATTTTCTTCATTCATTAGAAAATAATCTGAACTCTTCTTTTATCTGGTAGGGATTTTTACACCAAACTTCATCGATAAAATTTTCAATCAGTGATAGATGTCTTAAAATTGCATCAAAAGCCTTTTTAGCTGCAACATTTCATCATTCTTGGGAAAAAGGAAATAAAAAAAAAAATCACTAAAGTGTGAGAAATGTAGTCATAACTGTATCGTGTTGTTGTTCAGAAGGAGGCTCGATAAGTTCCCACACTGAGAGAAGCCTTAAGGCACTGAGAGACACTGCTTAGTGTGGACAAGAGGGCTGAGGTTTTCCCATGTAGTAACACCATTTAGTGAACTGCATTGGCCAAGGAGGGCGTTTTTGGAGGAAGGTCAATTTAGAAATTTCAGTAAACTCATGAGGTTTGTTGTATTTCTCTTTGACAGCTGACTTTGTTAATAAATCCCATAAATGATGTCAACTTCTCCTATTTAGAGTGTACCGCTAAGCCCACTGTCTGTCTGATAATATGAAATATTCTTAAGTAGAGAAAGAAGGATTCATGTTCAAAATAGCTATGTTTTTACTTCAGTAGTCATCAAACGATGGGCTGTTGATCCATCGCAGGTCACCGGTCATCTTCTGTCTGGTCACGGGTAGTTATTTGGGTCTCATGGACAGCAAACTGTTTCTACACGAGAAGAACTGTGTATTCTCATGATGATGTGCATCAGCATCAGTAACTCATGGAAGGGGAGAATTATTTAAATGTGGGTGATTAGGAATGTATGATGTCATAAACAAAAACGTGGTTCCTCTTAACAAACATGGCAGTCTGTTGAACATCCCCATATCGCCTGCTTGGACTGCATGTCTCTTGTTGTGGCCCCGTTAGATTTTTTACATGTGTGACTTAGCTTGTCATGGGTTTGGGTTGACAGTGAGTAGCCACGGGTGGATCACGGTAGAAAATCTGTGGGAACTGGGCTAGTACTGAAGCAAACTGGGTCATATTCCCAGACTTTGTTGACGTAAATGTGTTCTAGTAAATGGATTCAACATGCAGTGATGTTTTGGGAACTTTTGAAATAGTCATCCTCTCCCTAGCCTTCTTGTTAGAATGTCATTTTCTTTGTTTAGATCATATCAAAAAAACTTTCTCCATTTGTCTATTCCGTTTTCCCATTTTCTTCCTCCAAAGATCGAGTCTTACAGAAACTGAAAGATGCACACCAGGCCCTGCTTTCGGAGGGCCAGCTGTACAGAGACATCGATAATGGCAACTTCACTCCCAGGTAGGAAGGAGAAATAAATTCATTGGTAACAAACTTCTTCCTAAATATTTAAAAAGAAATCACATGTTTAAAACTTTCACAAAAGTTTTTGCTCATGTGCGCCTTGCATCTGTTGTTTTGGTTTGTGTTTGGAACTGATGAAATTTGTGTCCACCCCTATGCAAAATATTTTAAACAGAAAATATTTTTTTTCTGGAGCAGATCTCTGAGTCATTCTTGTCTGAAAAGAATCAGACTGTAAGACTGGTTTGCCCTGCTAGATACACCTTAATTTTCCACAGGTGAAACCCTTGGGAAAAGTTGCATTTGATGTAGTACTGGAAATTCACTTAGATCTGGATGTTTTCAAAAAAAGGTCTCAAACAAGGAAGAGCACTTGAAAGTTCCACGAGTTATGCTAACTTTTGTCACTACATACCTAGACTCCAAAACTCATTAGTATGTCACTGCTACTACTAAGTTGAGTAACGGTGAAGTGGCTGTAACCTCACCGGTAAATTTCCAGAAATTACGGCAGATCTATATTGATTCAACCCCCATCACAGTAACACGGTCTGGCATCTGCAACTTATTACTTGAGCATTCATTCTTTAAGTTTGGGTGATACTAAGAGATGTGGGAGGATGAGATGGCTGTGAGGGGGTGGAGAAGGCTGTCTTGATAATATCCATATTTGGATATTGACAGCATAACATACTGTTTTTGACACACATACTGTGTTTCATACTCAAGAAGTGCTCAGATAAACCGTGAATAAAAGCACCCTGTCCTTTGAAAAGTCTTAAAAATGGACTGTTAAGATTGTGTGAAAACCCTGTTAATATTTCCATGAATTTTACGTACCTTAAGTCATTCTAATGAAAGAGTGTTCAGACTTTAGAATCTGCTACTGTAGTATGGTTCGTGAATGTTTCGACAGAACTGGTTCTTTAAAGATCGTAAATTGTACATGACGCAGCATGGAGTTTTGCATATTTTTTTAATTTGCCACTGTTTTGACACTTATCAGTAACTTTTGTTTGTTTGCAGATTTTGAATTGGCTTTGTGACAAGGTATCCCGATTACAGAAACATCAGAGACAAAAATTTTGAATTTCCTACTTTCATACTCACTTATTGATCCTAAAATTATCCTCCTGTTCCTCCATCTTCCCTCCGTCTTTTAATCAGCAGTTTCTCGCCTTCCACAAGAATGAAGTCACAGGGTCACCACCCATCCCAGAGGAGGAGCATATCTCCGTCCAAGGCACCGGCGCCTCCAAAAACCCCCCGGGGAGGAAACCAGCGGGTTACAGAGGGAGATCCATCGTCGCAGGTCGTCAAGAAACGCAGGTCATCCTCAGTGGAAGACAGACCGGTCTCCTCAAAGTTGAAAGGCCAGGGAATGCTCAGAGGACATCCCAAACTTGGCTACAGACACTGTAAGTGTAGAGTACATTGTCATTGTGGAAGGCTGACTTTATTATGTTATAGCCAAAGAAAAACCAAATTTCAATGTAGTGAGCTTTGCAGTTGTATGTGTGTGTGTGTGAGTAACTAACTCATGAACTGGAAAATGGGACTGTAAAGCTTAATCCAACGTTTTCACGGCGTTTTGATCTTAGACTGCTCAAATAGTGAGTGCATTGTAATCCTTTGATAGATGTAGTAACATCGAATTTATTTCTTTGGTTACCCTCCACATAGCTGATCCCACTGGCAGTAGACCGTCGGAGAGGGCTTCCATTCCTGTCACGGTGGTGGGCTTGGATTGGGACGAAAGTGTTCAAGATATCAGGTAAAGATGATTGAGAAAAGGATCTAATGTTGAGACACTGAAATTGTCAAAAGATAAAGAGAGAATATTTAGTAGTGCTTTTACACGTGTGTGTGTCGAGAGGGGTGTATCGAAAATCAGGTGGGCTGTAGACGTCCCTTACTTAGGTCAGAACTTGCCTCATTCGGGTAAGAATTTTATTCAAGGTCAGCTTGCACATCAGTGGCAGATGCCTTCACCTGGCACCGAAAAAGAAAGTTTCGTCAAAGCTCTGTGGCAATTGAAACATTTTGCCAGCAATTCCAAAGAAAGATGTCCATTTTGAAATATTGCCCTTGAGAACTGTTGACATACACTGTTATTCCTCAACAACCAAGTAAGGACTTTTTCTGACTTCTCCATCTTTTGAAACAGGTTTTCCCGCTTACAGCAAGGTAACGTCTTTCCGGGTCGGGTTTCCCAGCCATCTAGCAGTAACGGAGTCCCCAAACGTTTAACATTAGACTTGGCCCATAACCCCAGCGTACAGCAGGTCACGGATGCCTGTAGCAGTTACATAAAGACAAGAGGTAACCACATGACTTAAATTGTGCAAGTTGCTTTACTGACATGAAGATAAAATCAAGTTAATGTCATAGATTATCTTAGGAGAAGCGGTAACCCAGTCACTCATTGTAAATATTACTCCAATATGGTAAGTAGAAGATAAATAGCATGGTAGAGGTTAGCCCATTACATACCATATTGCTTTCATAACTACCCACGAATTATAGGTAAGCAAATAACATAGTTGCATGTGTGTTTTCAGTTGCCAAATGTAACCATGCGTAGTACCTGTCAAGTCATATGCTTTTATGCGCAATCTTAGCTACGGTAAGCTGTATTAACTGCCACTGGGACAACAGGTAAGTTCTCTCTCAAAACTGAAGGTAAGCATATTTACATACCTGTGGGTTAGATACCCTACAATTTGGAGGCAAGCACATCAAAAAGCCTAAACAGAAGCTACCTTTTGATTAAGAGGTTGCAAACGAGTTAATGTGCATGCAGTAAAGCTCAGAGGACTTGAAACAATCAGACAATTAGGCAATTAGTTGGTCATCATCCCAGGCATTAACCTTTCAACTGGCTTTTTATTTCATGCAGATGTGGTCATGTTACACAACCATATGTGGAGGCAAGATGTCATCTTTACTGTTATGATAAATGCACATAGACATGTATTTTATATGATGGATAACAAGCACTCTTTTATCGATGACCATCCTTGTGTTTTTTTTTTTTATTTACTTGTCCCAAAGTTTTTTTTTGTGGTTCTTTTTACTGGAATTTCAGGTTCTAGGGTGCTTCATCGTCAAGATAATGATAATCACCCCTCTCTACCAGTCGTCTCGCCTAGCCGACCTCTTTCAGGGTCGCAGAGACCCAACTTCTTTGGTGAGATCCTCATCAAATTTTTCTCTCAAGAATATATCATTTTATACATATCAATCTTTTTGAAGGGAGGGAACTGTGTTTACCTTTTTTTCACAAAATATGAGATGTTGTCGCTCTTAGTTTTAGCCCAGTTGGTAAATTATGATTAATGACCACTTTAAACCTTTTTTTAATATGCATGGCCTTATGTTTGTAGAGATTAGACCATAAATTGGTTGTCATACAAATCATTCTTTAAACACTTTTTCAGGAATTGATACGGATGTAACATTATACACAACAGGTCAGCAGAACCATCCATTCTTCTTTGCATGGGCAAAGTAATTTCAGAAAATTCTGTCTTGAATTATGATTTTATCCCACATTGTCAGGTTCTACTTTCATATGAATTAGGGTAAACACCACTGTCAAAAACAGCTAAACATGAGGTCTGATTGATGATTTTACTTTTTGAAAAAGGAAAATCATCAATATGACCACAAGGGAAGTGACTGCATAGTTCAAAGGGATTCCATAAGAAAGCGTGGTAATACTTTTTATTCTGTCAATATTACCAGATGGGCAATGCTGTATTAAGCTTCAACTTGTCCAATCTAGAAATGGAAAAATCTTACAATCCTTTAAAAAAATCATCATTTTGTTGTCATCTTCAGATGGTAACCACGTGAGCAGAACAACGCAGAGTCCATTCATGGAGCGTCTTCACGGATTTCTTGGATCTGACCTGCCCGCCCGGAGTGGTCAAATGCAACAAGAGGCCGTTTTTGAGATAGATTGTGAGGAAAGCAGAACGGGCAAGGAGGAATCCCCTCACGAAGCCCCTCTGAGCCCTCTTCGCTCTGCCTTGCCCAGTAATCCTTTCAGAAGGCCAGATTTGTCCCATTACCCATCAAATGAACCTTTGCAGACGGTCAGCCCGTCTGCGGTGGCCACAACAACGTTCAATATTGAAATGTCAAGAGTAAATCAGCTCAAGGAAAGCTCTGACTCTGGTCAAGGGTCTTCAAGGTCTACCAACAGCCGGGCGTCAACGATATCTACTCCCAGCCCTCTGTTGGGAGAAACAGATGGCTCGCCAAGCAGACTACAAGGAATGGGAAGCAAGAGGGGCCTGCACCTCCAAAGCATCGATGGAGATGGCGGAATCCATCTCCCGTCTTTGCCGAGGGACAACGCCAGAAGGTTGGACAGGGTACATGTACTAGAAGATCGCAACTTCAGGGTTTTGTCTTCATCTAGCAGACACAACAGTGAAGACACTATGTCTATTGTCTCCGTGTCAAGTTCAGTGACCGTCAAGACCACTGACATTTGCGGACAGAGAATATCCTTGTCTCACACACTCAAAGAGGAATCAGAGGCCAGCAATTCACCAGAGCAAACTCTCAGAGACACAACAAAAGTTTCAGATGCTTTGAAAGATGCCAGAGTCAGTAGGAAAGACAGTCAGTCAATTGGAGGAATAGAGAACCAATCTTCTTCTGAGATTCAGAAAGAGGAACCTTTGGCCTCTAACAATGAGGTGGTGAAAAAAGACACTGGCATCAAGTCAGAAAATATCACCATGGCAACTGTTGGAAGTAACTTTGAGAAGAGTGGAAGGAAAGTCCAGACAGTGAGCAGAGAACTTGAAGGTGCAATAAATTCACTTGAAAGTAAAGCAACTACCCTAACGGTGGATGGGTCTGGAACTCATAAAAAAGAGAAGAAAATGGTTAGTGTGAAGCAAAGTCGTGCCCCAAAGGAAACTGAAAATGGAAACAAACTGGAATTACTCGGTTCTAGGGAACAAGTTCCGAAACTTGCCAGCAGCCCGCCCAAGGCAGATTCAAAATGTGTCAGCAAGAGCAGCACAATGGGAATTCAAATGGAGAAAAATACTCTAGACAAAAATGAGAACAGTGCACCACCAGATGGACCAAAGCAAGACTTCAACCATGCAAACAAACAGAAAGGTGACAAAGTAAAAGGGGAAGTCTCAGGAACAGCTGGACCAGTCAAGCCCATCCAAAATGTCATGGAGCATTTGTCACCAGAAAACAAAGACAGCAAACCAGTTCCTGCAGCCACAAAGAGTAATGGACCAGACAAGTCTGTAGAAAATGACAAAATAAGTGGAAAAGTTGATGGAAAATTCAGTGAACATTCCATAAAGGATTCAAGAAAAGGGGAGTTAACAACAAATATTAGCAAATACTCTGCAAAATATAAAGAGTCATTGGTAACACCCAGAAGAGGTACTGAGGTTGCAGAGGTTGCAACTGAAAGGAGGGAAGTTGATAATAATAAAAAACTTCAAAGTAAGGTGACAGCAGAAGGTAAAAAGAACAAAGACATTGTAAAAATGCAGGACCATGCCAAGGACAAAAGTGCAATAAAGAAAGCTGTAGGTAAGAAAAAGACAACAGAGTTGCCAGCCAAGGTGACAGGAGAAGTGAAATCTGTGAAAGGTAAAGAGCCAAATATTGTTCAAGGTACCAAAGAAAATGGCGATACAACAAATCGAGCTTCAAAGACGTCACAGGGTACACGCTCAGTCGGCAGTCGGAATCAGGAATCTAAGGAAAAATGTCTGTCAAGAAGTAAAAAGGTGAACAATGTTTCTTCGATGAAATGGATTGGTGATTTTTCTTCTTCTGGAACTGAGCATGTCACCGGTGACAAAAAGTCATTGATGAAGGATAGCGTTCCTCAGGAGACTGAGAGGAAGGCTGACAGTGGTCGCTCTCAGGGAACTCAGTCCACACCCACTGATGTCACATCTGATTTGACATCTGACCTTTATTCGGGAGATTCTGATTCCTTGGAGAGCATTGAAGAGGTTCTTGATGAGGTTGCTTTTTCCTCCAGTTCTGATAGCGACTTAGAAAGCGGACAGAAAAAGGGCACATCATTAAAGATCCCCGAGCCTGATAAATCAATCCTTGAAGATGATAAACTTAAAGCAGCAGTGATGGTTTTGGACCCTGCTGTAGTGTTGACAAAGTCAGAGAAGAAAGAGCTATCCGAGAAACCTGTTAAACTCAGTCCAAAAAGTCCCCGAACTCCAAAATCTGGTGCTTTGACCGGAAATCGTAAATTCATATTTAAACCTGTTGAGAGCCAAAAGGGTAAAAAGAAAGTTGTTAAAGTCAGTCCAGGGAAGACACCTGGGTTCTCCAAAGGGTTAGGTAGTAAAAGGTCTCCCACTAGTAGCAAGAAGTCAGACCATATGCCAAAATTGGGCCAATCCAGAACTAGGGAAGGAGGATGTGAAAGCAAGACCACAGAGGATAAGGCAGAGAGACAGAATCGGAGAGGTGAGGAGAGAGAAGGGGACAGGGAGACGTTGGCTGTGCAGGAGGAGAATAATATCAACATTGCAAGCAGTAAGTCCCATCACACTCCTGTTATTATCGATATAAGGGAGGATCTCCCTGAGTGTCAAGAGGAAGGGTGGCAGGATGGAAGGACCACCTCAGATGACGCACGAGTTGTGAGTCATCCCACAGTTAACCAGAACAGGAAGAAATCTGCCCTCCAGCAGCTCGGTCGGAAATTCTCCAAAGGATGCAGCAAGACGGGTCTGGTGGAGAAAGGGTCTAACAAGTTGAAAAATGCAAAGGGCAGCAAAACAGGGAACGGAAAGGTTGTGGGGTATCCTACAAATCAGACAAAAACAGGCAAAGATGTTTCAAGGTCCCCAAAGGTAACACCGAAGAAGCTGAAGGGCAAAAAGACGGAGAAGGAAGACAACTTGAGGATCATGTCAGAATCAGAATCCAAAAACACTGCCTTCATCACTGGGCAGGGCTGGGAAATCAAAACATCGAAGAATGAAATTGATGGCATCATAGTGCAAAACGAAAAGTGCGGCCCCTCTGATGTTCCCAACATAAGCCAGAGGAAGCTCAGTCCTGCCAACTCTTTGAAGATTGACTTTATCGCCAAAAACCTGCCAATGAGTCCAGAGGTGATCAAAAACATCGCCAACATCATGAGCCCCCTCGAGGTGGACACTCCCAAGTTCATCCCAGACACAATGGACACGATCAAAGAATTTGCAGGATCTTTGTCATCTGTTGAGGAAGAGAAGACCAGAGCCATTTTCACATTTTCACCAGTTAATTCTCCCAAGATGACAAGGACCAAGAGGGGCAAGGTCTCCTCTGGTGTGAATGAAGGGAAAAACAGTCCGAAGAAGACCACGCCATCTCCCATGGCTGAAACTCCAGGATCGGCATTCTACTCGCCGACGGTCGCAGACCCTGAAGAATGTGACACATCTGACCTCAAAACCAATCCAGAGTTTCTTAAAGTCTTCAAGGTGCCTGATCATTGTGACTCTGATGAAGCCACACCTAGGAGTCAACTGGCTAGTCGGAGGGATGCCCCTGAAGAGCCACCCGCTGGTGATCCAGATCGGTCCAGCCCATCAAAAGAAGGTTTAATTGACATACCAGATGGAGTAAAAGATGCCCTCAAAGTTAAAAGGAAATCCATCAACGTGATGCAGAAACCCCCTCTTTCAAAGTTTGGTCTGACCAAGTCACAGAGAAAACTTCTGAAGAGAAGGCAAAGCGCCCCGTCTGAGCTGCCCAGCTCAGATGATGAATCGTCGGATGCCGAATCCTTGGCATCATCTTTCAGGAGGCGATTTCTGGCAGACATTCCTGATGTTCCTTCTGAGGAGGGCTCAGCAGAAGAGTGCAACAGATCCAGGGGCAAACAGGGCAGACGAAAGGTGAAAGAAAAAAGCAAGGTTGGCACAAAACAAGAAGGTAAGGAGACAAAGAATGTAGCACCATCCAGTCAGGAGAATGTGACATCCAGTGATGATGCTGGAAAGGCCATCCAAGAAGATCTGAAGTCATCCTCCAAAGAACATCTGCTAAACGAGCATGTGCAAACGATATCCATCAAGACCCTCCAAGAGTTAAATACCATCTTATCAAATTCGGAGGAGGTCAATGTCACCTCTCCGTTGGCAGTTCCCGCTCATCCCATCTCCAGAGAGTCGATGGTCTCCATCAAGACCCAGACGACACACTCTTTGAACCAAAGCCTGCCGATGTCCGAGAGCTCTGTGGGGATCGAGGTTGGAGGTCTGGAAAATCTTAGGCCAGATAGTCACATGAGTGGGGAGGTGAGTTTTCAAATTTTTTCATCTTCTAATTTTGGGCTGGTGCTCTCAAAACATTTGTACTTTAGATTATTTTAATCTTTAACCTCAGATCGCTGGAATCTTTTTAGCGTTATGCCACTTGTTGTAATTAGGTTTCCTGGGTATATTGATAAACTTTATGTTTGGCTATGGTCAATGCTTTTTGACAGATTTTTACAACATCTGGTCACACAGGTACTCAGCAATGCAGTCAGATTTGTGAAGTCTAAGGCTACCTGTATGATGTCTGGACTAGTTTGTAAATCAGCAGTTTGTAAATCTTTTCAGCTTTGGCACGTTACAATAGGTCAATGAGTTTTCATAATTACCAGACATAACTTTTTGCTTTGTAAAAGTTGCTCCATTGTTTTGCTAGTATTCCACTTTACATAATTTCATTTTAATGTTGAAGATTTGTTTGATCTGCATGTGAGTTCAGATGAACAGTGAATGAGCTTAGGCATGCAAAGTAACTCTTTCACTCTTTATCCTGGGACTTGGCTGTTTGACTTTACGTTGTTGTCGAAGCATCCGGATTAAACCCCCCCCCCCTTTTTTTTAAACAAATTCCTGAGACTTGAAAGTCCACATCAGAATACCTGGTCAACAGTATGCTTCATTGTGTGAAGTATCAACAATCAGAATGAAATGCGAAGTTAATGGCGATAATCCTGTTCGGTTGCGATGGATGTGTTACCATGGAAACCAACAGGAATGGTATTTTAAGTAAAGGGTTACCCTTACCAGATAAGTGACTGATTCTCCACCTATTTTGTTCTATTTGTCACAATAGGTTGCAGTAACTGACTGATAAGAACCTTGGGCAGTTAATTAAATGTTAGACCACTTTTGAGTACAGTTTTCCATTTACCTTTCTTTTATTGGTTCACACAGATGCTGAACACAGGTCGAGGCACGTGTCTGTCCAGTGCCACCAGCGGTGATAGAAGCCACAGCCAAAGCACCAATATGTCTGAATCAGAGGGAGAGCTCCTCCACTGGAAGAAAGGCAATGTGTTAGGGAAAGGGGCATTTGGAACGGTAAGAATGTCAAGACCCTCTTCTGTCAAATCAGTCGAAGTGGTCATACTGTCGCTGTTATTCTTAAAAAGTCTACATAGAGACCTCACAACATCAAAGGCAGTGTGGGGTATGGTCAATTAGCAAACTCTGTCACCTGATCTGTGCCCTCCAGTGGTCAGGCATTCAGTTTGACCACGATGCAGAAGTAACAAAGGGACACATGCTCCATTGGCACACAAATGATCTCATGTTTAGTTTTAGATGTTAAGACTGCTGTGGTATTAGGTACAGTATCTATGCAGTGTTCCTTACTTTCTCCCTGAGGTGATAATATGGGATCAAACAGAGAGGAAGCATGAACAGAGTAAGCAAAAAGGATAGCTTCATCATGTATTTCAGATGATGGGAGGAGAGTTCTCCAGATTTTAGAAGATGGATTCAGTTCATTAGTTCAAATAATTGTTGTTGCTGTTGTTGTGACATGTCATTTAAAAGTCAAGAATACTTTTACTTGGTTGTGCTTATAAATGCATTTGCACAAAATTACCATAAAAATGTCTAGATTTAAATATTATGATGCAGTAATTGTTTTAATTGTCTAAATGGTGTGAAAGATGTAGTGAAAGTGATCTCCAAAGACTTATACGATTACAAAAAACAGCTGCAAGAATCATTTTAAATGCTGGTTACGATCAAAGGTCACATGATATGTTTAATGCATTAAACATGGACGGCCTTGACATTCGAATCCATAAGAAAAGACTGGTAATGGTTTATAAATCGCTTAATGAACTTGCTCCTTCATACATGGAAGAAATGTTTACTTTTAATAGAAATGTCCATTCTGATTCTTTACGATCAACTACAGAAAATAAATCATATCTTTCCGGCGGAAAAACTGACCATCACAGGAAAAAGTTTTCATATTTAGCCGCTAAAGAATGGAATGAACTGCCCATGGAGCTAAGAAATGTTAAATCTCTGAATGTTTTTAAAAGTCAACTTCACGGCCACACATCTACTACGTAGTCTCATGATTTCAGTGAATCAAATGATTTTCATTTGTTATCACATGTTAACTGTTTAATTCTTTAATCCTGTTTTAAAAATTTACGTTCTTATCTGTGTTACTCATCTGTGTTTCATTCTTCAACTTTCTATTCACATTTAATTTACTCCTTTATTTTGTTTTATATTTCTTCTTTGTTCTGGTCCATGTGTTTATGCATTCTCTTGCTTGTACATTTTACCTTGTTTTCATTGTTTTACTCTTTTGTATTTTTTCTCTGTACTTTCATGTCATTTTACACGAGGGCCTCGGGGGAGATTAGCATTCTTTGCTAACTGAGTCTTACCCTTCTTTCAAATGTTAATAAATAAATAAATAAATAAATAAATAAATAAATAAATAAATAAATAAATAAATAAATAAATAAATAAATAAATAAATAAATAAATAAATAAATAAATAAATAAATAAATAAATAAAAAAAGATACTCCTTGTGGTGTTGACTGGTCCCCCAAGGGTTTATGAGAAATCCTGGTTGGGAACCATGGTATTAGAAGATCTTCAAAATACCTTTTCCATGACAAAGTTCTATCTCTACGGTTTGGTCATTTCACAAAAATAAGTTATGACAAGCAGACAATAACTTGCAAACAAGGAGAAGTTAGTATAGGTACATGATGCAGTGTAATAGAGAATTTTACCTGAGTGTGAATGTTTGTTGGAAGTACATATGTGAAAACCATCAACCCTGGCAGGCATGTGTTGTATAGTCTGGCTACGACACAAATGCGTGGTATAGGCTGGCTATGACAGGAATGTGTAAATGTGTAGACTGGCTAAGACAGGAATGTGTAATTGCATAGGCTGGCTATGATAGGAATGTGTAACTGTGTGTTTGCTATCACAAGAATGTTTCATTATATAGGCTGCCTGTGACAGGAATGTGTATTTGTATCTATGGGCTTGCTATGGCTAGAATGTGTATTGGGTAACTATTACAGTAGTTGGATATCTGAAGTGTGTGTATATTGAAATCATAGAAATGTTAAAATGACACCAGCGCACTATGCCCTCTAACATTTCTGTTCGTACTCAAGAGCTGGAAATATTTTTGAGAAGATAAGCACACAACCTCTTGCATGTGTGTACATTAAACAAGATTCTCTATCCCTCAAGTCCGTTGTGATATGTACTGCTCTACTGAATAGTATTAACCTTTTAGATTGTTTGATAAATAGTTAATTGTTGACCTTCTCTTAAAGTAGGATGTGATTCATTTTTTTTTATACTGTCATTTTGTGATCAATGACCACCAGACTAACATTTTCAGGTCTAGGTGGTTTTGAGGGTTAGATAGTTTTCAAGTGTAGGTGGTTTTCAGGTTTAGGTTGTTTTCAGGGTATATAGTAATTCATGTAAGCCTTCCTCAAACTGACTTGAAAAGACACTTGCTTATCCCATACAGCAGTGGCTATTCAGTGGCTATTCAGTCTATTCATTATCTTCTGGTGACTATCCACCGGAGTTTGGAGGTAGGCTTACATGAACTATCTCCTGCTTTCAGGTTTTTGGTGATACAATCGATGTTGGTAAATTTCACGGAGTCATTGCACATGCATGAATTGGAGGGTCAAAGGAAAGGAAGAATGCAGGTGTGGAAGGATTTGCATTTAAACACAAAATTTCAGATATTTCATAACAATTGTCAAATTATGGTACAGTCAATATCAGTATGAAGTATTAACACCATCTTGGTATATGTCATCTTATGGAATCCCTACCTGTCCTGTGGCTTCATTTGGCGATTATCGCATTTTTTTCTCTTTTCCTCTTTCAAGGTGTACTGCGGTCTCACCAGCACTGGTCAGTTGATAGCAGTGAAGCAGGTTGGACTGACCGGTAAACACCAGGCTGGGGAACAGTATGAAAAACTGCAAGAGGAGATCGAACTTCTGAAAACTCTCAGACACAAAAATATTGTTGGGTACGTGGTACAACCATAATTCTAAGCTGTTATGAGTGGGCCTCACTTTACACTGCCTAACACAGGGTTGGTTTGCATTTAATTCACTGTTTTATCGCTCAGTTTCTGTACAGAACCATGGACACTCTTGAAATTTATGATTAATCTTCACAACAAATTTCCTCCAATAGTGAGACATTGTAGTAACTCTGGCATGTTCTTCCTCACTACTTGTCCCCTTACCACAAGCATCATCCTATTGATATAAATGACTCTAAAAGTATTAAAGTATTTTCCCATCTATTTTTGTTGCTGCAGCCTTATGGGTGTCCCCATGAATGACTGTTGATAACATATTTCAGTTACTCCCTTGGTTACCTACAATCTTGGACAAAATTCCTTGGGACAGCCCCGCTCCCCCTTTCAATTTTTGCTGCAGAAATACTGCTGACAGGGTACATTCAGTCCTTTAGTGCAACATCGGAAAGGGGCGCGGCGTTTCATGTCGTCCTCTGAAGTAAGATTTTGGAATACACTCACAAAGTATGGCAAAGTGTGCTAACAATTTTGTCCAAGATTGTAGTATTCATCTTTTGCTTCTCATTTCTCTTGTCGTGTCCAGTTTTCTTGGTGTTTCTCTGGAGGAGGCTGTTGTGAATATATTCATGCAGTATATACCTGGTGGATCCATCGCCTCCCTGCTTGCAAGGTTCGGCGCTCTGGAGGAGCCGGTGTTCTGTCGCTACACCAAACAGATCACCGACGGCATGGTCTACCTCCACTCCAACAATGTCATTCATCGGTAAGAATGTCACCTTTTACAACATCTCCTCCAAAAGCGTCCCATTCTCCAGATTCATTCATCTTTTCCAATAAGGTCAAAAGTCAGATCTCTTTGGCTGAAAATTAGATGAAAAAAACCCCCCAAAAAACAGCTTGTCGCAAAACGTTTTCCGAAGTGTTCCTCTCATCAAAATAGTTGCCCGCCGTTGATGATTATGTCTTTGAAGAGGATGGACATTGCGGTGAAACAAAGCGGCGTAGGAATATTTTCTGGAGACTACCAGTTTTCAAATGTTCTAGCATACTCAAGGAGGATTGCACATCTAATTTCTTTGTTGACTTGATTTGTTGTTCACTTCGAGAGCAGTGATTCTTTTTATCAGCACCAGCTCAGTGTTTTGTGTTGTCGCAAGTAACTCTTGCCGGGGGGGGAAAGAAGGATAAGAGCACCTCATTTCACTTTTAGAAGAAGAAAAAGGATCATTTCAAGGGCCAAAAATGCAAAACATCTTGATTAGTCAAGACTGTGTGAATTTGAGCCATGGCACATAAATTCCCTATCGTTTGTGTATTTCAAAACAAGATGACTTTCGTTTTATTACTTTACACCATCAGCTGTTCAGCGAATGTTTTCCTCATCACTTCCTTGCCATATTTCACAGCATAAACTTCATTGCAATCACAGCGGCCTCTACTGCAATTTCAAACATCGATAAAAATCAAATTTTGCAATTATTCATGTGTGTCCTTTCTTTTTTTCCCTCCTCTTGTCGCCACAGCGACATAAAGGGCGCCAACATCATGCTGATGTCAAACGGTGCTATCAAGCTCATTGACTTCGGCTGCGCGAAGAGGCTCTGCATCCAGTTGAGCCAGAGCCAGAATTTACTCAAATCTATGAAAGGGACACCGTATTGGATGGCACCGGAGGTCATCATGGAGACAGGCCACGGCGCAAAGTCAGACGTTTGGTGAGTGGGGACATGAAATAGAATTGTTGGGGTTGTCAGGGGAAAAGAGCAAAATGTTTGGAAAATAAATGGGTTAAATGGGGTGAATTTGTATTAGTGAGCTGTCAGTAAATGACGGGAACAAATTAGATTTTCCAGTTTGTTTCTGTAGGAAACCCTGTTTGAATCTGTGTAGGTAATTTTGATGGTGATGCTGGATTGCTTTTTGTCTCCATTTCTCATCCCGTCCCCCTATTTGTCCTGGACATGAAGCCACCATTAGCTGAGTTTTTTCTTTTGTTTCTCTTTTGCGATGACACGATTTGAGTGAGAAGTCCCATGGCTTTCTCCTCTTCAAAAACATTTACCTGTGATGGATGGGAGAACTTTTCACACAATCCACAGTTGCTCTGAGCAATTGGTTACCATCCTTGTTTGGCTGTTGTCTCAAATTGGCACTTATGAATGTATCACGTCCCACCATTTTATAATGAATGGTAGAGACGGCAAATCATGAATGCTAAACGGTCAGTGGATTCGGACGTGGGGTTTACCTCTTCCTGATAGTGGAATATTTTTGATAAAGACACTTGAAAGGGTCCAGTCCGTTAACATGACCTCAATTTATGGTTGTATATCATGGTATTCTACTTTCAATCTTTCATTATGTTACAGTGATTCTGTGTATTATAATAAGTAGCCATAGATCCTATTTTGTTTTCCTGTCACTTGGGACGAGCTCATGTTCCATCACAAACTGTGTTAAATGTCCCACTGATGGGATGGGTTTCCCCTGATTGAAAATTTTGGCTCCAAGTGGTCACTGTTTTACAACCTTGTACGTTTTTTTCCTCTTTTTTTTTGGTTTGTCAGGAGTGTTGGATGTACGGTCATGGAGATGGCGACAAGGAAGCCCCCTTGGGCTGACATGCCACCGATGTCCGCCATATTTGCCATTGGCGCTGGAGGACCGGTCCCGCAGCTCGATGAGAAGTTCTCATCTGATGCCAGAGACTTTGTCAGTCTCTGCCTGACCAGGTGAGTGAAGATGAGTGAGAAGTGAGTGGTTCATAAAAATAGGAGGATGATATCGCAACCTCACAGATGACTTTCATGATAGTATCACAACCTCTGAGATGACTATCAGGATAGTATCACAACCTCTGAGATGACTATCAGGATAGTATTGCAACCTCTGAGATGACTATCAGGATAGTATCACAACCTCTGAGATGACTATCACGATAGTATCACAACCTCTGAGATGACTATCATGATGGTATCGCAACCTCTGAGATGACTATCAGGATAGTATCGCAACCTCTGAGGTGAATATCATGATAGTATCACAACCTCTGAGATGAATATCATGATAGTATCACAACCTCTGAGATGACTATCATGATGGTATCGCAACCTCTGAGATGACTATCAGGATAGTATCGCAACCTCTGAGATGACTATCATGATGGTATCGCAACCTCTGAGATGACTATCATGATGGTATCGCAACCTCTGAGATGACTATCATGATAGTATCGCAACCTCTGAGATGAATATCATGATAGTATTGCAACCTCTCAGATGGCTACTATGATGGAATCGGGACCTCTCAGATGAATACCGGGATGTTAATGCAACCTCTCACGTGACTACTGCGGTTTTTTTCTCGTGAATCTGTCATGACAAAGAGATCATCAAGGTGTATTTGCGGGAAATAAGTGCACATCAGGTTTAAATTTGTTGATAAATGGCCCGAAGGACAGAAATCACAATTTTACCATTGGATTGCCATAGTGACCATTAAAAAGAGATATTTATAAGTCAAAGCACCTTCATATTCTCAAACTGGTCTGATCACCATTTGTTTTGTGAATTCGCATGTTACATGAATGGGCTGATAGTATTGCCACATCAGGGTTTGAGCACATATTGTATATTCCGTTTATTATCAGGGAAATTCAGTGAAACAGGGAACCCCTTTTTTTTAGTAGAATGCCACATTTCATTCTGGAAGAACTGTATTCATTCATGTGCATACGGGCAAGCCAGAGTAGAAGACAGTACTGGTTGACATTTTCTCATTCTCCTTTCACTCCCATCTTACAGGAATCCCGACGAGAGGGCCACCTCGCTGGAGCTCTTGCAACATCCGTTCCTGAAGAACAGAAAAGAGAGGCGGAAAGACTCCCGCCTCAACAGCAGGTCGTCTCTCTCAAACTTTGATGAGGGAATCATGTTCAAGGAACAACCCATCCTGAAGGAGACGAATGAAAAACCAAGAAAGAGAAGAATATTCGAAGATTTCGAATGACACGGTCGCCCAGTCAGGTGGATTAGCTCGCAGCTGCGTCTAACATCACAGATTTTCTTCCAGTAGCGTGGAAACTCACTTGGTCGATCTTTCGGAGTCATGGCCAAAACTTGATCAACGTACTTATCGTGCCGAATCTAATCCAGCCCAGAATATGTTTTCGATTCAGGACAGAGAGGGAGAGTGAAGGTCTGTTTTCTTTTATCATTCCTTCCTTTTCTTTTTCTCCCATGGAGAGATACAGAGTTTCTTGCTGAAACGGTCTTGTTTTGATGGAGATGATTCATATTTGACATCACTGCCATTCACCTGTATTATTATTATTATTTGTTAATTGTAATGACATGAAGAAAGAGTCGTGATGTATTTATATAATGGTATTCTTTAACACAAGATGGCGTTAATTTCTTCATTTTTAATGTTTTAGCGTCTGTGATTGACAGTCTGAGTGATAGCGTGATGGTGAGTTCCAAGTGACACTCAACTGTCAGTGAGAATTTTTTTTTTCTTTTTTTAATCATGAGTGACGACTTCTTGCTAAAAAATGTTGGACTTCAAATCTTCAAGGATGATCACATTATTATCAAGTGTATTAGACTTTTTTAAGTGTATCAGTGCTGGACGAAATCATGTTGTCAAGATGCCAGCGACAGTCGTTCGTTGCGACATCTTATAAAGCAGATTTATGGTAGACTTCTTGTGGTGCCTTATCATTCCAGTGGAATAATGCTTCCCTTCATATCGCAGTAAGTCATTCCAAAATGTAGATGGTGCTGAGTGTTTTATGGTAGCTTTAATTTGAAAAGTCACCTCTCACAGAGCTGTGGCTTTGTTTATGTTCATCTGGTTGAAGCCCTCCTTTGACATCCGTCTTCACTATTTGTTGGAACGTATCTCCGTGACCAGTATTGGGTCGTCACTTATTCATGGCAAATATGAAAAATGTCTGGGTAAGAGCAAAATCTCTCCATGAAAATTGTAAGTCTCTCAAGCATACCACAGAAATCGACGCACTCATATGACAAATCCTGAACATGCTTACATTTAGTTAAGACAATAATGAAAGCTTTGCCAAATTTGGAAGTTATCAGCAGTGTTTTGTGGTAGTCGAGCCCCCCCCCCAACTCCTGAGGTCACAGCTAAGACAAGGGCCTCACCCCTTCTAGGGAGAGACACCACCCTGGAGGCATCAAGACCCATTAGTTTTGGGGATAAATTGTCGTCAGTTGTGATCCCTAACATTGTTGCAGTATCTAAAAAATGGAATTAAATAAATAACAATATTTCAACGTAAATTTGTTGCAGCTTCTTTTTTTTTTTTCATGTAGAAAGGGCAAGATAGTAACAAGCAAGCTTTGAAAGTGATCCTGGGAAAATTTCCATATTCTTCCATTCTATCTTTCAATTTCTCTCCATTAAGCAACTCCAAACCATTCAAATCTCGATGAAGAGAGTGGGTATTGACGTAAACATCGGTGGTGAAAATTCTCAATTTTAACCGAATGAGTGGTGAAGTCATCACAAATTTCAGTTGTTCCCACAGCTGTGCAAACAAGCAAGTTGATTTGAGTTAAAGGGAAATAGGGCGTTTAGATACACCACCATGGCGTACAAAGAAAATAACTTTAACCATTGTTAAACCATTCAGTTTCATCAATAAACATCTGTCAAAGCTTCATCTCCTCAAAACATTATGCATGTAATGAGTAATGGAAGATGCATCATTTGAATTTTGAAAACAAATGATTGACCAAATGATTGTTGGGTGACAAATAATTGAATTTCTATCTGTGAGAATCTTATTCCTTGAAAAGGCTACTGTCCTTCCTTATTTTGAATAATCTATCATTCTAAGTCCACGACTATTGGTTTTAAAAATATGGTTGTTGTCTGTAAAACAAACGCCCTATTTCCCTTTAACTGTCTCACTGCAGTTCCCCTCTGTATATGAAACTACAGTCAGGGCACTATTTATTGCATCACCAATAGACAGGTCATTGAACAAAGTTTCAGAACATGCAGTAATGGCTTTAGTAATGATGGTTTCATGAAGAAATTTAAAAAAAAATATATATCTTGTCGGGCCTTGAATCATGCCATGCATTTCAGCGCGAACTGCATGTTATCAAACTAATGTGTGTAGAATCAAGGCTTGGATAGAGAAAAATAAGTACATCGTGTTGGTCCTTGAATCATGCTCTAACATTTCAGCTCAAACTGCATCTTATCAAACTAATGTTTGAGGGATCAAAGATTTGATGGAACCTGCATTTGTCAGTGCAAAGCCTTCCCACATAACATTAACGTGTCTTTGAGTTTAATACAAAGACTTGCCTAACAGCACAGAGGGTGCCTTAATATTTCAATGATCGTACTTACCAACTTGATACAGTATATGCAATCCTTCAAAAAGTAAAGATTCAGGAAGTTTTTCCTGTTATCCATCCTGAGAATTTTTTACCTGCTTTTTTACTTTTATACTCTCATTGTGTGATGGCAAACACACCAAGGCTTCATTAGTGCCTAAATTATATCAGTTTAATACTGTTTCGTATGCAAATTTGGTGCTGTTGCACCACCAAGTATGTATTGAAGGCCTGGGTGGTAACTAAACATTTCAGTAAAAAAATTAATTGTATTGAATAAGTGATTGTGTATTGATCCTTTCCATGGTGCCTGAACATACCATTGTTAAGTGTCATTTTATGAAACTAGAGCATTACAAAGCATCTTATACCATACGTATTGGGAAATGAATGATGCCTATATTGTTTCATTTGGAAGCATGATTTTTGCTAATCTTTTTCAACGAAGTGATGTTAAAAGCAAACCTTTCAAAGGTTTTGCTTGCTTTGCCTTGAAACAATATGAAAGTAATCTCTATCTGTGCCTTGTTTTTTACAACTTTTGTACCAATCAAATCCCTGTTAGTTAATACTTTTGCCCAGAAAATTTTGTGAAACTTTCCAGATTTTACCCAAATGACCAAAGGTCCAAAATTTCATCCGTCCGAAGTCTTCTTCATTTTCTCCCTCACAGGGTATTGCAATCAGTTTTTCCTTCCAATTTTTTTTTTGTTGCTTAATACATTTGTTTTTGTAAGTACAAGTGTGTATCAAATTTAAGACAGAAGTGCTTCTTACAAGTAATATTTATCACGTGTTACGAAAACTTGCCAAGTAAAGGAATTCAATGAATGATTTTGTGCTACTACTATGGGACATATTTGCATGTTTTGGGGGGGGGTTTTTTTGTATTCCTTTGAAGGTTTTAGTGAATTTAAGGAATTGACAAAACAAGTTGGATTGAATTTTTTTGTATCAGTGTAAATAAAAAACCAATTTAATCATTACATTTCTAAATGAGTGAAATTTTGCTGACAAGATTAACTCTGTCTTTAATTCAGGGATGAAGTGATTGCAAATGGATATTGCATTATCATGCATAGACCACCTGGTCCTCATAGAATTTCCATAATACTGTAAGCTCAAATCATGTCTCACGAAGACCATTTTTTACATGATAGAACATCACGTGATAGCAGGATATACCATAATGGATAGGGCAGATACCTCTCGAGCAGGGATAAACATGTATGATATCATGTGAGGATTGGCTGCATGCATCAGGCAAAGCTCTTTGATTGAAATTATCTTTAACATTGAAAACAAAGGTCAGGTGGGGAAATCCCACACTGTCAGCCCTCATCTCAAACTGTTCAAGCAACCATTTTTAGATGTGACATCATGACCTCAAAGTTTATTTTTGTTGGTCAAACAGGAGTTTAGGTAGAAGATCACGACGGGTGAACTTCAGAACGAGCTCACGAATCATGAAATTAAAGAACTTTTTCATAATATCACCGTAGAAATTGTAGCAATAATAAGAAGTGGACATTAAAAAAAAGCTACGGACATTAAAAACAAAGTGTGGTACATCCCTAGGACTTTCTGGCAGTCAGAGACACAGTGTTGTTGGATTACCTTCTGTTACCAGAGTATATTTAGCTTTAATTGTCTTTTTGCATACTAAGATTTGACTGTACAGTAGACGCTTGTACTGTAGCTGCCAGCATATCATTCGAAGCTGATGTGTCGTGCTAAGTAATGGGGTCAGTTGCTCCTTTTCCAAACCTTTAATGTTGTAGCATGTCTAAGTTGGACACCAGTGTGAAAAACCTTCACCTTGTAACATTGCTTGCTTTTATTATTCTTTGATGAACTTAACGTAATTGGATCATCTGTTAAAAATTTATCAATCTGGATGTATTTACGGGACTAACTGTTTTAAAGGGACATCTTGACTTGCTTAGTAAAACTAACATTTTCTCCCTCTCTAGACCTGATAAGTTTTCTTACTAATGGCAGATACTGTATTCAAACTAAGAGGATCCGCACGTGTCACATACTAAAACATCAATGAGTGGAGGGTACTTACTTATTGAATTCGGTTTTTGTTTTTAACTTTTTTTTGTACGAGACACTCTTCAAATTAGTGCCAAGTCAAATACACATGTCAAGTACAAGCCATGGTGCACAGTCCAAAAATGTTGACAGTTTTTCTAACTATTGGATGTGAATTTGACTAATTATGCTAATTATATGCATTGTCATGGGGCTGTACCTTTCCAAAATCTTCACAAAGTCATTAAGTTCAACTCACTGTGCCGTTTCAATCCTGGTCGCCGTGCACAGAAGACTTGCTGAGACTCAACATAGTTATGATGATGAGTCCAGATGAAGATCATGTCGCGTTTGAATTAGTAACTTTAGCGCGGACTGGTCATGACCTGAAGGTACCTGACAGTTAATAAGTGGATCATGAATAGCCAACAATTGATGTAAATTAAGTATCAGGAATATGCATACCAAAATCAAAATAACATCATTTTGGAACAATCATTGCAATGAATTCTGTTTTCATAACATTGATGTTTTTGTATCTGAATTAGTTATAAGGAATTAGGTATTGTTAGGTGTTTTTTATTTAACAGCTCTCTACCAATGTACCTCCAAATAAGTTTTCTTATTCCTCTTGCAAATTTGTTCATCATTTTCATTCAATGTTGCAGTTTAATGTTAAAACATTACAGTTCCAATGCACCAGGTGGGACCCCAGACAATCCCACAGTTGTTCAACCTTGCAATGATGGATTACGGTTCGCTAGGAAGGAGAGTGAGAAATTCTGCGCTTCAGACAAAGCCTTCCCAACTTTCAAATACCCCAAGGAAAAGGTTCATTTAAACTATATCTTTGTCTCTGGGCTGCTTGAAGAATGTAATTTCCTTTTCACTTAATGTCCGATTTTGGCATAATTTGCCACAGCTGTTGTATTTATTTGAAGCATCCCATCACTTCCCCATCTGTCAGTGTATTTCACTCCCCCCCCCCCCACCCCCAGTCACACAGCTGAACTTAGTATGGGATGGTTCTCAGTTGTAATCATTTCTTTGGACTTCACCAGGATGTATGTAAATATGTGTAAGATCAACAGTGTAGGGGTAACAGTACTTATGTGCAATTATTAGGTAGGCCAGATGTTGGGCTTGCAATTTCGTGAAGACGCCATGACAAAGGTCACCTGACCACTCCTGTTATGATGCGGTTGAATTTATGCTTAAACCTGTTGGATGTTTTTTTTTTTTTAATATGGACAGCATGCCAACTTTTCAAAGTATTTCATCTGTGCCACGAGTGTGCTATATTTATTACCTCTTTCAAACTGTCAACCATTTTCTCAAGCCACTTGCCCTAGTGAACGCTGAAGGAATCTGTCCCTCATGACGTACATAGTTTCCTTTTGTATTAATTGTCTTTTTTATGAAAGTTTGCAAAGATCTGTGTAAAATTCATATCTTTTCTATTTTTTTTTCTCTGCTTGTGTGTGTCTTTTTCAGCCTGTTATGGTGTGTAGTATATAATCTTATATATGTAAATATGCGGAGCTTGTACATATCGAACAGTTTGAAATACAAGTGATAAACCTCACAAATATGTCATCTGATTTTTTTTTCTTTGTTTTTCTCTTGAGTGTCTTAAAGTCCCTCGAAATAGCCCTCACAGAGGTGTTGCGTATGTGGTTACAAACCCTGACAAAATACAGTTATGGAAAGATTCTACTTGCTTCCCTGTGTTATATTTATTTACTATTTTTCAGATAAGGCAAAACATGTATCCTGAACAAAACTTGCATAACATACACAGACCATTGACTAGACACAGTATAATGAAATATTTAAAATTTGAAAAAAAGTTTAAGGCGAGACTGGGATTCGAAAATAACCTGGCAGCCAAAATTCAAGAAATTTTTCGGTCGTGTGAATTTCTGCACTTCCTGACATAGGTTTAAGTTATAATAAATTACGTACCTGCTATGTCTCCTGCAGGTTTCAATATTTTGTGAGGATCCCACCTGCCAGGTCAATTCCTTGTCAAAATATTTGCACGATATTTTTACTTCCTAAACACATGTTGGGCGATGGTAAACACGCTAGGACTTTGTTTGCTGTCTACATTATTCATGGAATTTCAGTGAAGTGTATGTTAGAGGTTGGAAAATTAATCCTATTTACCCACCTCCCTTCGTCATAGCTTGTTCAATTGCTAGGAAATATAAAATATTGAAAGATATTCACTTCATTTGAAGCAGTTAATATTTTGTGACGTCCTTCTTGTAGAACGCTCATTACAAGGCTTCTTTGTTATTTCGTTTACTTTTGAAATTCAAATGTTTATATAACGTTGAAAAGTGAACTGTTTTCATGCACAGCATGCTGTATGGAAAGGGCTTGTATAATCACCCCATAATAGCGAGACAGGAATCACAATTTGTGACAAGGTGCAATGGAATTCGAAGAAAAAAATAAAAAAGAAGTAATTTGAGTAGTACAAGAATGACGTCACAAATAATTAGGCAGTCTTCGCAACCATGTTTTGAATTGACCTATGCTTGGTGATAATGCCGTCTCCAAGCATTTTTAATACCCCCAGAATCGCAAGATTGTATAGTCATACACATAAGAGAAGATGCTGAGATGTTTACGCCTATTATATTGCACTAACAATAAGCAAATAATTAGGAATAAATGAATCCCGAACATTATCCGCTAATTGGAGGGTATTTCAAAACCTCTATAGTGACAGCGCTCTAGAATCTAATTAATACTTTGACGAAATAAGCAAGGTTTTGTTGCCTGCAAGTCTGATATGAGAGTAGGCTACACCAGTTGTTTCCACAATACTTTTTTATCCATCCTATCCACTACAGTATGAATCACTGGAATATCTCAGAGTGTTTAATTTTGGGTACATGAAACTCGCCTTTGGGTGGTGGCAACTTTAAATGAGGCCAACCAATCCAGAGACAAATCTCTGATCATAAAGGTCGAGTGGGGTTTTCCACATTGCTTGTATACATGTAGAGGAAAATGAACGAATGCTTGCTTTGCGTGCAGGTAATTTGCATCCCTTTGTCAAGTGCCTTCCTATGTTGCAAGTACTGTATGCAGGTACGTGTTCATCACCACATGTTGTCTGAGAGAGAAGCGAATGATCTTAGGCAATGATAAGAATTAAAGTTGCAACTCCGTGGTTAGTCTACTTTAATGTGTTCTCTGTTATCCAGCTTTCCACAAAATCGAAAAAGTCTTCTTTTTTTTTTATCCTTATTTTCATTATCCTACCCGAAAGGCCTCATTTGACGTAATTAAAAGCAAATGGGAAATCTCAAACGGGGATCAAAACAGCTCTCAGAGCCGCACGGTTATAATGTTTCTCCTTTTCCTCATTCATGCTGTATTTTTGGGGAATTATTCTGTTTGTTATATAATCGTTTCTATATCATGGAAACAAATTATATGACCACAAAAGAGCAGCGTTATCTGTCAAAATCTGACGTACAGTAAATATCTGTTCGGGGAGACAACCTGAATAACCTGTTGCCAAATCTACTAAATAGCCAATAGATGGTCATAGACTCGATGTGGAAAGGAACTAAATGAACATTTTGGACAATTCAATGACTCAAATAATAATGACATTTCCTTCTACTTACCTCTTCGTGCAGTTTTTCCCCCCATTTTTAGATATCAATGAAGTAAGAAAGTAATTTCAGAAAGTTAATAGATGTGTTTCGTGTGGTTTTGACGCTATTCTATGGTGGAATTTGCGTGGATTCTGTAAAAACCTAATTCTTACATTTCAAACGGTCGGATTTACAATATTTCAGTGTCATCCTGGTAACGTTCGGACAGTTTCATATTGTCGAATAATACGTACCTTTCTTATCCGTAGTTATTGTTCATTACACAAGTTATTGAACAAGGACAACAGAATATATTACCCCAAAACAAAAGAGTAATCTAGCTGTTAGTATAAATACGTTTTAATACAACGTGTTGAAGATGTTGAGACTGCTGCTTGTTATTGATTGATTTGGACGAAAACATACTTTGTGATGTGTCGACTGTTTTATTTTCTTTCTAATGAAGATGGCAATTAATTTTCCAGAATGATTTTCAAACCTCATCCAAGTGGCGAAACTAGATGTAAAAGAAAAAAATATATCAGACATTTTATCTGAACATGTAACAAATGCATGACATCTGTGAACTTTTGGTTACGCATTTGGCTTTAAAGACGATTTAACTTGTATCCCCCCCAAAAAAAAATTCAACTCAAAAATAAAGGAGCATATCCCTGCGAACTCTCTCGAATGATGCTATTATTATATCTTGGCGGTTTGGGGAATATTCCAGACCTCTTTGAATTGTATATTGTGTTTTCCATCACCTAAGGATTTGACTTTTAATCTACTGATCTGAAAATTAATTTCCTGTCAGCCAGACCCTTTCTGTGTACGTATTCGCCTACACAACTGTCATTATATAGCCACTGCTTTAGGTTAGTCTAATAAGAGAGTTAACTGTCGTAATCGTCGTCTACCCTACATTATGTCAACTTTGCTCTCAACCTGTATCACCTCCATTGCTACTTTCGACATCGATTATTCAACGGTCCAAAACCTAACCATCTGATGGATGTAGTGCTTTATTTGTTAACCTTACTGTCCGATTCTTAGCCGTCGGTTCCGATTAGAGATTGTTTCATCGCCTTTCACCGCTACTACACCAACCTCTGCTTCGCTTGGTTGTGGTCATTCTGCTTAGTGGCCAGCTAATTACCACAGTGTTGCTACGAAATGCCAGCCCGACCCTTCTTAACCTAAAATAAGGTTTCTTTCTGGCAGCAACTTTTGGTGACAATGCACAGCTCTTTCAAAATTCAACATGGTCATTTGTCTGAGTGTGGCTATATTTTCGTGTGGAACGTTGCCAAATATCATTCTGATCTGTTTTGGAAAGGGACTTAATACTACTGAATAACAGACAAATTGAAATCATACTAGGCTGCTTGACACCATGGAGCTAATCATTTCCATAAACATCCCAATACTGTTTGGAAAAGTGTGTTTAAGTGAAATAGCGTACAGGTTTACGCGTCCATTGAAGCCGGCTTTGTTTCAGCTAAAGGCAGATTATGTCCCAGTTGCCCCAAAGAATATTTTAAGTACTCCACAAAACTTAAATACATTTTGTCACAATTGCTCGTTTCTAGAGAAATTTAAACATCCTTTATCTTACGTAATGCTATATGTTATGTTTAGTAAATTCCTCTAGATATATTTAATCTTCCGTTTATGAAGTTATTTAAATTCTTGAATCAACAGAATAGCAAGAGAGACTGTTGGCATTGACAATAATGAAATTATTGACTGTGTTACACTATTTCATCATCGGGTTTCTCTGCATGGTACTTACAACTTCAGACTAGATTTGTCGACCATCCTGCCAGGTTGATCAACAAGTTAGTACAAGCAGCAGACAAAAGTTCTTTCAACGCTAAGTTAGTACTAAGAATTAGACAAGGTGTCTTAAAAAATTAGTGGTGTCATATACACCCTTCTGAAGTTTTGTCACATACATGCAGCGTGATTTGCCAGTTGGAAGTCACGTGACTGACACATGCTCACTTAACATTTTGTTAAATGTATGACGCTTGTACAAAGTAGTCCATCAAACCCCAAGGCGACATTCCACACATGGTCAACCTCAATCTCAAGACTTAGTTTTTGACTAAGTCGCCAGTGTGAAGCGTATATATTTGATACGTATCCAACTCCTTTCGATTCCATAAGGAAAACTTACGTTTACTATTAGGCTTCTTTTTGATAATATCAACTACCATTTGAGATAACGTAACACTACTGTATAGTCATTTTAACATTTGCCTTTTTTTTTTAAATTAAACTGTATCAAATGTTTGAATGGCCACTTTCAATGTTTCATTATGTCTACCACGTTATGACCTGATGGCTCTTACGCGGCTACCATATTTCGAATACTGTTTTGTCTTCCATTACAATTTCGAGGTTTTCTTTCTTCTCTTCTCTTTGATATGTTCTGAGAAAATGGAAAGAAACAAAACGAAGAAATCACTCAAAATGATCCAAATGCATTAATATCTCATGTCAATTTCTTAGGTAATTGATTCATCTCCTGTAGAAAACTGATTCCTTTGCACTTCGTTTTAGTCTATAACATGAACATGAAGAACTATGTAAACCAATGGTGTCATTACTCATTAGCTTGCAGAATTTACGATATAAGGGGGAAAAATTCTCAACACGAAGGGACCAAATGGAAAAAAAAATTAATACACAAACATTTAAAGAAGAGCTGAGTGAAAAAACTTAAAGAAAAAAAAAGTGAAGTCATTTGTAATTTACTACTCAGAATCGATACTTGAATATCGTATAGTAGATGCATATGTTTAATTGCAAGTGTGTCAAAGGGTCACCAACTTAAAAGCAAATTTTACTTTTAAGAAGAATCAGTTGCGGCTTTTTTATGGCAGATTTCACGTTGCTACTGAAAAAAGACGTGTTTTTGAATTCTTTCTCTGTAAGCCTGCATCTTATGACAACAAGAAATTGAAACATTAATGGAATCACATGAAAGGTGGAAACATTTATCTACAATATGTTTATTGCATTGTCACGATTGCTATCAAATTGCACATGGTCAAAACAAAAAGCAACGGACATGTAAAATCAATCCCCATCCAACTACCCCGAGAGAAAGGTTGTGAGATAAATTGGGATCAAAGCTTCTAAGATGTTGATTTTAACCGCTGGTAAATATAAAACTTAAAATTTCCATCAAAATTTTCTCTGATAATTGCTGTCATGATGCTGAAATTAGAACGTTGAGGAAATGAAGGGAGCATAATGTTAAACAGGCCGGGAGGGAATCTCTCTTTTTTGTGTGAAAAGATTGACTTATACAGTTTAATGATATTTGTTTGTTATTTTATTCGTTCTCATGACTTTGGTTTATGACAGAAGTTGGTTTATGACTGGGAAGGTGGTCTTTGTGTTTGCGTGTCTATGTGTGTTTGCGTGTCTGCGTGTGTTTGTGGGTGGGGTGGGGGGGGGGTTGGGTGGGATGTAAACAGATACTGGGGAGCAGATGATCTGTTTAACCCGAACAAAAAAGCAACCTCGTGCCAACTCTGACATTTATGTCACGTGACCTACTTGTTACAACAAAGGCAGAAGCACACGTGATCTGACATCCATTGCCACCAGTACGTCAAACGGCCTTTGACCCTCTCGACAAACGCAAAGGTATCTGATCTACAGTAAGTGAGGAGAAAGACTACGGTGAAGAGAACGGCAGCTACTCCCCCGATGATGAAACCAATCCTCTGTGACTTCGCAGTTCTGGAATAAGACAAAAAGGTACATGAAATATCCGTGACATATCATTCTTTTTTGCTTGAAAAAGTTTTGGGCTTTCCGGTTCAAGCCGCTCCCCTCACAATTGTTCATGAGGAGTTGTAACATATTTCTTTCAAAACGTGGTTACCCTAAGTGACACTAGATTAAAGTGAAATGACTCGCATAGACAATCGCCCACTTATACGCGCAATAAAACGAAAACAAATTCTGGAGTTGTGCACATGAAATGTTTATGTATGGATAAATATTATATTTGTTATTTAACATTTTTTTTGCAAAGAACCTAGAGAATTTAAGGATTTTTAAGGATTATGATCAACACTAAAAATGTGTGCCGTGAGTCATGAGGACAATGTGACAGCTCTCTGTAATATTATATTATATTCTGTCTGGAAGAAAAATTAGGATTTCGAGACCTTTCAGATTCCCTGTCGCTGTCAGATTTACAACAACTGTAGTAGTTTCCGTCTTCATCCGGCCTGTCGTTATAGCAACACTCGATATACTCATTAAGCGTTCCGTCTGGGTTCTCGAACGGACAGAAGTAGATGTTGTTCGGTGCATCCTTGTCAACATTGGGGTTTTTCGCACATTGGTTTCCATATAATGCTAATGCCCGTTCTGCGAAAACAAAGAAACACTTTGGAGACGTACTCATAGCGTGATATAACAGACTGATCCAGTTCGGGCATCCCGACTCACAATGACGTAAGTGCTTTTCTTTTTTTTTTCTAAGAAATAATGAAGAACATCTTCAAGGGAATAACAACTGCATAATAATTTGTAGATTTATCCTACACACAGATGTACGAATCATACTATGTCATATAAAAATCGCTTAATGAGTCTATCTAACAGGAAGCAAAGTCGGTTTCACTTTCAAAATATCGCTTTTGTTTTGGGATTCAAGATGAGACTTGTATTGATGAAAGAAACATATAATGTATGACACCATCACATGTGTCCTCGTGTCTCACACCCCGTTATAACATCTCGTTAGAAACTAGAATTAAGAGCATTCAACGCTTTCTTGTGTGTGTCAGTATTTTATTGGTAAAAACGTGATATACTCTCACAAAATAAAGGAATTGAATTATTTACAAAAGTGCGTTCCTCGCAATCGCTTAAAACAGTTTATTGTATTTGTAAGACAAATATAAAAGAATAGAGCAGTGGGTATAATTGGTCTTCCTTTTTTCTTACATTCTGTTGACATAAGTACGGTATATAATTGGTAAAGCTGAGAGCAAAGACATTCTGGTAATCGATATTAGGCAAACGGAAAAGTAGAAAGGTTGCCATGGGGTAAAATTGATCATTTAACGTAGTTACCAGAGAAAGTATTTACAATATGACTGAAAGTCGATAAAGTTGTAAAAAGAAGCCATGCACATTACGTTAGACCGACTAATACTTCTGGTCAGTGTATGACTACCTGCTGTCAGGTGAGGCAGTACTCACTTAGTGAATAAATTTTATGTAACTATGTGAAATACCAATGTCAAAATGTTTATAGGTAACAAACATTCTGTTGTATAATGCATAAATTGTGTTTTTAATAATTGTCGGCAGATGTTTGCAGCTTGTCCTCTTTCACTAGCTTAGCGTATTTTATGAGAAAGATGTATTTGGATTACGACGCACTAAACAAAAAACGTGTTCAACTGATTAAAAAAAATGTGTGCCACTTAACATAATTATGTATGTTTTATCCGTGAGTGACCACATATGGGTATGGGCATAGGGATGTTTTTAATATTTTTTTAGTGTTTCACACTTGATGAACACTGTTCTACAAACGTTAAAGAGGCAATAACGAGGACTTCAACATCTCTTGTCTGCACGGGAGCACACGTGACACTAAGCTTTTCATCCAATGGACCAAAGCTTTAGTAAACACAGTGTTTTTAAGACGTAGGTATTCCAAAGTGTGCTACTGATTGATTGATTGATTGATTGATTGGTTGTTGATTGATTGATTCATTGATTGATTGGTTGGTTGATTGATATGTTGATGGATTTATTCATTCCTTGGTTGATTAATTGATTGATTGATTGACTGATTTACTGCATGACTGAGTTGTTGAATGATTAATTGTTTGATAGTTTGATTGCTTTATTGACTGGTTGATTTTGACTCAATTTTGACCATTATGATATTTGTAAATCAAAATGTCAAAGCAGTTGGTGTACAGTATAACAAAGACTTACGTTAGTTGAAGAATCAATTCTACCATTAACGCGTAAATAGAAGACAATGTCCAAGGGTGGCCAAATAAGGTAAACAGCACGCACGATCCAATTTACATACAATAAAGATAAACAATACATGAAATTAACCAAATCGAAATATAAACAGAATACAAAACAAACAAAACAAAATAGAAAAAAAGCGAAAATTATTCGATTTGTTAATTTAATAGGAATTTGAATATTTTTTTTGAAATACTTAGTACTGTTTACATTCGGAGAGACTTCCAATGCTTTGAAGAATTAAAATCTAAACTTCTGTAAGACAAGCGATGTAATAATAAAATTATTTCAGCATGTGGTCATTGTATTCATAGTTTGAATTTATCGACCTCCAAACAATTGGGTTGCTTACTAACGTGATGAAATCAAACGTTGTATTTAACATAGGTATATTAAAGACTTGATATATTAAAGACTTACTTTAGGTAAATTGCAATTCCGTATTTTACATTGTGTGAGAATAATGCATGCAGATAAAATGGATCTTTCTGTTTCTTTATCTTTTACACATCGTTGACAATGCAATTAAAAGTGATGGTGCGATTTTTGGTAAAATAAAAAAACAAATTAGCCATACAACTGAATATGAAAGTATAACAATTTTATGACCTTTCAAATATATGGGAATTAGTGAAGGGACCAAAACATCACTAACAGTAGCTTGCATTTCACATGCCGGTGGATTAAACTACATCCAACTACACTTTTTGTCATATATTTCTGTTTCGGGTATTGCATATTCTTCTGTGCTATCCACATGTGGTCATCATAGGGAGATAAACAAATACCTAATAAAATATCTAATAAACATATAGATCGTTCAAACTAATCATTTCTGGCAGATCCAAAGTCAGTTGGTGATCTTATTCAAGTATTGCTAACCAATGTTCATTGATTCAATCTTCATTAATTTATTCAATACCATACTTAATATGGTTCAAATGGTGTATATGTCAATTAATGTATCAATACCTTATTCGTTATATTTATTGTACACTTCCAAGAAGGTCGAAAACGTTCTAGGATTCTATCATGAATTGAAAGTATAAAATAGATTGGACTAAACACAACATTTGATAACAAAAACGTGCTCTAGAGTTCTAAACTTTCCTAGCAAAAGCTATTTTCAAAGTGACATGCTTTTTCGGTAAATCGAAGAACTGCATGCCCCCAAAATTTTCGATTTAAGGTCAGTCATAAATTTCAAAGAGTAACATTAAGGATGAGCTAATTAAGACTGCCTTCTCTCTCTAAAATAGTGAAATTTTTCACTCTAAATGTAAAGTCCTCCTTAATTTCACTAGGCTCTTAAAGAGTTATTTTCACTCTAAAAGATTTTAGAGAGTTATATTTGAATGTATGTATATGCTTCATTTGCGACATGATTTGGTGAACTCTCCCTTAAATACATCTACCCATTCTCCTTTGAGATACTCCATCCTCTCTGAATACACTAATACCCTTTGCTTGCACATTTACCTCTCATCGTTTTAGTGTTTTTAGGGTTTCATTCAGTTGTTCATCATGATAGCTACCTTCCTCGAATTCGTATAAATGTGTCACATTTCTATCAGACATACGTATTCCCCGTTCTTGCGATTTTCGCAGATGCTAGGTCAATTGATTGTGATGATGATCTAGTGACATGGATACTGATTTCTCTTTTCTGACTGTATTTTTGGTGTTTTCAAGGATATGTAAATAATTTATTTTCAAAGATTATTATTCGTTCTTTTCTCTTACCTTGAAACCACAGAACTGCTAAACATATTATCCATATAGTCACTCCATGAAGCAAATGATCCATTCTCCAAGACTATCTTTTACTAATACTTCAAATTACAGTTGTTATCACCGGTACCGACAAAGGTATACTGTCATGTGTTACGATACTAGTAATACTGTCAGCGACAACTCTCGCATATTCTCAATAAAACGGTAACCTGAGAATATAAGCTTGTCTTCATTTTAATCGATTAATACGATACGTCACACTTTTGTTCGTTATTTTGACTTTTACACTTAACTAGCATTGTTAGATTAGGCCCAAACTCTACATGATCAATAAATGACAATGAATTTGTTTCACCTCAGTCCGACTCATAAAACGGTAATAACGATCATCGTATTAATATGCCTCCAAAGTGAAAGCCTTTCACTTTCTTGACAAAAAGCTTTTTAATACTGTAGAAGAATTTGCGCTGACTATGTTGATGAAAAGAAGAAATGTTTCCGCATGAATTGTTTGCTTTCTATTTGCAGAGAACTCATTGGACATTTCTCGATTAAAAGATATATTTAAACGGAACGCGTATTTGTGTAATTTTAGTCATATTTTCTTCATAATGACGATTATGATTATTATTATTATTTGATTAAATTTCCATTGCTGATCATGTTGGGTGTTGTTGCTTAAACCATGAAGTTGCCGCTTAAACTTAAAATTTTATACTGCGGGAATTTTCTGTTTTCGGAAACGGAATTTTCGGTTGCATGTCTCTGTCAGTTTGAAGCGCACATTGACATGGCGTTTGTACTTCATTCACGAGATATTTGGGGTTATTTCTCTGTCTGAGCAAGGCGCTGTTATTTAAACAGCAGCTCCCTGGCTTGAGTAAGGCAGAATGCTGCTACAAAAAAAAAGTGCACATTTAGCTTGTGGAAGTATTTTATAAATGTGCATTTATTAACTTTTCTCTGTTTCAATAATCATAACCCTATAGTTGAATATGCGTTCATAAAGACCACTCACATCTGTAATAAACCTCAAATCATATAATATGTTACGTTACCTTTTAGTTCCTAATATCACTCCTGTACTACTTTTTCCCTGGATTATTTATATTGTTATCGTTCTTAAGATTGTAGATTAGTTGTGCCAAGTATTTTGGGGGAAATTCTGACTGATTGATTTTCCACACTAACGACCATTTATAGTTGCCCGTCTTTTTAAACCACAGTGTTACTGACCCAAGAGGTTTGTACTGTAAAACAAGCGAAAGATAACTTTGCAGTCACTGCATATAGAATGCATGTTTAAGCGAATATTACTTTGGCAATTACATAAAACAACAACCGTTGTCGTTTCAAGACCTTCAACTTTTGATGACTTCATACACTCTGTCAACAGAATGACCTTAACCTGCTTACATCATGGTTGGAAACATTATACGTGCTGTTGATTTTATGTTTCAAAATAAGTTACATAGTCTAGGCAGAGATATAGGAGACATTAAGACTCTTTCATGTCTGTAAGCCTGTTAAGTGAAGGGAGAATATTCATTAAAATATATATAGATTTTTTACATAAGTAGCAAAGTGTACTTCATTTACCAGTGTTTCCTTGGAGTGATAAAAAATCTTCAAAGTTGAGCTGAAGATACTAATGTCCAATGTTTTAATCAACGACTGATAGCGTGTATGGACTGTGTTGATCAATATTTTACATCAATTGCATACCCAATCAGCGTCCGCTATTTATGATGACCCACCGATTCGACCGTAATTGACTGAATTACATTAACCCGTAATGTAATTTCACCTTGTTGCAGAGCATGACGAGTCATAGTTGAGTTTTCCTACAGTTGTATGGCATATATAATGACGTATATCAAGCAAAAACACATTTGCGTTCGTACGCAATCATTAATATTCCTAGTTTCAATTTTTTTCACTCTCCTTGTAAACAATAACAAAATGTAATTATAAGTATCTGCGCAAAATTCAATTAAATTTTCAGGAATCTTTAATATGCTATTTGGGAGTAAAAGGACCAAACGGAGTAAAGTGAATACTTTTCGAACCTGGCCACTCGAAAAAAAAAAAGGAAAGAAAGTACATTAAGCTTATTTAAGACAAAATAAAGTATTAGGAAAAAAGTATGGAAAATTGCAAATGCAATATCTTATTTTAAAGAATAACTTAGTGAGATCGTACAGAAATTAATACGTACAGTCCAGTGACAGGGTAGCAATAATTCAGTAGACAGTAACACAATGTCTACTTGTAGGTGAAACGCATTTGTTAATCTACAAATTTAAAAAGATAATATGTTTCATGGATCTCTTTGGAAGAGGAGTGTAATTTCGCTTTATTTTTCAAACTTAATGATTCTTTAACCCTTTCCACTCTCTGAATCTTGAATCGAAACACTTCAAAGAAAAGAAAAAAAACTGAATGGAATACCAAGGATCCAACTTACGAAATCTAAGAAACCATTTGATCATTTTCTACACGTCAGATCATGCAGCTATACCCTACTTATGTATTATAATTGCACATAATTTTGAGGTATGAATTTACATGTACTTTGCATTTCAGAAATGCTAAAACGCAACTTAGGGAATGGCAGATGAGAGTGATGAAATTAAATTAAAAGAAAAAAAAAACAATGGGGAAAGTGAAAACAAGGTCGAAATCAAAGAAGATACCACTACATGATAATGCAATAAATTGAAAACAAATTGTTGGAATCCGTCATTGAAGCAAAAGAACACAAACTTGTCGAGATGGAAATCATAACTTCACTCTCAAAGAAGTTGAACTATCTATTTCTCTTACATCAATAATCGTGTTTAACAGACGTTGTCCTGGAAAATTCAGTATCTAACAATTAAAAACTTTAAGCTGAAAAACTGTGAAGCAACAATGATTCATGAAGAAATATTAAATCCTAGCACAGACTGGAGCAAATATTAGAAAAATTGAATAAAATATTACAAATTATCCACCACTCTGAAAGGCCATCACAACAACTTATTAGCTATAAACTACAAAGTGTGTTTGTATGAGAAGGTCAAGCGCAAATGTTTCTTTGGAGAAAAGTGACACAAGATAAACGTAAAGTGTAAAGAAATTATATGAAAATGGAGGAAATTTACTATAGCACTAGATAAATTTTCTTTCTTGATGATTAACCTGCCATATAAGTCACTCCTTTTTATCCCTGTACAAATCCCTTATGAATCAGCAGTAACCGGGAATTGAGTGTCACCACAACATCCTTTCCAAACCCTAAAATTCTTAATTTCCATGATGTTTTCTTTTCTTACCTCTCATTGAACAACATTTTGTCACTGTAGTCTAAAACCTTCACATAAGACTTCACATACAATTGAGCCTTTTCTGAGTCCTACACATACTGTTCTGCCAATTACATGCAAAATGCATGCAAAGACATAAAATCTTTTGGTAACTGCGTAAAAAAAAACAACTTTTCTTCCTGCGGCAAGTCTAAAATTATACATTCCATAAACCGTATGCCAAAAGAACTTCACATTACTCTAGGACCAGTGCAATTAATTTTATTGATTTGTATGAATGGTATTAAATGAAGCACCAACTAGCGCAACGTATTATTACTGACTAATTAGTACCGAACCTCCGACATGAAACGTTTGTGAATGGTAACATCTTTCTTACGCTCTTTGAGGATTCTTTCAGTGGCTTACTTCTTGAAACCATAAGCTTATTCCTTTGTATTATAGGTTTGTAGTCCAACTAATGAAAGGTAATAGTTTCTGTGTTTCGTAGTGTTCCAGGTATTAATTTAACTTCTAATTGAATGTGAAAGGGAGTGCTCCTCCACATAGTCAGTTCATGATTGGACAGAAGTTTTAGCTTGCGTACACGTCTGACGTAATATGTCTTTGCACCCAAGATCTGAAAGACGTTCGTATGAGTCAGCACAGACAACCCATATGACCCATATGGTGCTCCTCTTTATGACCCATATGGTGCTCCTCTTTATGACCCATATGGTGCTCCTCTTTATGACCCATATGGTGCTTATCTTTCATAGCGTCCATGTAAAGTAAACATACGACCCTAATGGAGTCATTACTGCTTCTCCACACTTCAACCATTTTCTCAAGTGGATAGAGATGGGGATGGGTACAATCAGCCTCGAGTATATTCAGGTGCTGCGGAAATAAATGTATGATGACCTATAACACATGCTTCATTTCAATCTATCTGCTATGTATTACTATCTTATGTATCGCAGTTTTCCTCATTATTGCAAATTACAGACATGAGATCACTTTAAAGGCTGATCACACGCAGGTACAACACCTGCAAGTGCCGTGTCCAGCTATGGGGGGGGGGGACTGCTAATCCAACAATTTTATTGTATGCTCGAACCACCTGATGGTGGTGCTCCGCTTAGCTATTCCTGGGGACAGTCAATCCCCAAAATACCTTTTTGGTTAGCCCTGCAAACGCCTACATTATGGCACTTTTAGCAGAAGGCTTAGGCCAGAGGTCTCCCGCTCAAATGAAATTTTTAGTAAAAACTCAACTTCCATTACTATACCAAAGACTCTAAATACCGCAATAAAGCATTTACAAACCTATAGCAAACTAATAACAGAACCGTGGAAAAGTTTTAGACTGATTAACGGTATCATCAAATTAATCGCCAATGGAATTACAGCAACACCACTGCCTGTTAATGCAATTGATTTGATTGTGAATAACATATATAAAATTTCAGTTTTAAATTATTTTCCTAGTAGAATAATATCACTTGAACAGAGTGTTTCCAGAGTTTGAGAAGGTTAACACATATTTGATAGAAAACAGCCATAAATTACGCAATGGAAAAGAAAGGTTAATTATAACATTTATTACTTGAATGTGAGTCAGTATGCTATCTCCAACTTCTCTAGCTGTAGTTGCAAAGCTACGTGCCTCTTGATGTGCATAGAGAATGGATTGACGTAAGCATATGGTGGTTACTGGATACAATTTGTCAATAACGAATGAACCACACAGATGTAACTATTTTTTATGTTAAGTAAGCTGTTTACAGGTGTGCCTTCCAGAATTTGCATCTTAGGTGGTTGCGTCCTAAAGTGGATTGAGTTTCTTCCGGTAATTACATTTCACCTAGAAATTACTTTCGGTGAGTTATACTTTAACTGGAAAATGTCATTTTAAAGACAAGGACAAAGTGGCGTAGCTCATTCATGTAGATTTACATTTAATAATGATTGTAGCAGTGGTAAACACTTAAACACACTTAACCACTTTATCGAGAGAGCAGCCCTCATAGGACCTCCACGTGTTGTGTTAAAAAACTGAATATAAAGTAGAAGATTTTTTTTGTTTGACCTCTTAAACTTTGAATGTGGATAACCACCAATAACAGCAACTAAAACCTGTGAACAGGACGGCATCCTCAAAGAGATCAGCTCCGACACATAATTTACTAAAAAAAAAAAGAAAAAGGTTATTTCTTTTGTGTTGGATTCTCGGAAAAGAGGGTCGGTATCCAGCGCTACCTGTACCATCAACGTAATCTGTATCAGTTTCGACGGGTGCGTCAAATATTGTACAATGTAACCTTCTTTGTGGTATTCAGCATAGTGGAACTTCGAAATGAAATTATTCTGGCCTAACTCAAGTTACGACCTTACTTTAATTTTGATTTTTTTTTTTCTCCTAATATTGCTCTCATCTGCAGAGCATCAATCACGGTGTTTTCACCAACTGCTTCTATGCAGTAACAAAATCAAATGTGGTCTTGAAATTCTACCACTTTTTGTGTCTTTGCAAGGAATTCTGAAAAGGACTTTTGTTTAAGTATTTTTTTTCACTCCTTTTTATAATCTCCTCCTCTCTTTCCGTCAGGATCTGCTTCAGGTTTCCGAGTGCCTGCCTGTGTCTGAGCTGTTCATCTTTGATGTACATGGCAGCAAATCCCAAGGAGCTTATCGCGCATGTGGCATTTCACTCAGGCTGCTCTAATTCATGGCATAGGTATAAGCAAACCAGATGCTAGTTTAACGTGATCAAAGTACATTGGAGATATAGGTTGTAGTGGAAAGGAGGATAACGGTAAAAGGCGTTTTGTCTCTAGATTTGAAATTGTTTGATTATTGAGAATTATTCGACACAGTATCATTATTAATGCCCAAGTTTCGATGTGCACTTTTCATTGAAAATATTCCGAATTGTGTTCTGTTTCATGTTATTTACAAGGAAGTCTCTATACACATCGTGAAACTGGTAAAACTCTGTGCCTCCTTACTGGTCCGTATCCAGTTGAATCCACACGTGTGAGTCAAGTAACATTTCTATTATATCTTTCCATGGTATGAAATATATTAATTACTTTGGAATATGTGCCACAATTCACTTTCTGTGCTAATCTTTGCAGCAAATGCCCAAGTTAAGGTCGTTAAACTCATCAATAGGAACAGCATCTTCGATCGTGTGATTCCATCAAAGTTATCAGTATTTTATCTGAACCTGTAACACTGGTAAAAAGAAGCTCTCCTCTAATTTCCGTGTTTAAACTAAGTAAAATGAAACTAATATGATACAATTAATAGATTTCCCAGAACAAAGTGCAAACTTGCGTTTGCGGAGTCTGTTTCTCTTTTAGCGATCTCATAGAAGGCAATTAATTTTGACCAGTCCAGTAAATGTACAATGTGCAAATTTGAAAGTTTTGGCTCATAGTTACAATCGATGCAGGTCGGGAATTGCAGGATACAGTAATATAGTAATAACAGCAGCCTAATAACAAGCATGAAAAGAATATTGAATATGAAAATAATATTGCTGTATTTAATTTGGTATATATGTGATAGATGAAAGTTAAACATTGAATAGTTAACGACACATATTTTACAGGTATAATAACACCACGACCTCCTTGGAAATGAAATAAAATACTCTCTGCAGCAAGTTCCAAAGCTAATATTTATGCCAATTCCATGTTATCGACAGTTGCTTGTACGTAAAACTCCACTCCTGTATACCTACAGAATTACAGTATAGGATTATACTGGTACGAGTAAAGTAAGAAAATGATTCCAAAAAAGAAACGTGCAAAAAATGATACGAAAACTACAATTTTCAAATTTAACCCATTGGTCGATTCGACTACAGACCACAGACAACTGAAACTCAGTTGCATGAAAGATAGCATATCATACGTCATTGGGGCCAACAATGCTGGGAAATGAAAAGAAAAGGTTTTGTAAGCACAACCAAACGAAAATTAACACGCCCCAAAACTTGATGAACTTTACGAAAGCCTTCATTCACGTAATTAACAACGACGGTAAAAACACACTTGTTTCACGTGGAAATTGTGGCTCTTGCAAAAAAAATGATTTGAAACAGAAGAAGCGGAAAGAAACAGATTGGACATTTTTCAGTAAAGACTATAACGTCAATTGTAAGAATTAAGAATGTATAATCTTGAGGGCAACGTAGAGAATTTAGATACCCGGCCTTTAGATACCACCGGCTGTCCGCCAGATATTGCTGGCTGGGAAGTTACGTATCTGCAGCTGTACATTCCCCAGTTGTTTTCTTCGGTATTTTAATAGTGTGAAATTCATTTCTATGTATATATTAGGTACTTGAATGTATTCCATGCTTTCATAAGTTGACCAGCAGCTTGTGTTGTAAAGACCTCCAGCATGTTTTTGAAGCCTCTTGCCATACGTTTTCGGTACTTGTTCTCTCTTTCTTCTTTTTTCTCGACCAGCCATTGTTCAACGTAATTCTGGTCGTCGGGTTTTTCTTTGATAACTTCGAGGTCGGTACATACTCCTGGAAGCATATTGCATAAAATGCGCGACAATAGCCTGCCACTTCAAGTGCTTTCTTCTTTGTCATGATATAATGCAGTTTCTTTGCATCCTCCAATGCCTTCTCTCCTCTATCTTAGAAATTTTTTAGCTCGTTCTCAATGACGCTGAAAAATCCTGCCGCAGAGTCTAAACCGTCGATGAATTCAGAGAGGGCAGGGACCAAAGTTTGGCTGACTACTCTGATGTGGTCGCTTCGTTGATCTTACTTTGCTCTGTCATTGCCACTGCGTCGGCCATGTCAGAATCTGCACTCATTCCCAACAGTGGTCCTGCAACAACATTTGCCCCTGGGATAAAGAGGAGGATCAACGCCCACTTTCAATTTCAGCATTTTTCTGATACTCTCTCTCTTTTTTCGTATTCTTCTGTAAGATCCTTGAGGTGAGAGAGCAGCACAGTTGCTTCATCCTGCCTTTACTTCAAAGATTTTGTCTTCGTGCATGATCACTATCTCAATGCAGCATTGTCGGTATCCTCTGACTTTGCCCAAGATGTCCTTCAAATTCTCCTTCCATTCTTCCAGGGTGAGTGCGGTGTAATACTCAAAGTATGACTGAATGAATCTTACTACCTCAGTGGCGAAAGGAAGAACTCATTTTACATAGAGAATCGCATCCTTCCTACGGTCGTCACGAAGTTTCTTTATCTGGTTTGTCGTTTCCGATGTCGAACCCATTGCATATTCCGAATAGAGAGATCTCAGGGAGAGGGAGAATAACCTCATGTTTTTGAGAAGTTCGGGAAACGTGTCTACAAAGGTATTCAGCTGTTTTTCATCGGCCATCTGTAAGCAAGACGAAGAAAATAGATCACTAAAATTCCAGTTACAATTTGGTCTGATAAGTTGAAAAGAATTCAAAGCAAATTCTTCCTATGAATGATATAAATATCAATGAAAGTCATGAATATTCATCATAGTGTGATTCTGTCCCCAGTAGCCATGGGGCAAGATTTTTATTTTTTCACTCCAACAACCTTCACTGGGATAACTTTCCAGTTCATGGGCAATTAGGCAATAAACATAATCCCTAGCCTTCTCCCCACAGGGGTGAAATGGTGTGAAACTTTAGCATCTAAGCTCTTACTTAAATTCCTTGTTCTGCTTCTCTTATCAGTTTGTTGTCTTATTTCTGCACAGAAAGTGAGGAAATTTTAAGAGAGTTTACCATGATTAATTGAAAAGCATGAAGAACACAAACTAGGATGTAGACTATAAACATCCAGAAACAGACCTACTTGTGTGGTGATGGAGTAACCAATATCCCAGCTAAGATTACAGTGGTAATTGACCAAAGTTACTGGGCCAGCCCAAGCGTGTGTAATTTCTGCCTGAGGCAGTCAATCTCTGTGTAAGTGGTGAAAGAATCCAGACCGGGAAATTCCCATACATAGGTCGGGTTCTCCACACAAAAATTCTGCCCCACCATTACAGGGACCAAAATCACCCTATGTAAATCTTGGGTAACCGTCAGCCAATCCTTACATGATATCATACATGATATTGTTTCATCGAAGGAAAAAACCCTAACCATGATGTTAGCTCTCAGCATCATGTTCTACCATGCAGGAAAGGGTATTCTAGAGACATAATTTTAGCACATCATGAGAATTCTTCGTGAACTGGGTGTAACAGCAAACTAACTTACTGGGAAGTAACTAGGCGAGGATGGGCTTTTTGAACCATATGCTGATCTGATAAATGCCGACAGAAACACGTGGTTTACCAATATTCTTTTTCAAGTATGCAGGGAAGGTAACATAAGATTTACGATCAGACAATACTTTCCTCAGGCTGGTGAAGTCGCACCTCACCAAAGAACAGGTAACCAGCTCTTGACATTACCAAGTAAATAGTTATGATTAATCCACTCCAATAAGGCTATAAGGCAATAACATCACTGTATATGATTACAAATGCACAGACAATCACGGACACCCTCTCAGGAACACCCACTTTCTTCACAATGTAGACACACTATCCAGTTAAACACACACTCTCACCACACAATCCCAATTGGTAATTAGGTTCAACCCTTGCAATTTGTAATAACGTAACAACATTTATTATGTATGTATATATATATATATTTACAAAGATTGGAGAGGTCCATATACTAATAATAAAACTGAAAATAGCGATGAGTTTGAAATTCATGATGAATCAAATATATTACGCCAATATTTCGTAAGAATACACCTTACATTGTCAAGGCGAAATAGCCGGTAGCAAAATAGCAGTTTGCTATTTCGCCTTGACAATGTAAGGTGTATTCTTACGAAATATTGGTGTAATATATTTGATTCATCATGAATTTCAAACTCATCGCTATTTTCAGTTTTAATATATATTTTTATATATTTTATATGTATTTATATATGTGCCTATATAATCCGCCTAGATGTAACAAAAGTCGTTCAAGAAAAACATTTTGGTTTAATCCTCCCCCCATAGTAGAAGTGTCAAAAAAAAAGGGTCGGTGCCTTGCTTCTCAAGCTTGTAAATAAACATTTCCAGCCAGGTAGGTCCCTCCAAAATATCTTCAACAAAAACCCTATGAATATCAGTTACAGCTGCATGAAAAACATGCAGCAAATCATTAAATCTAATAACGCAAAATGTATTTCAGACTTTAGTTTCATAAAATCGGTGATAAACTTTGAAGAAAGTTTTTTTTTCGACATTGCTAGTAGAAGATAACTTAAAGACTCATTGCCGGTAAATACATTGAACTTGAACATTGAACTTGGGAAAAATATGAAAACATAATTGTGTATAGATTATAGGACAACGATGGACACCGTGAAAGAAATTGGAATGGGCTTATGATCTTACCTTTGATGAGATGAAGTCTTTCGCTTTTAGTGTTGCCAGTTTGGTAAAAAAGAGAGGAACCCTTTTTTTTCGACAGATTTTGTCAATCCAAATGAACGATCACTAAGGGAGCGCCGCACTTTTATCTCGTTAGGGTAATACATGCTCTATCAATCATTCAAGAATTACGAAATTATACCGCCTATTACAGATGAGTACAAAGTTTTCCAGAGCGATAAAGAACAAATACAGTGGACCGTAACGGAAAACAAGATGCAATGATATTTACATTACGTAGCCAGTATAACAGGGGTGGGAGGATGGGTGGTTAGAAGAGGGACGAGCTGGCACAATGGAACTATCCAATAATATTTGTGGGAGAAAGGTGTTGAGTACTTGTAGGGCAGATTAAAAATAAAGAGGTTCACGGAGGAGATGAGAGGTTATGGGTCTATACTGTGGTTCGTTTTATTATATGTCATTTTGTCTTTCCAGGACCTTCAAAGAATAATAGGAAGATGAATAAATCGTTTTATTCAAAATGTAGGAAATCCTAGGAGAGATGCAATTCAAATTCAATTCATGCAAATCAAAGTTTTCATCAAACATGCATTTAGCTAACGTAAGAGATTTTTTCAAAGGGACTTACATGGGAAACTACCTCCTTTTAACCCAATCCTCCAGGACTTCTACCTGTCGTCAACTTTTCCAAATCAGAAGTATCATTACCAAGACCCTCACTGTCCAGTCTATGTCATGTGACATTTTGAAAGTAACTTGATTTTGGAAGTGAATGGTGTCTTCTTCAGAAGCTCAAATTAAACTCAAAGTGACTTTTTACATACAATTTGTAAAGAGCACAAATTGTTACCGACCCACCCATTGTGTTATAATATCACCTGACAAAAATTATTTGACCTCTATGAAGGTTCATGGCAAGGGACAAATCATGTGTAATTGAACTTGGAATTAGATCTGTTGTTTTATTGTCTTTGTCTTTTTTTTCCCTCTAACAGAAACTAAGATTATGTAACTGATACTGAGAAAGCGAAATATTGGATTATTTCCACAGTATCGAAAATAAAACCAAATATAGTAAACGAAATCAAAGCTGGCGGGGAACATCTTTCCATAATTATATAAGCTATAAGCATTTCCCATTATATTAAATATCGCTACGTGGTTCTCTTCGATATAAAAATATTACTGTGGCCGAATATTTTTCACGTCAGATTGCCGAAATTACACGTACTGAAATAAATAATTAAATATTAAATATAAACTATGCATCTCTTTTTAACTTTCTTGTTAAAATGTGCCCTATTTAATGTGAGTCTCAAAATGTTATCATTAAGTTCTAAGGACTGTAAGGTAATTCTCGCAAAGCAAAGAGTCCATACGTATGTATTAAATGAGTAAGTGATAGTATGGATTAGCATGTGAAGATGCAGGAAGTTTGGCGACAGAAAAGTCAAGCTGGTATACCAAAACGGTGTCTTTAATTTGATACATCCTGTGCACTGGTATGTAGGTGTAGTTTCTCCCGCTCAAGTGTAGTATGCATAATTGGAATCCTGGCCATCTGTTCCTCCACCAAGAATGTCTAAACTGCAACAATTACTGACATTTGATACCTCAAAGGCTAAAATGCACTGGTAGGAGTTAACACCTTTAACATCATTACTTCGTATGATGCACAATATCATAAGTTTAGGAAGTGTGAAGCTTGTCCGATTAATTTTCGCTGTTTTGAAATGTTCAGGAAAGTTTATAAATCAATCAGCCGGTGAATACGTACCAAAATAAGAAAACAAATATTGTTCTTTCTGTTTTTCGTTAATTACTACATTAAATCAAAATGTTTTGTTTATCCAGAGCCTATTTTCAAATGGATTTAAACCAATTGTAAGTCGTGTCATATATCGAGGACAAGTCAAAGCTATATATCTCTTCTTTTCTGATAAACGTGGAAGTGAAATGATGGAGATGAGCTCATTTTCGCAGAACTGATCAGGAAAGATATACAAGACATCAGGGTAAATGTAAAACTACTAACTTAGGCTGCCTTGTATACAGTTTTGCAATATTTTCCATCGTTGTCGTATGTGTCTGCATTTAAGTGTAAAATGTCACCGAAAAAGTTGGCAAAATGGAAAGTATTTATAGCTCGTACAATGTACCTCGTTCTGGGATTTGCAGAGCAACGATCTTTTAGCGAAATGTTGCCTTCATACGTTTTAACGTTCGAAACAACTGTAACGCTGGCCGGATGGGCATTCACCGTTATGACAGGAATGTCGTACCTTCTAGGTAAGATTTTATATTTGATTCCGTGTTTTGATTGTTAATGAAGCATTGTTTTGATACCCAACTTAAGTCGCACTACCGTATCTCAGAGTTCACTACTCCAGTTGTATCTATCATCGCAATGCTAGTCTTTGCGCTACATCATTACACATTTCCTCCGACAGCAACACTGACCTACCTCAGCTTGCCACAGTTGTGACATTAAATTGGTATGTTTTTTTTATCGATAAGGGCCTTCTAATGTTTAAGTATGTCAATCGACTGTGAGGAGGGACGCTATACCGTTCAAGACATTCATATTTTTAGGTTTAATCCCGCAAACGATTCGAAATGTTGCACGAATTACGTCTCCAAGTTGAACTATAGTTGTTCTAAAAGGAACCACCCAGCTTTATAATCCACCCTGCTCAATTTTTCTAGACTCACCATATCAAACAGAGCGCCTTCTTTTCTTGTCTGACATGACTGATGGCTGTCTTACATGTTACTAACACAGAACAGTTTTTACTGCGTAATGATCCTCATTTATTCATGATTAATACTGTACCTGCATGGACAATCGGCTGGCCTATCACCCATGTAACGCGTTGCCACCTTGTCCAAATACTCTAGCTTCACTCGAGTGATACGATACTATTTATGCTGGACTCTCGGTCTCATTTTAGGGGGCTTCATGAAAAAAAAAATCAATTTTTTAGGCATTAATGCCACTCAAAAGTGTCCTAACTCACTTGGAAAGACGAAAACCTACTTTTCGAATTCTGGCATTCACACCCTATCCCATGGAACATTCAACTAGGGGTATACGGTCCTGCCTTCAGCATCCAATACACATTACTTTGACATTTGCACTGTATTAAAGTCGGTTGTTAAATATAATGTTCCACTTATAGTGTCATGCTCAAAATTGTGTCTTTTCCTCAAAGAATGCGACTATATTCGAAATCTTCAAATACCAAGTGTTTATTTTCAAGTATAATTATGTCGACATATCTATTCCCTCCATGTTTTATGTCTATAATTTGACCTCAGTGTCAATTAGTGAAGCAGGAGTCATTCTTCAAGGCCGAGTGGTGATTTTTCTTCGTAACTCCTCACAGGACATACTTAGAAAGCCAACACATTTTCATGAGTTGCACATTCCTGGAAGCAACTGCTCTTGATTGAAGAACAGTTGCGCTTGGTTGAGGAATTATTGTGTATTTGTGAGCCCTCATTTGTATGATTAATTAGTGATAACAATTATCGCAGAGTCTTTTTGTGGATTCAAATACCTGCAGCTCCTCTGATTAGAATATTGATCGAGGAAACTTCGCTACGACTGGTGGCCATCGTCGGTGCCATTTTCTATGGAGCATCATTCATTGTATTAGGTCTGTTCGGACAAAACATCTGGCACGTCTTTGTGCTCCATGCTTTAGCTGGTAAGTCAATGGACCGTTCATGATTAATCGAAGCTGCTAAAAATACTATTTTACTTAAACGTTACCCCTTTATGTGTGTGTAACTGTGGTACATACTGCGGAATATCCTCATCACCTTAGGTAATTTTCATCAGCCCACCGTGATACCCACTAGGTATGATCTTGGAGCTCTTACGGATGGGGCAAAAGCAGATAGGCTTCCTTTGAAGTCATCATGGGTTCTGACATTTTAAGAGTAATAAACCGTGAATACTCTCAGGGATTCATCTACACTTGACGACTAATAGTCTTACAATGGAGCTATTTCTTGAACCGGGGATTAAAAAGTGACAAAAAAAGGGATTCGATCCCGTAGAAGTGCATCTACAGCCATGTAGACCAGAAGACCAAAAACGGTTTCACATTTGTCGGCATCCATGATCACCTCCAAGCATTGTTACCATCAAGTCTTTGTTTGAGAATTACGTTAGTCTGAAAAAAAAATCAAATTCTCACTAGGGGAGTTAAGTCAAGCAAACTTAGACGAGGACTTGTCAATCAAAGCGTCTTTCCTCAAAAATAGAATTCAAGCACTTTCAATACGTATTGTCTAAAAGATTAAACTGAATTAGGTGCTTTTACTCCATCCGTAATAGCTCCATGGTATGAAAGCCTACAATTACACTATCAAATTAAAAAATTACAAAATGGTTAAGGGACACAATATGTTTGCAGCAAATCATATCAATGTACCTTGTAGTAAAAATGTTCTGTCCAATTTACTTCAATAAAACACGTTCGATCTCTTTTTCAGGTCTATCACCTCGATAGCAACACCTTTTACAAAGTTGAAGCCGTAGCAACATTCGTCGTATATCCGACAAATTAATGTTTAGGATCCCTTGCCCTTTCTCTCCCATTCCTACAGAATTGCATGTATCTGTAGTGATGACATTGTCCCTTAAATTGCTATGATTATCTTTTTTTTTTTCTCATCAAAACTTTCTGTCCAGGATTTAGTTCCGCATCGGTGAACCTAGCAACGTATCTCGCTCTTGGTGAACACTTCGAAAAGAAGTTCGGCCTGGCTAACAGCGCAGCGTTCTTGATCGCAGCTTTGGTAGGAATATTATTTCCGTTACTGCTGTTATACTTGGAGCTTTCCTACGGTTTTCGATGGACTCTGATGTTGTACGGCGCTATGGCTTGGAATACAATCGCCAGTGGCATTTGGGTGACTTCAAAGAAGTCCGACCACATCGATGATGAGTCAGACAGATCCCCATCGAACGGCGACCAAAATCCTCCTCCATCTTTGCCAAGAGCACACTGGACTATCATTTTCCTTTTCGGATTCTACGTCGTGACGTATATCATATCGACCGGATTTTCGTTAATTCTGTACCCATTCGGTCTCGAAAAGGGTCTCGATCTAGACAGCTCCGCTCTGTTAATATCTTGGTACAGCATAGGATCGTTACTAGGCCGCGTGTACGTCTTCACGATGTTCAAACTGAACTTGGAGACCACCAGGATCGTCGTCGTCTTGCCAATCCTTTTAGAGCTAGCGATGCAGCTGGCGTCCATTTCCTCCTCAAATGGCGTCCTGGTCGGACTGGGGGCGTTTTTCGTAGGATTCTCCACCGGTAGCATGATTACGTGGGGTTCGTCCATAGTTAGGGAGTTCTCTTGTGAAATTCACTTCAGCAGCGCAGCAGCTTGGTTGACGGCCTCCGGTGGCATCGGATCAACGTTTGCTGGTTTATGGACAGGTTGGTGGAATCTGCGTCTAGAGTAGTTCCTGAGAGTGGTTGTGCAAGTGGTAGGCATTGAAGGGAACTTCCAAATAGCGAGACGAAAATAATTAAACCCGATCAGACCTTACACAGAATACAAAAGAAATACTGAATAAAGCAAACTAGTAGACTTTTTCATTTCCCTTAAACCCACTCAAAAATACGCTCACTGAAACCAATGTTTCTTCTTTAATGGTACATCATGATGATATGAAATACATTTTATTGAGCAGCTATGACGTAAGAGCTATCATGTTCGTTTGGAAAACATCAACTTGTTAAGCATAGAGAATGTTATGAAATTGACTGGGGAGGGACTGGGACATCTAACGAATAATTCTGCATTATCACGACAATGTTGCATTGTGGGTAGCATTTTCTAACAAGGTAATGAATTCGTTGAGTGAGATGAGTTAAATAAACACAAGAATTGAAAGATGTAAAGTTTTTGACACGAACACCGCACAAGCATCTTCCTTTATTCAAAGACAAGCTAGTCTAGTAAGGCATCAAATCTCCTTCAGTAATGAATTGTTTAAACATTTTCTTTGTAACAACGGATGCAAGATATTAAGGGCGTCCTTTTTTCAAATATAGCTCGTCTTTGTTTTGTTTTAACAACCAGGCTGGATTCACGACATCCAGGATTCATACCAACACGTCATGATATCCTACATTGGGTTAAACATCGCCCAGTTGCTGTTGGCTTTGACGGTCTTAACGTTTTCAAGAGAGACCGACTGTCACGCGTCACCGGCTAGCAGTTACCTCAGTGACACCGACGTTTCCGACGGTCTCGAGAATATTGAAATGGAGGAGATATGTTCTGATAGGTGGGAACAGGGTTCATCCAAGGGAGACGAACAAACATCGTGCCGAGATCTACGTTAGCCGGAAAAATAGCAACAGCCAGCGACATGGAAGTGGCAGAGAATTAGCACAGACGTGATGAAATCAGAGGAAAAGATAGAAGCAAGGAACAGCAGCAACCGACTAGTGCCAAATCACAATTGAGGAGTTCAAACTTGACTAGGCTAGGAGGATAGGCCTTATTACCTCCCTGAAAAGGTTCTGTTTCGATCTTTATCCCTATCAGATTTGTAAACGTGTGGCGATTAGTTTCGTAGATCAGATATAATGTGTAGAGGGAATTCGAGTTTGTTATTAACAGAAAAAGTTCATGTGAAGCCTCGGAGAGTACGATCATAATGTTCAATTATCGCTTACGCGCTGATGTAGAGCAGTTTATAATTAACACAGATAACGTCCAAAAAATATATCAGAAGACAATTGACACAGTTACTTGTGATTTACGTTTATGCGTCAACTGACATCTGTCAACTGAATTTACTACAGGTATTAATTTTTAGAACAAAAAAAAAAATTAGAATTCTTCAAAATTCAAGTTCACTTTTAGTCCTCAGTGTTTTAGAAATAGGCTGGTTCTGTCCATGCCTCTGAAAAACAAACGAATAAAAGTCCCTCAAAGAAGAGAATGTGCATGACCCATTTTTAGAAAGAGTGAATTGTACAGGGAATAGAGGGAACTTTCTCTCAAAACAAAGAAAAAGAGCAATATTTCACTCCATGCGTATGAAATATCGCTCCACTCATTTTGAGTGAATCTTCACTCTATATGTCTGGAATTCGCTAATGTTACGAGTTAGTCATGTGCACCTTCTTTTTTTTTTTGGGGGGGGGGGGATTGAACTTTACTATTTTGTTTGAAGAACCTACAAGAACACAGGGTCTTGAACGAAGTTATCATTTCTTTTTGCATCCGAGTAAGACATTTCATACTTAGTAGAGACAATATTATCAATATATATATTTTGCCAGTAACCTGGTATGGGATGTAAACCACAGAAACCACACATCTGTTTCCTCTTAATTTCTCTTTCTTTGCGCGCCGTTGATATCGTATGAAATTTGTTTGTGCCTATGAATAACATAGACCAAACCAAAACACTACCTGATAAAATCCCAGACTTGCAACACAAGTCGGACCAACTTGACATTATTCTTGTAATATTCAATATCCATTCATAATATGAATACTTAAAACTTATTACTATTTTCGTTAAGCACCCAACCCCCGCTTCAAAAAAGAAGGAAAAAAAAAAAAAACACTGACGGAATTCAACGCTGCGACAAAGGCAGACAAAAAAATTCTTTATTGATATGTATAATTTCGAGACAACTCTTGGCCACCTCCCCATCTTAATTTCCAAAATTAAAAGCTTCTGAGTTTTAAATGAATCATTTTGTCTTCATTGGAGACATATGAACAATTTCAATGATTTCATACTGTGAAAATTACAAGAATGATGTAAAATAACATCTCCTTCACTGGCGGATCTATGTGAATATGAAAAACATTGTTCCCTCAAGTTGCACATACTTAATGAATTGTTAGCAGATTTTAGAGGGCAATACGTGATAATTTTTAGAACTTCGTTGTTACTGTTATAGGATCATTTTTGTGTCTTTTCCGTATAATCAAAGCTCCTTTTACTATCATACAATAATCCAGTGCAAACTGTAACACTGCATGTCTCTAACAGTAAGTCATTTTTAGCTGAGTCACGTTTAAGTGACTTTGAAGAAACATTTTTGTGGCTAAATTTGTACTTACATAAGTGTAGTTACTTATATCGCAAAATTAAAAAAAGAATAGAAACTAAGGTAACCTAAAATTAAGGTAAACTAAACTTAACATTGGTCAGACCAGGCTTATTTTTACTCCTGGACATTCTGTGCGATGCAGGGGTGTAGTCAGCCTATGCCATAGGAAAAAAAAAGAAAAAAAAAACGATCAAGAGATGGGGCAAAATGTTCACCTGTGTGTTAAGCAGCAATTATACTATTTAAGCTGAGCGCCACCATCTATTGGCGCGTAGTACACAGACAAAAGTTTTGGGATAAAACTCATTCTCTCTTAAATTGCAGGAAATGGAACTTCCTAGTCTCTGTGGACTTGTAAATATCAGCTATGGTATTTTTCAGATCTTAGAACACAGATTTGAAGAATTGCCACTTCTGCGTGATTACAAAATACTGATGTTATTTTTTTTTGTCAAACCTTTAAGTTTCCAAGGAAGCAAGTGCTCCATTTCTCCTCCCTTGCGATAGCCCATGTTATATACTGCATTGTGTTTGTGTCGGCCATATGCTTCATGTACGTATGTGTCTTTGAAGACTTTATTTGTGAATGGTCCTATTCGGTGGCGGCACTAAGGGGGGGGGGCATGGGGGAACTTGCCTTCATAGTCGAAACCCTTGCCCCATTTGTTCCCCACTCACTTGAAGTGACACGACAAATAAATACAAACATACATGTCTCTACCCTGATTATATTCATATCTTGTTGTTCTAGGAAGTCAATTAGACGTATTTTTTTAGCCAGAGATATGCTAAAACCTCCGTTTTCCGAGCTTTGTCCCTGGGCCCGAACCGACTTTATCTCTGGACCTCACGTGGAAAAGGGTCGTAATTACTTTTCATATCTGAAGTACTATTCTGAGACTTAATTTTTACGCCCAGAAATATGCTAAATTCTTAGAGATCTGGTGGACAACCATTACGGCCTTTCCTATGGATCTATGGACCTATGGTCCATGAGATGGGTCCTAAATTCTCATCTGGCCAACTTATAGGAGAGGAATAGTCAAATTAATTAACATCGTTTGGAATCTTTGCGTATAGTGCGTACTTGCGCACTTTGAACAATATCAATATTCTGAGATTTAATTTTTCACCCAAAGATATGCCACAACTCCAGAACTGCCGGGGCTTTGCCCCTGGACTCCACAAGGGACCCTTAGACGGGCCCCTGGACCCCAATGGCTAAGCATTTCACAACAGTTTGTCTTGCTCACAATTTGCCCCCAAATCTAAAATCCTGATGCCGCCGCCTCTAGTCTTATTTACATCAATGAACTTGCATTCGAAGACTATAACATATTTAATAATTTTTCTCTAATTCTGAGACACAATCAACAAAGTTTGTTTAGCTTATGCCAGGATAATGGAAACATAAGGACACATTCGACGGAAGTAACTGCGAGATGAACATATTGACACAGCCCTTCTTTTACTGTGGTAGGTATGTACATGCGGGTACGTAGAATACTCATTGTCACCGGGGTATTTGTCTACGGCATGAAGCAATGAGGCTTTGTAAACATTTCATAGAAGTGGGCCTTTAAATGGCACTTTCATGAGGTTGACGAAGACAACTTAGCACTTATTTTTAAGGTTTTGATAGTGTTTTCTGCCTCTTTTTAATCCCAAACTGATTCTGTTTCGATGTTAAGATGCACGAAAGACAGTTTCAAAAATGGAAGGTGTTTGCAGCTCGTTCGGTTTATCTCATCATGGGGTTTGCCGAGCAGCGGTCGTTCGGGGAAATGCTGCCTGAATATGTAACGACATTTCATGGTTCGGAAACTCTTGTCGGGTGGTCCCTCACCGCTATCTCAGGTTTGGCTTACCTTTTGGGTAAGTTTATCTTTATTTGTATGATAGATAATCTCTTTACATCACTTTATACATTTCATTGGTCTTAGTGTTTATGCAATCCTTTTCAGTATATGGCTTTCATTCGTGTTTCATTCTCAAAATATCACCACATGTGAAACGTGAAGCTGAGACTGTTTGATTTTCCAAGGAATTGTTGATATTGCCAAACAATAGGGCCTTAGCTCATAAACTCACATTTGCGATGTAAAGGAGAATGTCTTTGAAAAGGTGAATGAATTCGGTATCAATAAAAACAACAGGCTTCTGTTTTTATTGAGTCTTTTTGCATCATCAATTACATGGAAAATAAAATTATCTCAAAATGGGCAACACCACTATATCATTAGTGGGAAGTGGAACTTAACTCTGGGAAACCCCCATCACCACTGTATTTGGTAATATTTTCTTTAAGTATTATGGTCTTCTCTATTGTCCGGAATACTGTCAATAACTTTAAGTCATGTTCAAAGTCAATTGCAAATGGCGAAAACACCACATCCATAGTCGGGTAGGCTTATATGCATGTCTATTTTTGTTTTCTCATTGATTAACATACCAAAAAACAAAAACAAAAAAACAAATTACCTTAAAAGTTACATTGTAGCCATACCGTTTTTCGATTATCCTTTGTCTTTTTTATTTTCAGTTGACTTTAATTTTTTACTTAAAGTTATCAACTGGGAAATTGCTCCGATGAACCGCATTCTATACTTTTATATCGTGAAATGACTTTATTTTCCACCATTTTATCTCTTTCCATTTTCGTTTAACGTAACTAACAGCTCCTTTGATTGAACTGTTAATAGAGAAAACTTCCATACGATCAGTAGCTATCTTTGGAGGTATTGCTTACGGTGCTTCGTTCGTGATACTTGGCTTGTTTGGTCAAACCATCTGGCACGTCTTTGTACTCCATATTGCTGTCGGTAAGTCTGACGTAATAGAGAAATACTTTGAGAAAACACGCGGGCGGATCATGGTAATAAATAGATAGAACAAACATGAGGCTAGACTGACAAAAAGTCGTATCGAACGTTGCTTTAAGAAACCAGCATAATTCGATAGCCTCATCAAACAACAGTTTGGAACAGAAGTAGTTAAGAAATGTTATAATGAGAAGAAAAGAAGAGGTAAATGTAATGCAGACGAAAGTCAGATAGTCAGAAAATGTTATTTTTTGTCGTTGTTTTTTGTTGTTATTAATTTCACAGATATTGTTACGGAGATGTAGAAGTGACACTCTACCAGACATATCTATAGTGTTGCATTCTATCTTTCCACTTGATGTGACTGTAAAAAAATGAAATAATCATGGCTATTTCTGTCTAATTTGTTATCTCAAATTTCATTTGAAAAACAGAGAAAATAAACAATTATACTAAGTCTGAAATGTACTGAAAGATAAAAAGCATAACAATTTAAAAGTTCGTGGAAATAGAGAAAAGTAGTTATTTTAAGTTATTTCACAGAGGGTGTAACGATATTGGTTTCTACTATGTGGCTACTCCAACCCCCACGGCTTGTGTCATTTTTTTTTTACGCTGAGCCTGCTTTTATACTAGAAATAAAGTCACCGTCTCTGTAAACTAAAGAAGAGGAAGTGAGATAAATAAGACAAAAATTCTTATTCTAACATCGTAATAACAAATCCTTCACTCCAAGTGTACCGTGATTTTTACGTTTTCACAGTCTAAACCTTTCTCCTTGTCCTTTTACTCCCCCCCCCCCGCATAGGTTTCAGTTCCGCATCGGTGAACCTAGCAACGTATCTCCCTCTCGGTGAACACTTCGAAAAGAAGTTCGGCATCGCTAACAGCGCGGCGTTCTTGATCGCAGCTTTGGTAGGAATAGTATTTCCGTTACTGCTGTTGTACCTGGAGCTCACCTACGGACTCCGATGGACTCTGATGTTATACGGTGCCGTATCGTGGAATCTCGTCGCTGTCGGAATATGGGTGAAGTCAAAGGAGACGGGTAAACCTGACGGTGACCCTGTCGATGGACTACCATCGAACAGCGAACGCTGTCATCAGAGGCTGCCGCCGCTGCTCAGTTCCCACCCTTCGATTATTTTACTGTTTCTTTTTTACGGTATCACTTCTAACCTCTCGGTGGGATTCTCTTTAGTATTTCTTCCGTACGGACTCGAGAAAGGACTCGAACTCGGGATTGCAGCACTTTTGATTTCTTGGTATAGTATTGGCTCTCTGATTGGTCGATTGTACGTGTTCCTGATCTTCAACAGGAACTTAGAGACCACCAGGATCTTCCTGGTCGTTCCTATCGTCATTGAACTGACGATGCAACTGGCTTCAGTTTCGTTCTCGAATGCCGTCCTGGTAGGATTGGGGGCATTTTTCGCTGGTTTTGCTACCGGTACCATGGTCACGTGGGGTTCTTCCATAGTGAGGGAGATCTCTTGTGAGAGTCACTTCAGTAGTGCCGCTGCCTGGCTGACTATGTCAGCGGGTATAGGAGCAACATTCGCAGGATTAGTAGCAGGTCAGTTTCCATTTATTTTCGAGAATGTAGTGGAAGTCAATCTCCTCTGCTCCCCTCCCCCCCCCCACCCTGCTGTGTAGTGTCTTCGGAGCCACCTCGTATGAATACCACTGGTGGTTCAAATGCTAGCATCGCCACTAGTTTCATCCCATGTGAAAAGTACATTTAATAGTCAAGTGGTCAATCTGCAGGACTAATTGAAAATGTGCTCCAGTTTTAAGGTTTGTTTCTGTTGACCACAAGAGTCGGACCTTCATTTGAGCAAGAAGTCCTACGCAAGTGTAGACTGCCGTGGAGACGATAACACTGCTCATGACGTCACTTTTCAAGGGCTGTATTTTGAACTGTGTATGGTGTAATATTATCATCAAGAAAAAGCAAAAAGAAAAAAAAAAACGAAATGATAAGTCTTTGGTGAATGGTTAATTCTTTCAATTGAGACAGTAACATAATCAAATGCCTTAAGCATAAATACACCTCAGAAAACTGAATGAGTAAAGGGCGTATTTTCTAAATATGTGAAGATGGAAAAATAAGCAAAGTTTTAATGACGACAAAGCAGTCTGTGATAATTAAAAAATCTTCTATTTTGTTTTTATCGTTCCTCTAGGAACAATTCACGATATTCGAGGTTCCTATCAACACGTGATGGTATTCTACCTCGTTTTGAGCGTCGCTCAGTTGCTCCTGGTGATTACTGTCCTGTCCTTCCCATTGGTCGAAAATTGTCTCGAGACTCCTCCCCCTGGCGATGGTGATTTTGGCGATTCAGCCATCTTAGACTCCCGCGACTTGGTAGAAATGAAAGAGATACACCAGGGACGATGGATAGAATTGAGGACACACCAAGACCAAAAATAATTATCGTATTTAAATTTAGTAGGTTTCAGTGTTTCAATAAAATATATACCTTGGACATTTTTTTTTTATTATTTTGTAAAATTTTTTATTTTATTGCTAGCATTTCTTCTGTTTTTGTGCTGTATCATTCTACAACTTTTGGACTTGAAACATTTGAAAAGTGTCATTTTCTGTGATCAGGGCCGGAGTAATTTTGGGCCGAAACGTTTTTGCATACGCTTCTCGGTAACATGTCTTGGAGTTGGGCTTAGATAGTTTTCTGCAGGCTACGTATACCCCTGGATACGTTTCAAACCTTCACGGCACATTCGCGATGTCTGAAGATCAAATGTGAAGTAACCTTGCCAACAGGCTGTGCTTGCTAAGACATTTGTATTTGTGGACGTCACTTTCAGCGTATCGCCTCTTCGCCGTGAAAAGTCCTGTCTAAAATGTTACCATGGAAACGTCTCAGTTGATCGCGAGAAAAAAAAAAAAAAAAATAGTGACTGGAAACTGACTACGTCGTCCATGATTGGCTACTTTTGATGAAACATGGGTGGAAAACGGTATCGCCGAAATACCTGTTAATTAAAATCTTAGCTCTGTGATACACCAGCGTCCATTTGTAATCTAATAGACTTTAGTGTCTTGTTTATCTTGTCTTACCGGCAACGTAAACTCCTGATCGTTATTATTTTCAGTGCTGTTTCAACTCCCTATATTGCAGGAGACACAAATCGTGGGTTCTTTCAGTAACCGCATGATAGAAACAAATATTCTTACACCCCTGTGAAATCACTTCGATAATCTGTCTTTTCCTTAAATACTGACAGTCATGCCTGTTTGAATCAGGAATACGGAACGCAGTGTTCTCACATCCAACACCTATGATGACCACATACATACTGACGAGATGATGTCACTTTGGAAGAGCCCTAGGTTTGTAAAGTAGAGAAAAGTAGATCTGACAAACTGTTTCATAGACTGGAAAATGAAAGAATAGTAGCATTTATTATATGGTCACTGTTAAACACCAGTGTTCGTGTTTCCTTTAAAACTTTACCATACCACTATCAGTAAGGGGAAAGAAAATGATTGAACCCGTTTACAACAGTTCAGGATGGGAAAGACTTAAGAAACCTAGTTTGATCATCCCATTGCCCGCATCAAAAATTTGCAAGCACCAAGTGGAGAGTACGATGAAATTCGTACACACTGCACCAGAAATTTAAACACTGCATGGAGGCTGAAAACAGCCACGTATACTCATAAATGCCGCTTTGACTCGCAATAGGTGTAGGTCGTAATTAGGCACTCTACCGCCCTCGCTATAAGTGAGGCACAAAGTAGCTGCTTGCAACCGTGGACAACTATGCATTTATGGTGCAACATAAATACAAACTGGTATCCCGCCGTTGTTAGACAGATATCCCAACGTTATAATTAAACGGCGAATTATGTGATGATGACCTGAGAGAGAGAGAAAACGTAAATGCAATGCAAACTTTAACGGCAGGACGTCTGATACAAAATCTCTTTCACCGAAACGTAAACAATTTACATTTGAATGTATTTCTTAGTAGTAGAACATTCACTAGGAGGGAAATTCGAATACGAATTGCATTGTGTTAACTGAACTTGCAAATTTAAAAAAAAAAAAAAAAACATGCTGGCAGTGAATTCAGAAATTTCTCTATAGCTCCGATCAGTTACTTAATTGTCTAATCTGGGGGTTGAAGACAAAGTATACAGTGAAGTTGAAGGGGGAAGTTCTCTAAAAACTATTGAATTAAACTAAACTTACTATTCTATTTGGTTATCTATTGATCAGACTAGATCAATCGATCGACACTAAAATAAGGTGAATTTTCTGCACATCGAGATAATAACAATCCCCCGAGGCCTGCATGCATCAACGTTGTCTGAGCCACATATGGTCATAGTCAATCCATCTAGTTGGCACATTAAGCTTGTAGACGTTATCGAGACTTCCATTTCTTTTTTTAATTCTTTGTCTCACAAAGTGTAGTTTGTTTCTTAAAATTGTCTTAAAACTAAAATGACAGTTTGACTGAGGTATAGTTGATACATGATATGAGAGCAGTGCAAAGTAAGATGTGCTTCATCGGATACATCCGCAGCCAGGAATACCGGAATATCACAGGAAAGTGCAGCAGAAATTTGAAATCGCAAATTCGACTTGAAGTATACACTATAGGAAGATAGACTTAGCAATCGTGTTCAGTGTATGTACGTGACTGGGCCCGGGATGGGAAGGGGGGGGGGGGGGCTGGGTGTGTGGGTGCATATGTGGGTGGTTGGGTTGAGATTTGTAGCTCCAAAACGGACCGTCGTGGTGAATATTTGTCATGTGTGGTGTTGCGTAACTCAATTTCGTGTTGCTCAACATTGTAACGGCAACGAAAAGAAAGCTAGTATAAAGGGAATAAAAAATGGCTGACAACTTGGTCTTACACTAAGAAATCTACCATTGACGTGTAGGTGTATGGTTTGTGTATGTACGCTGTCGTGTATTTCAAAGAGAATTCAGATGATCCGTACTCCGTTTTCTGCGTTTTCCCGTATTATTACGTATTGTACTGACAAAAGGTTCGGACGTAAGGAAGCCGAGAAGTGCCGTGAGATGGAGAAGCTATATATACTTCCAAACGTCTGTTTGTGTCCATCTCATTTCTGGTAATAGTGTGAAAGGGCAAAACCAAAAACCGAGGGCGTACACCAAAAAAAAAAAAAAAGGACAAAAATAAGGGGAAAAAATGGTAATTATAAAAATAATACTTCGTGATAGCCTCGAAATAAATAGACGCGACCAAAACAGTGATTGTGAAACAATTGTCTGAATCTTTATGCGTAGTACGCCCTCACTCAACTTAATTTTTCACCAAAGATCTCTCGCGACCATTTGAAGTTTTATGAAAGGGACAAACCTAAGTTAAACAACACCATGCGATTTACTATTTGGTCACGTCCATTTGTTCAGAGTTTGTGACGAAATGGCATTTAAGTACCGACTCACTCATTTCGGTGTTTAATGTTTAAAGAATTTATACCTAAGATACGAAATGCTTTGTTTCAAATTCAATCACCGCAAAGAATTTTTATTTAAAAATAAAATGACAAAACATGGGGTGTCCCCTCCCGTTTGGAATTGTTCTCTCTCTGGTATCATTTCACCAACACTTCCACTCCTCCCAAACAGAATAGAAGAATGAAAGAAAGGGATTTCCGTACGTGTTAAGATGATTTTGTGCTCAACTAACGCCGAAGTTAAAATAATTATTGTATACGTTTTGTGTTTTAATTTTACGAAGACTTGAATACACTTCGCATTTTACCAATCAAGTAAAATGGTTTAAACTTTGAGAAAAACGAAATAAAAGACGAGTCAGCACGTCATGATGAACAAATCAATGAAGGCAAACGATATATCATAAAATGTAAAATCACTTCCAAAACATGGTACGTCATAGACAGTATACTTTCGTTTTCTTTTCAAATACATCAGCCAAAGGGTAGGCCTACCTGCAGTCACGGTATTTCTTTTCATTTTGAAAAGTTGTGATCATAAACTTCACAAATCCGTTACAGTGTGAGGGTGCATTGTGTATCGTTGTCTGTATAGGGTTTGCGTTTCACTCTGGCAGTAATTAACTGGATTTGTGATTTTCATATACTGACTAACAAACACCCGTATTGATGGAGCACACGTACCCCTCAGTTTTGTCGTAACTTAGTCAGTTTATGAGACTGATTCTTTTGAATCAGTCACATGACGACATGGGGGCAATATTCTAGGAAAAAATCCCAATTATGACGTCACAAACTTTCGAAATGGTCAAAACTCACGTATTTCGGAAAAAAAAAAATCGGCATCTAATAGGTTGTTTACATCTATAGACATAGCGTTTCTGGTACAATTACTTTCTCAAGCATAACCGATTCAGTTTATCTTAATGGGAACAATGTAGAAATTTGGGTACAAATGAAAAAAAAAAAATGATAGTTTTGTTTACAGAACTTTTCGATATGCAAAAGCAAATGATGTTGATGGGGTTCCGGCATCTCCCACCAATCCTTATGTTGGAGAACGAGAATGGGTTACCACTGACCGGTGTATGCTTCTCGTGTTAGTAATACAATAGGGACTATTTCACAAGTTTGTAGCGATTTTGTGTATCAAATGAAATGACCGATCCTTATATCAAATCTGTTTTCATTTAGGGTTGCCGACTGGTAAATTTCACTGCCAAATTCGGAAAAACATGGCAGTGAACAACATCATTACATTGCTACATTGATTTTTTTCTTTCATCGGTAACTATTGAATTCTGCATTCTTGTATGTACAGGTAAGTTCGTAAGTTCATTTTTCCCCCTTTTTTGACAAGATTTTGTCAGTAAAGCGAAAAACGGACTTTGCTATTTGTAAAAACAATGCCAAAAACGAAAAACGAACTTTGCCACCCTGATTACAGTTTAGCTAAGGGTAATAGGGAAATAATTTGACAGTGCACCCTCAACAACATGAAGAAATTATTTCTCGCGCCGAGACGATTGTCATTATCACAAAAGAAAGCCGTTAGGCCCGAAAAGCTAGCAACTACATCATCTCATGTATAAAGTTAATATAAAGCATTATTCGCAGGTAATTGTTTTTCAATATCTTTGAGGAATTGTTGAAAAAAGTAATGATGACTATTGACTCACCATTGATTCAACTCGTACTAAGTTGTAGGACTGGGTCAGGACCTAACGTTACACCATGTACTGCTGATGTAGCTAATGCGTTACCTAGGCTAATGTAACGTTAGACTTGGTCTTTCTGTAGCCAACAGTAGTACTGGTAGTGTACGTTAGGCCATTATAGTTAGGAATCAGTTGTAAACAGCGAATAAGCAACGCTAACGTCAGACTGTTTACACGAATCATGCTTATAAACGCAAGGAATACATCATGGTGTGGAGACGTTATAGTAACGCAATTAATAAGATAAATCCACAATAGATTATATATTTTAACCCCCAAGAAAATTTGACAGTTTTAGTCTGCCAGAGTTGCCTAGTACTGTAGTAGGCCTTGCTTTATCCCAATTTTTCCCCATACTGTATGCAGAGCAGGGTCTTAGGCAAGCAGCCATGATTGGCATGGCCTAACCACCACCCCAAATAGCTCAGTTGTCTCATGTTCTTTGGCACATCTTTGTTTTATTTTTCCAGCTATGTAAAAAAATAAAAAAAAACCCCGAAGAATGTCACTCTGAATGATCATGGATCCCCCACTGTAAGCTAGTGTGCTTGACAGTGTATCGTACAGTCATTCCCTATGTGGTACCACTAGACTATGCCCTATACAGTACCTACAAGGAATTGTCAGTCACCCCATCAAAGTTGAAACATGACACTTGACATGTTTTTTCATCCTATGCAGACATGACACTTATTAACCCCTTTTAATTACATCTTTTGATCCAGGGTGCATTCCATGTAAAACCGACGCCAAAATTAGGCTGAGGTGTTTCCATTTGTATGCGAATTAAGGTATAAGGTTTAATAACTTCACTACTCCAACAAACACAGGTGCACTATACCTCATATTGCAACATAACCTACTGTACAACGATTGTAGATTCCAACTTGAAGCATATACTGTACAACGTTACAGGTGTGTTGAATATCTTCCCTTTCTAGTTTATGGAATGTAGACTGGCTTTTGATGCAATAGCACAGATCTATATTTACACTTTCAAGCCCACATGTATTTATAAAGTCCCTCTTAGATAGAGTTGTTCGTATGAATTTGCCACTTGTGAGGTGGTGCATCACAGTAGGAGCCATATCAAAGGCCGTAACTCATCACCCTAAGCTACATTTTTACCTTCAGAAAGCAAAATTCTCAACTGGTTCTAAGTTACAGTACTCTTTGATTGGCATCAAATTTGAAAGATGCAGAGTAGCTCACATAACACAGAGTACACAGGGATTCATTGTTTTGATTACGCATGTGGAGGAATTTCAGACAGGCGGAGGGAGGGACTATAGATGTAGGTGGTTGGGAGAATTGAAACTGTCTGGGGTGATGAGTGCAGTGTGAGCAGTCTACATGGCTGGCTATGTATTTGCTCTTAAACATTGGTGCAAAAAGCATAAGACAAGCAACAAATGTTCACTACACAGGTGTAGAACATCTAATTAGCTTATCATGACATACAGAATGGGTTTTGATCACTTGCCAATTCATATAGAAGTTTTGCATTGGGAACACATGTGCTTTGCTTACAGTAAATACTGCATGCTTTTTGCACCTATGTTTTTTCGACGTCTGACGAAATGGCTCCTGTCGTGTAATCTTACATGTGGCAAATTTGTACAAATAACTCTGTCTTAGAGGTATTTTATGAATACGTTTGGGTCTGAAGGTGCTTCTGGAGTAAGAACTGTTATCAAAATATGTGAAATAGAGGATTACAGGTAAACAAGGTTCGTAGTCTGCTTAAGGATGCAAAAATAGGAAAAGTGTCGTCCTCTGTTAGGAGGGGTGCCGAATCTTAATATTACAGTACATAGGGCATAGCATATATAGCCTAGTGCCACTATGTGGATGGTGCCTGTGGTACACCGGTACTCAAATTGGTGCTGATAATTTGGGAAAAGTACTGTACTGTAAGACTGATAGCCCAGTCTTATCTACTGTACTGTGAGATTTATATAGCAGCCCAATCATATCTACTGTACTGTAAGACTCTGATATACAGTACAGTATTGCAAGTCATCCAATGTTTGTGCATTTTTCAGAACTTATTTACATTCATACCCCATACCATAGCCTAGGTAATTTTACAAAAGCTAGATGCCTTTGATTCAGGGTTGGCCTGGTGCATAAAAGATTACCAATCTTGCAATCTTTAGATTTGGATCAAATCCCCATGGGATCTTTAAATTTTCTAGGGACTCATAATTACAGCATGGTGCAAGCATTAAACCTGTTCACAATGATCATGAGGGGTGTTGGGGCGGTTTATTTGTTGACTTAACTATGGGTTCCTGTCATCCAGCACTGCAGGGTTTTGTCCACTTCAGGTTACGTGGCACAGTGGTCTTACTTTTTATGACTAGGTTTTGAATAATCAGTCATTAGCATACAAACAGAGCAAGTAACCATTGACAAGTGAAGGCATTAGTTTGCCATCTGCTACACCATACACATACTGTACTGTACAGTAAGCACGCTCTCTGTCCACTGTCTTACGATGTAGGATTGCACATTACAGTGAGTTACACAGGTACAGAAGCTGCTAATTGACAATGAAATTGAACACAAGCCACTGTATGTGAACTGCTAGAGCGAAGCAAGTCTGCGCACAGTGCCAATCATCGCCGAGGACATGCCGCAAAATAAGGTCACCAACAGTGCATGTAATTTGCCAACAATGCAAACTTACCTCCTGTTTGGACAAAGTCGCTCGAATGAAAAAAAAAGAAAACTGGCATGATGAAGTTGTCCTAAGATGCAACACATTAACTCATGTCAGAACAAACTCTCCATGCCATAGTCACCCCAAGAACAAAGCTGACCCAAATGCAATGTCCCAAGATGCAATAAACTCCTCCCGAAACAAACTTTCCATGCCAAAGCCACCTCAAAAAACAAAGGTGACCCAAATCAAATGTAGCAATGTTTCCATATGGAGTGTAGACAATAGTGTCTCTTTAAGCTCAGCCAGTGGGACTTTGGAGTTCCACCAGATGTTGTTAACACAATGTGAGTTCATTTCCATTGTCTGTTGTAATGTAGCTCATACGGCATCTTTCATTCACTCTTTGCATTCTAAAGGTTTTAAATTAGATCAAGTGACGGATGAAACTGTGCAGAATCTTCCAACATCGAATACTTACGGTCGTTGCGGGGACAGGTCCTTTTGAAGGTCTCCTCCAAACCCATTCTACCTGGTCGGCGTCTTCTCCCCACAGGTTTCCAGCAATCTGTCAGTCAGATTCTGGTTGGCAGTGCCGTCCATCAACTAGGCAACCGTCGTTCCTCGGTCCACCGGAGATTGTTTCGTATGTTTCGAGGTTCAAGTAAGTGCTGTATTGTCGCAGCTCTTTATGTTCATGCTGAGATAACATTATTTGCGATTCTATACTATAGTATGCATGGTCGTTGTCAGGGTGAAGCACGTAGCCATTGAGTAAAAAAAAAAATCAGCAAAAGGTTCTGCTTTCTTTGGAATACAAGTGACAGGGAAAAGAAAAGATGGAAATTTCACACCATTTTGGATCTCAAACTTGTGAAAAAGGCAATCATTTTTCAAATTGGAGGGGAACTCCCCTAAGACCTCTCTCCCAGACCAACAGAACTTCGGTATTGATGTCTCCCCCCACCTCCAAGTTGGTTTATAGTCTGGCTACAGGCCTGGTCAGTGTAGAGTATCATGATTCTTGTAATGTACAGTAGCAGTATTGAGAAGAGAGAGTTTAAGCTTGTCACCAGAGTTCAAGCTGCACATTGCACCGTATAAAGACTTATTTCACATCATTCCATCGTACAGTACGTCTGTAATTTATAGTACACTACTGACACAGTTATCAAACTGAGATGTTCACTTAATTTTTTTTCACACCAGTGAACCAGTAATTAAGGTACAGTATATATATATATATATATATATATATATATATATATATATATATATATATATATATATATATATATATATATATATATATATATATATATATATATATATATATATATATATATATATATATATATATATATAGGTAGTTGATTCTCCGGCAAATGTCTGCCTGACAAGCAAATTCTACACGCAACAGCATTTTAAATTCAACAGACTGGCTTATTTATTCATGGTCATGGTAAAAAATATCTGGATTCATTCATCGATGGTGTGCATACACTCTGCCCAGTATGTGCACAGTGCACTAGCAAGCAACCGGTGCCACAGTGCAGGTTGGAACTTCAGGAACTGGTTGTTGTCCAATTCAGTTCGGTGCTTGATGTGGCTGTGCGACAGATGAAGGTGGCAAGGGGGGTCTCTGGTTGACTGGCGAATGTAATGATACAATGAAGAACCTGTTGAGATTTTTTCAAGGGAATACCTTGAGGTATGCATGGACTTATTGCATAGAAGCATTTTCACCTTTTAGGTAAAATAAACTTAGTTTTGAAGTAGTAATGTGACAAGAAGGATGCTTATTACCAGGAAGTTGTACCTTCTTGACTTTTAGTTTACCAGTTCAAAGAGGAATTATTGTAGGTAGGATACTGTAAGCTTTAAAACTATCCTAGATACAATATGACATTCTCGTATATGGTGGAGGCTATGCTCTACTTTACTCAAGGGTCATACAAAGTTCAGTTTCTGGTGTTTACCAAAGTTTATTATCTTTTTCTTTATTCCCCTCTGACAATCAGATTAGACAAAGAAATACATTAAAATACTGTAGAAAGGGCTGACACTTTCGTGGAACGATTCCTTAATGCCACATCATTGGCTGATACACGGGTAGCAACAATTTGCATATGATGGCACATAGAATCTGTGTAATTCTGATCGGTCAACGTCATCACCTATCCTTAGTTTTTTGGTATGATTCGTCTGGACCATGCGGTTCCCTGCGCTGGTAAATCAATCATTGAACTGTCAACACCGTTCTGTCTGTACACTATGTAGGCCTGTGTCATCATATCCTTCCTCGCTTTCTTACTCTTTGTCGTCCTCTAGTAACTTTATTCAATCTTCCAATCATTGATTTTCCTTAATTTATCTTATTTGTGTGTGCCAGTTGAATCAACAAATAAATGGAACTCTGATAGTTAAATCAAAATCAGGTATCTCTCGGAATTTTCAGTTCTGACGTCTCTCTCTCTCTACTGTAACAGGAACTTGCTTTGTTGCTAACATTTAACATCCGTCACTGGGGCAGTCAAACCACGGCAGTTAATCCCCCTAAAAGCCCCGTATATGACATCTTGGTCGGTATGGTTTATCGTATGTGACAATATGTTCCAGTCGTTACCGGTCCGAAACTCGAATTGACGGATGCAAACTATACACTATAGGCACTACTCTACAGTAAGAGAATCTGGAAAAGAGGTCAAAGAGAGACAAATAGAGAAAAAAGAATGCAACAAAGACAGTTCAACAATGTACTGTACAAACCCACTTTGAACATGGAAAGTGATGGGGCACTAACTATTTTCAGCCTTGTATGATATTCTTTTGAGGATGTCAGAAAAAAATGTGATAGTTGGGAAGTTTTTTTTTTCTCTGTCTTCTTTAGCAGAGATAGAGGTAGACAGAGAGAATAAAAACATTGAATCTCTCTTTAAATTGTGTTTAGAATTTGCGCTTATTTTACTGTATGTGTCCACATCTACTGTAGAATAGTCTACTGTACAGTACTGTACCTGTACATGACCGTAATGGGTGACACTTTTCAAAACTGGTTCTGTACAGTAACTGCCTGAAGTGAACGTCAGAAGCCAACAAACGTGCTATTTGAATGTGTCTGGCTTTACTGTGTACAGTGGTAGTATAAGTTTTACATGTATGAAAAAGAGTGTCATTAGCAATGTGAGTGAGGGAGGAGGGGGGGTAGGGACATTTAGATTTTTTTTTGTACTTGAGCTTCCTTTTGGTAAATGGAAATATTGAAAAAAAATAAATCCCAGTCAAAATACTTGTGTTTGGACCCATCATCATGTTGTCGTTAGTATGATTCAAGTTAAGTTTTGCACTGACAGGACGGTATAATTTTATAGTTCTTAAATTTTGAAGTACACCCCTCTGTCCCCTTCCCTCATCCTGAGAGAAACATCACCAAATCCAAAAAATGTCCATGAATGGATTCAGGTAATTTTTTTTATCTGACACCTACTGCACAAAGTAAGATGTGATTGTCACCCAGTTGGTAGCACGCATGACTTTCCCGTTAATATTTCATTCACATGGGCACGGACTTTGAATAGAAGTAAGGCTAAAAAAATTGGGTGCCCCTAGTGCCCAAGGGGCACTCTCTCTGATGATCCTGACACCAAAAATGAATAAATTGCACAACATTTATAACATCCCCAAACGTATATAAGCCAGTCAAAACTATGTTCGTACATTACTGAAGGGAATGTCTTCAAAAACTCTGAAAGCTACTAAATAGCTATGTCAAGAGAGAGGAACATGATACTGTCAAAGTGAATCTACCAGTTTTTTTTTCTTCTTTTTTTTCCTAATCATTTTTCGTTTCTGTTTGGTCATCCACAAATGTCAGCTGGGCACCAGAACAAGATCGCACCAGAAAAGATCACTTCTCAAACACCGGTTTCTCTAAAAGGGCAACAAGACTGGTAGGAAATGATTCAGCCCTGTAGTCTGATTTCTGCACGTAGAGTACTGTACAGTACATGTATCATGTACAGTGCATGCAATGTAGTCAATGTATACTGAAAAGGACATTGTAATTTTTTCTGAAATGAAGCAGAAAGTCCTTACTTTCTTTATGTGACCCATTTTATGTTTTTATTTTTTTGGTTCTCTTACAGTACTTGACATGTCAAGAAATTCCCCTCACAGGTTTCGACAGAAATTGTGCAGCAATGCATCATGTAATGCTTAGTTTATGATTCCTGTGATTGATTTTTCTTATTTCCTGTCTGCACTCCAAAAAAACCCGACCAAAGGATCATAAATCCGGTACTTAGAAGTGTGCATTTCTGTAATGGGCCATTTCATGGCATGAAATGTTTAAAGGACTTCATATCCTCAGAAAGGCCATGGGTATCATGTTGCTATCGTGTTACATACGTAGTGCTTTAGAATAGTCCCCAAAATTAAGTCTATGCATATAACACAGTGCCAGTAATGTAGTAATTTCTCACCTTCAGCATTTCAACTGTTTTGACTTTTCTGTTTGACAGCTTGTTAGTTATCCTACTACAGTCACAAATCCTGGAAATGATTTACGAGATCAAAATTACAGGATATCCACATCGAACAGAGAACATGAAAAGCTGTAACTTTGTGTTCTTTGTGATGCAGATAATCCTATACAGTATTTATCAGCAGATCGGAACCTTGTCACATTTAAGCATTTCGTGGGATTTGGATGGTGGGGGTGGTGATTTGGGGGTGGGGCAAGAGCAGTGCAGTACCACGTCCCATCTGTTACGCCTGCATACGGTTCCTCATATCCCATCCACAATCCTGTCAGTTGATCCCATGTTCAGAATCTAAATATTTAATAAACTTTGTTCCAAAATGTCAAAGTGGATGAAATATCCACTGCAGGGAATTAACAGAAATATTGTACCCTTTATGGGCATCTAAATTGTCTCTTTTTTTGATGGTAAAACAATCGTTCCTGACATCAGAAAGAACAATGATCACATGGTGTGGAATTCATTTCCACACAGTCTACCCCCCTCCCCCATCTCAAAAAATCATATCACCATACACTGTACATGTATGCAAGTGAAGCTACTGTAAGAAACTTCTGATCACCGCAAAATCCACAGTACCAGCAGAATCATGGGAGACTGACAAAGACCTGCCTCCAGCAGGAAGTCACATGACTGTTGGATGGCTCTTGTAGGACCCTGAAGACATTTGAAGTCTCATTTACCAATTACTATCAGAGTTTCGTCGTAAATGCTTGGATTAGAAAACTGAGGTACCAGCATCCTCACCACACCTGCATTGTACAGTACAAAGACACGTACAGGAGATCACAGGATCGTTGATGGGAGAAAAGAAGAAAGTCAATGGACAAAAAAACAAGACTCAGTTTTAGCTCTGCTTGGAGCATTGGAAAGACTGTGAACCAAGAGAAAGCTGTGTAGTACTTATTTCTTGTCTTACTGTAGGTTGTACATTTGAGATAAATGACTTAACGTTTCGCAAAATCGGTCAAAATTGTGACACCTTCTCTGATGAATCCTTGATGAAGTAGACAGCTCCTGGCTTCCGCGTGGACATTTACAGTAACTCTGATTCATCGAGTTTTCGTTGTTGTGACCTTCTTAGGCTTTGAATCACTCTTAGGTGACATCACAATAACCATCGGCAGGGATATTTACAGGATTCTGTCCTCCTGTTATTTTGCTTTCTTGATTTCCTTTTTTTAACGTTTTGTGAATATTTACTTGTTTTGGTTTTTGGATCGATCACTTTTGGGAGTCCAGCAAACATGAATGATCTAACTAATGGAATGTGAGTATTTATAGAGAATGTGTTTATATTTTTTATGAAAATTATACTAGATACTTGACAAAAACTTAATAATAACTGGATAATGCAGTACTGTACAATTTGTGCACATTCATGTGTAAAGTGCTGTAGTGAGATGCGCAATAGCTTGTGTGGAGCCAGGTAAGTGAGGATCGAACCAAATTTTCTGAGCTATTGTTCTTTGATGTAGATATAACATCTAATACAGTATGAGGTATCTCCATGACAACATGTGTGAATTTAAGGATAGTTAGTGCTGGACTGTGCATTAAGAGGATAATGCACTACAGTACAGGATGGGGGTTGGGTTAATGCAAGTAATGCACAAGGGTGGAGCTCCAGTGCAACCAGCAATAACATTAACCCCTGAAGGTGCATTACCTTCTAATTAATGTTCAGGTCCAGCATTGAACAACCTTGTCCATTCACACACAATGACATTTTGATTTAAAAGATGATAACGGAAGAAAGCAGATTTGTAAAGTAAGGTGCATTTCAGTTGATAAGAAACCCTGACTTTAACATGTTTTATTGCCTGTAGTGTGTGTGTGTACGTGTGCCCTTATTTTCGGGTGGGATCGAGGACCGAAACAATAGATTTTAGGTCCTCTGTAGAAAATTCAGTAGATTTCTCCGGTCCTCTCAAGATTAACAATAGACAGTCTATTGTTAAGGTTAGTGTTGAGGAAGCAAAAAAAAAACAGAAAGCACAACGAGGTCCTCAGAATGAATGGAAAACAAAGTTGTGTGTGTGCGTGTGTGTGTGTTTGTGTGAGAAAAAGGAATGTTCAAGGGTTAACAACATGGCAACAATGTTTGTATGTGATTGACAAAGTATCACCGTTGCTTTGTTTTCTATATCATGACAAAAGGTAGCAGACAGCAAAAGAGTGTCAAGCTACAGTTTTACTCTATTCATCAGCCAGTGATTTTACTCTTAAATTACTGCACTGTTATTTAAAACTTGGTCATCTACAGTAAGTGTTATGAGCCAATAGGAGTTGAGGATAATTCTTCTAAGTATGAATGAATTATAAAATGAAAGCATTAATGTAGTTCATCTCCAAACATCGTCTGACAAGTCTGTGCCCATGTCAGACAATGAGTTAGAGGAAAGATATCACCTGGAAGGAAAATAACACTGAAAATGAAGGAAAAGGGGGGGGGGGGCATAGTACAGTAGTATTGTAAAGTTAACTTATGCAATCTTAGTTGGTGATGGGGAGTTACCATTGCAGCTTTTTCAAGACGTCTTAATTATTTCCTTGTCCGTTTGGTGAGTATTCAAAACTTTCCCTTGCATGCGACCATCAGAAAAATATTCTTGTTATCACATGCTTCTTGGTCAAGAGGTACATCTCATGATCGATCATGGTATTGGCATCAATTTTAGAAATGTAGATGTGCTTCATCCTTTTCTTTCTTTGATTATTTTGTTTTTTAATGTACAGTTCTCGGATGGCCTTATCGGACGATGCCAGCCAGGACCCAGCCAGATTCGGTGATTTGTTCGAGAGGCTGGTGGACGACCTGACAGAGGATGATGCTGCGAATCCTGAAATAAAAGATGCTGCTCTGAGGTTCAAAGAGGTGCGTGGAATTTTCCAGAAGTGTTGTTATAGTACAGAAACTCATGAAAGCATTGCTCTCAGGTTTGTAGAGGTACTATCGATGGTGCTGTAGCAGCTGTACTACACTGAAGTGCTTTTGTCTGTGAAGAGCTACTCTGAGGTTATCATTCATTTGGTAAGTGGGTCTTTGATTCATGTCAATCTGATTGGTAAAACCATCCAATTGAGGGGGTAAATATAGTTTTAATACCATGCACTTACTTGTTGCAGTCCATGGGAGAGTCACTTTAAGGCTAAAAGGAAGAAGGAGGTATACCCATAGAATCCATACGATACTGTATTTCTCAAGAGACATCTGACCATTATTTTTTTTTTGTTTTTGGTGTTTTAGCTATAGCCAGTGAATTCAGTGTATGCGGAAACATTCCCAAGAGAGAAGTGCAGACTTTAAAGCCCTATTGAAGTTAAAACCTCTTGGTTATGGACAGATACACATCATTTTGTGAAGTTGGCTCTATAGGGAATGTGTTGATACTTTATGTGAAATTGTATTAAACATTAACAAAAAATGTAAGAACGGCACAGAAGGGTGGGGGGGGGGGCAGGACTGTAGTAATGAAAGGGCTCTTCCTTTTCAGGTAACAGCTTGTATTGTATTTGCTGACTCAAGCATGTGTAGTTTATAAACCCAGTGTCACATGCAACGACCTGTCTCTCTTGGCTCTTGCGATTAGCCTCTCCTCATGAAATTCAAACATGTTTGTTGATACACGCCTGTTTCCCCTTGGGTTAATACATTGCGGATACCACCTGTCACCTGTCATAATTGCTAGATCGGCATTTGACTACTATTCATTACAGGACATCTCATTTTAATTCAAAACTTCATCTAGGGAGTTCAGTGATCTGATGTTGAACCCTTAGATAACTCCGGTGTCTCTCTGCTTTCCTCTCGGCAGGTGCTGAGGTACAACGTCCCTCACGGGAAACGCAACAGAGGCCTGTCGGTGGTATCCTCGTTCAGGTACATGGCATCGAAATCGCAGCTGACAGATTCAAATCTAGAGAAGGCCATGGTGTTGGGATGGTGTGTGGAACTTGTAAGTCCATATCTGTAGTACTCATGCTTCAATAAACGGTGGTGTCAGCATGGTGTGCCGGCAGTGGTATGATTGTTGCTGAGAGGGAGTGTACAAGGTGCTTTTTCTGGTATTGATGAATACAGTACTAAGCAATTACCACCCTAAACATAACCCCAACACATTTGCCGAATTAATTCCTCAAGGGGGAGTTGTTTGAGGGGGAATTCTCCATGTTGGGAATTGTCCGAGTGGTAATTTGTCCATGTCAGAATTGCCCAGGGGGAGTTTCTGGTCACGTCACAGAAATTGATACTGTTATCCATGCTACATGTATGTACTCAGTAGTGCAATGTAGCGCATTGCGTAGTAGATGTGAATCGTTGTAATAGTGTATAGTGCATTGTAGCCTGTATGCATTATGTTGCATTGTCGTCCATAGTAGATGTAGATCTCAAAGTGTATTATAGCCTGTATGTGTTATTTTGCATTATAGTGCATAGTGGATGTAAATCTTTGTGATAGTGTATAGTGCATTATAGCCTACATGTACGTATTATGTTGTATTGTAGTGCATATTAAATTCAAGTCTGTATACCTACAGTAGTGTATAGTGCATTATAGCTGCCTACATGTATTATGTTGCATCATGGTTCATACAGTAGTACATATAAATCTTTGTAGTAGTGTAGAGGGCATTACAGCCTGCATGTATTATATTGCTTCGTAGCGCATAGTACATGTAAATCTTTATAGAAGTGTATGCATTATGGCCTGTAGTTATCACATTGCATGATACTAGCTGCATCACAATCCATACATAAATGGTGCACAGTGGGTTTAATATGCTTCCTATCGTACATTTTGTAGTGATGCACTTAGCAGTGCATTATATTTCATAGATAATAGCAGTTGGACGTTGTCTTAGCTGTAGCATCCATATTAATGTATTCAATAGCACCTTTTTAGTTCCTCTAAGTCTGATTGGAGGTTTGGTGGTCACATGCCATGCTTGACTCCTAGACATGCTTGACCGTGGGTTTATAGTGCAAGTTAACATACAGTGAGTTAGCAGTCATGGCATTGTAGTGTGTGAGACTCATTGTAGTGTGTTTTAAGCTGGAATATGGGTTGTACTGGCAGTCGCCTGGTCATTTACTTTGTTCTTCATCAGTGTTTCAGAGAAGAGAGAGTAGGGGAAAATATCACCTGTAACAAAATCTGAAAGAGAACTATGCACTCGATCTTCCAGATACTTGAAAATTAAAATAGTCGTGACAGTTTTGTGGGCTCTACAAAATTCATACTCTCAAAGAAAGCATGGCAGACAATCACCATTACTTGAAATCGAACATACCAACGGGAATGGATATGAATATTCGTGTATGCAAAAATGGGGCTTAAACAGTATTTTTTTATAGTTAGTTTCACTGACAGCTTTTCAACTCATATTCCAGCTTTAAGCCTTGCAATGAATAAATCCACACATTTTAATGCAAAACTTAACATTACTATGATGATCTGTAGCAGTATAGTGCATATGGGCTTGCACACAGGATAAATACAGCCCAGTATCTCCAATTGAAACTGTATCCTGACCTTTTCCGACACAGCTGAAACTTGTGGTAGTCCATGGGCTGTCTATACGTAGATGCCGTGGTATCAGTAAAGTTGATCTGACCATTTGTAGTGAGAAAAAAATGCTGGCTAGAACCTGTCTCTATGATATGTTGATTTTTATTATTTGATATTAAAGTACAGTAGTTCATACCATCCTTATCCATTTTTGTGATGCTTCTCCATTGGAAAAGGGTATATACAGGGTGAACTCTTGATTGAAATATACCAGGGAGTTACTATATATGCAGCTCAAACCTGATTGTGATTCACATTATACAGATGACATGCATTTCATTCTAAAGAACATCCAATCTATTAAAGTCGTCTTCTTTTTACGTATTTTTCGATAGCTTCAGTCATACTTCCTCATCGCTGACGATATGATGGACCAGTCTAAAACGAGGAGAGGGCAGCCTTGCTGGTACTTAAAGGTGAGTGCTAAAACGAGAAGAGGGCAGCCTTGCTGGTACTTGAAGGTAAACGCGGGAATAAATGAAATTCAGTTTTGAAGACACACACAATGCCGTACTGATTTTGCATCACTGCTTTCATTGCTCCCTTGTTGGATGACTGGTATTCAATGTAGCAACCCATGATGTCACGAAAATTACTTTTCAGTGGTTTCTAAAAGGTTACATTTGCTGGTATTTTAAAGTCAATTTAAGTTTATTTGTTTGCATGTTTTCAATGGTAAGAGCCATCTTGAATGCTGGTTGTTCTCACTGGTCTAAAACAGTAAGTACACACGGTTAAAAGTGTGACAGGTATTGATGAAGTAGCCGAAAAGTAATTATTAAGGTAGCAAATGAAATAGAGCCAAGTGGCATGCTGAATAATGACACAATTAGCACTATGTAGCTGTTGCATATGAAAGTGTAATCTACGATTCTGAGTTGTGCTTTCAAACTATTGCCATGGTAATTAACTATTTGAGAAAGCCATTGTCAAACAATGCTTGCTGAATAATCATTGATAATGGTTTCCATGGTAACAGACAAAGTAGTCCTTGCTGTAACCTACATGTAAGTATACAATGATACATTGTGATTGATTAGGGTATCATATATTGCGAACAGTCTCAGTATGCCCATCTTATAAATGCTGGTTGAAGTGACATGTTTCAGGGGTGCTGGTTGGGGGAGGGGAGGTAGTTGTGGACCATTCCAAACGTCATTTGCGTCCCTGTAATTTGAGAACTATGTCGATGTTATCGTTTTCGAATGTTGGATTTCATGTAGGCTGTGGAAAACCATGTTTATATCATAGAGAGATATATTTTATGTGGAACCTTTCCTTTCCAGACATCTCTCTATGTTGCGTTTATGGCAATCATAAGAATCAAAACTGCAGCTCAAGCTAAGACTGGGCAAACTTGTACCTAAAGGCTAATTTAGCTTAGAAGAAAAAAGAAGAAAACAAAGCAGTTCTTTGAAATGTAAACTAATATATAAGTAATCTATTTGTTGGGTGTTTTAGAAACCTGAAATTGCAATTTTGTGTTTGGACGGTCACCTGGTCAAATGTTGTAACTTTTAACACTCTTGGGCTTCGCGTAATTTTGCTGGCATGTATATAGCATAGCGTATCATTCATTGTGAATATCTAGCCCGATCTAGCAGGCTGCTTCTCACGGTATATTTGCTTGATTCTTTGATTCTTAGGACATTTAACTTTGGTTCATGAAAATGCCATTGGGGATGTGGGCACATTCTATTATGGGTAATCATCAGTTTGAAGCTGTAAAGTATTTTAAATTACATGCCATTGGTAACCTAGTTATTACAAAACATGTCTGTTCAGTTCACTGTTTTGAGGCCTAGGTGCTTCTCATTGAAAAAAGAAAGAAAGAAGAAACTGATGTTAACCCATTCAAGTGTGAATTATGACAATGTTTTGCACTCCCAACCATTTTATATTCATGTGAAAATGATGCTGTATGGATAAAATCCCACATGATATGTTTTTGTTAGGTCAATCATAGCGTGCTTTGCACCAATATACACTAATCTAATAAAATTAGATCCTGAGAAAATTTAGGGATTAATTTTCTGGCATTTCGTCGCTCACTCCCCCCTCCCCTTCACCACACCATTATCCATAATCCATTAAAGTAGAATGAATATGTTTGGATGAAGTCTAACTTACTGTACTTCAATGAAGGATAAAGTTCATCCCATGCAAACTTTCAATTGATTTTATTTTTGTAAAATTAGGAGGTTTGTTACATTTAAAAACCAAACACTAAATCAACACAGAGTCTAGCCTATAAACTGAGTTGCTAAAGGATCACAGTATTGACCACGGAATGAAAAGGATCGTCCAAGATTTACGAGCTTAATTTTTTTTTCCCTATGAAATGATAGGTAATGGTTTTGAGAATTCAAGCTTTAAAGTAATCTGTTTGTTAGACTTTGTGATCTGTTTGTTTACCTCGACAAGCGTCTCTTCAAATTGTTGCAAGTGGAGCCTACCAGGACAAAAACTGAAAGGGTGTGGAAAAACAGACCTGAATCTAAAGTTGCTTTCAATGTTTCATGAAACAAAAAACCAAATTTTTTCAACAGATGTGTTTCTCTTTTGAGGTAAAAAAATTCCTCATCAGCAAAGCTTCCATGAGGAGAGTTTGCAGAGTAAATCCATCAGTTAGGAAAGTAATCAATCAAAAATGGTCTGGATATATTGTAACACTGTCCTGCCATAGTTTACAAGTCATCTATATCTGTCAGAATTCATGAGTGTGTGCTCTCTCAACCTGCAGTAAATGCATCCTTAATTTGCGGACTAGTTTCTGGCTTTGGTTTGGTTTTAGTCTTAATTATGACGGCAGAGCTAAATCTCCTGCAGGTGGGTGAAGAACGAAATTGATCGCAATTCCGTAATTCTTTACCATGTGGAAGACTTTCAAATACCACTGCACTTGTCACTCCTATAACTCTACAACATTCATCGATGCTACCATCTTTACCAAAACTTGTGTCCAAATTAAGTTTCAGTCTCTTCAAGTTTTTTCCTTTTTTTGTATTCATGCAGATAGCCATGTTCCTTGAAAACTGGAAATTCACTGCAGATACATTTTCGTTGCTATACGTGCATAGAGATCACTTGTTCATGATGGGGTTCAAGAAATAAGAACAAGATAAGCTTGTCTTTATACAACTCATGTGACTATTTAGCAGATTTTCTCAATCCTTTCCCAGTCTGTGCTTTACAAAGCGGACAGGTACAGTAGTAGTACTCCTAGCTGATCTGAAGTAAAGTTAACAAATATAAAATGAAACTGATTCATTATGAAACTTGTTTTGTTAGCCATCCATCACCAGTCAGAAGGTAACATCAGTTTTTTTCTTCCTTTTTTTTTTCTCCTTATTTCTTCTCAGGTGAAAAGTTTGGATGCCATCAACGATTCGTTTTACGTGGAAGCCTCCATCTACAAACTTTTAAAGAAATACATCAGTTCAGAGCCATATTACCTAAACGTGTTGGAACTTTTTCATGAGGTATAGCCTAACCCTGATAACAATACCAACAACTGTAACCTTAGGTTGTTTTTAGGATCTTTGTATAGTAAAACATACCACTGTTGATGTGAATAATAGGACCAAAATTATTTTTGTTTCTTGATGTCAAACCCATGAGGTAGGAGTTATTGTGACTGTTGGAGAACCTACAATCTTGGACAAAATACCTTGGGACCCCCCGCTCCCCCTTTCAGTGTTGGCCTATAGGATTTCTGTTCAAAGTGTAGATTCACTCATATAGCGCAACATTGGAAAGGGTCGCAGGGTTTCATGTTATCCTCTCACCTAAAATTCAGTATTATATTTGCAATGTGAGGCAAAGTGTCCCAACAATTTTGTCCAAGATTGTAGGTCTGTGATATTCACATATAGGTCAGTATGATATCATTACTGAGACTGTCAACAGGTCAGTAATTTGTCTGAAATGCTACATTACGTCAGTTTTAATAACAATAAAAAAGTATGAAGCAAGTATTGCCACCATTGCATGGCTTAAGTCTTAAAACAGAACTCTCCCCGCTCTGTAAAGATCCCAGTGATTATTCAGGTATTGCTTCCGAGACTTCTCTTTTCATGGTTAATGTAAGAGATATCTACATGTAATCTGTCCTAGGTAAGGACACCTTTGTGCAGTTTACCCAGTGGTGAACATTGCGATTATTGGTTGATAAATTATTGAGGTCAAACACTGCTAGTAACAACTTGTCCCTAACAAAGCGAATTATCTGAAGCTGTTCCTCTAAGTGGCCCTTTTAATGGCTTGTAATGACATGGAAACAAAATTTGTAGGTTCCTTATCCTTTTTTTCTCCCTTCCTTGCCAGACAAATTACCAAACGATTGTCGGACAAGCTCTAGATCTCGGGACGTCCAGTGAAAATGAAGTCAACATGGAGTCATACACTCAACAAAGGTTTGAAAAAAGCCATAAAAATGAGCTCTACTTTAATGACTGCCACCTCTTGAAATCCAAACAGTTCTCATTTTAGGGGTCATCAGCAGCTGTGTTGGTCACAATCTTTCACTAGATTGCAGGATAAGAAAAAAAAAAAAAGTAAAATGTTCTAGACCTTGGGACGACCTCTATTCCAGAGATGCTCAGAGACAACCAACCAAGTCCTCGCTCTGTCTTACCTGGAGTTAATGTGAGATCCTTGGGGTATCCTACAGTGTCACTTATCCTATGGTTTCTCAACTGTAGTCATAGCAGACAACCAACAATTTGGCTAATTTACATCTTGGAAAACTTACCTCTCTAAGTTTCTCTCAATACTGTCCACAACACCTGACGGTGTTGATATAATAGCAGTTTCATCTGGTAGTGTTCATGGCACAGCTTTTGAAGGTGTAAAACCAGGTTGTCCTTTACAGTATGTAGTTGTCCTTCATTTTCATGTTATTCAATCTCAGTATGAATGTAAAATATTTATAAAAAGAAGCAGTGCTTTAGAAATTCAAAAACAGAATAAACTGAAATAGTAAGCATCAAAAATAGTAAACATGGCTAGTTGATAGAAATATAAAACACTGTACAAAAGTTATCTAAATTTTCTGACTGGATGAAAATGTCAGCCCTTTATAAAATGTTATTTCTAGCAACTATATGCTACACTTTGTCAACTATTTAGATGAAATTTTCTACCAAAAATGATTTCATGACTTATGCCTGGGTTGTTGCACCATGAGCATACTTCCACAGTGCTGTCAGCAAATCGATCGTCACATTTCCTGATGTTGTTTCAGATGTTTTTTTGTCCAATCTTAATTTGATTCATGCACAAAATTAAGAGAAACCACACTTTAAATTGAAATTTTCCATAAGTGTGTGTAGCTTACATATTGTCCCTATAAAGTGGCAGTTTAATATTTATTTTATGTTGGTTTATAGTGAAACTCTTTTGACAGAATGAAATTTGTGGTCAAAATCTTTACTGAGTGCATGTTTTTTGCATGTAAAAAAGATTTACAACAATGTGTACAACATCTTTTCCATAGCATCTGTTCATATAGTCTTATTAAAATACAAGCATATTTCAGTGCCAGAATAGAAGGTTGTAAATGAAAGGTAAATATTGTATTTCACTGCCCTACTTCAAACACTACTCCAAGATTTTGTTTAAAAGCCTAAGAAAAAAAGTGTTGGTTAAAGTAAGAGTGTTCCGGTCAAGAAATATGTCAGGTTACTTGTAACACTAGTGTAAGCGCGGGGTCAAAAATTGGAACGCAGGTCCCAACATCCATAGACGGTCACGTATCAGGAAGTGTAACTTCCGATAGGCTTGAGGTTCATTGTGAGGTTGATATGCAGTATTTTGCTTTGCATGTTAATGTAACGCCATGTACCTTAGGGGTGCCTCGCAAATCTAACCTAAGATCATCTTGGTCCACAAAACCACACACTGAACTTCTCATTATGTAGCATGCATATCCCACATCTGAGTGTACACAGCCTGTTCAATGAGTGTCGGGGAGGTCAGGAGATACTTGCACTGGACTCATGACTATCAACAGCTAGCTGTAAGGTTAGACTAGTGAGGCCTACGTTGCATACATGACAATGAAATGTTCTTAGCTGGGTAGAAGCATGCTCTGAACTTCGTCACACATTTGTTGTTTGCCAAAACACTGGAAAACACCATCAAGTTACTGCAGAAAGGCTTTCACCATTCTTAAAAAGTAAAAGGCAAATTCTCAACCAATAAAAAGGTAGTTAATGCAGCAAGAAAAGGGGATAGGTGTTTGCTAAGCATTGATGTTTTTTCGTGATGTCTTGTTTATTCAATTTGTGTGATTTTTTTTCCAATTCTTTCTTATTTTTTTATTCAGATATGATGCAATAGTGAAATGGAAAACTGCCTTCTATTCTTTCTACCTGCCAGTTGCCTTGGCAATGTACATGGTGAGTGCCGCTTGATGCCTTTGAAATTTTATTAGATTGGTTTAATAGCCATCGAATGTAGCGTAGGTTTTTCTGGCAAGATGCTCAAGTATTTGATATCCATCCTTTTAAAAGATTTGTAGTAACCTGTTGATTTCTTTTAGCAAAACAGCAGCTTTTACAGTCAATTTAAATTTAATGGCTGAATGACCAGATCGTGTCTGTGAAATGTTAACACAACCTTGGCAGGATTTAGATTGGCATTGGTATGAAAACAAAGAAATCATGGCTGGTTTTATTGAACAATGGACAGTGCCAACAGTGATAGGGTTTTTCCAGTGAGCATTAAGCCTGGGTCACACTAGCACGATTCAATGCACAATTCAACTTTCCTAAATTATTGCAAATCGAGTTGATCATGAAATTTTTTCAAAATAATGTAGCATCACACTCTCTCAATCCTGGATTTCTTGAAAGAGAAAAATCGATTTCTTAGTTCCTATTTTGCGTACATCAATGCAAACGGCAATTCAAGATGTGCAATTTTAGTTGAAAATTGAATACGCGTGTTGAATCATGTTAGTGTGACCCAGGCTTTAATTGCCTGACAGAGGGGAAATGGTGTGACCTAAGACACCTGAGTAGGCTAATGTGCTGGTCAGGTAATTGTGAATGCGTGGATTTTTTAAAGGGATGATCCTCTCATGAATATTCAAGTGGTATGTGTAGTCTGCTTTTGTACATAAAATGTTAGCAAACTGTATATGCAATTAGTCATGTAGAAGAATATTCCTTCAACCGAATTTCCTTAAGTTTGTGAGATTGTTATTATTCTATTTTGCCAATGGTTCGTCGTAGGTTGGCAAGGTGGACAGAGATTCTCATGAGAATGCCAAGACTATACTGTTGGAGATGGGCCACTTCTTTCAAGTTCAGGTAACTTGCACACTGATCTACATGACACTCTGAGTTTCATTTGCATCTGAATTTTGTCCAGTAAATTGTGCAAATCTATCATTCTTATGGAATTTCTTGAAAATCAGGGAAATGTATGAACCATGAATTTCCAGGCACGGAAAGTTAGGGAAAATGATCCCTTCTTAAATCTCTTAAAAAGTAAGGGAATTTTAAGAAAGCAAGTCTTTTGACCCATTTTACTTAGTTCAGAAAATCATCAATAAATAGCAAATATTTTGTCACATCTAAGTGGCAATATTTCATCATTACCTTCTGAAAGTTTCCTTTCTATTTAAAGGAATGGTGGTCTGGATAAATATTGCTTTTCTCGGCGTGATCGGGTTCCTGGCTACTCTATTTCAGAAAGACTGCTGTAGTAGTGAAATGTAACGGAGCTTTCAGAAATCCAAATCATGTTGTTTGCTACAACAGAGGAACGACCGCATTTACCTTGAATAAACATGCCTGGTCAGGTGTCGTAGGTGTGTCTGTCAAAAGGTTGATTATGATGAACGAATCTCATTAAAATACTCAGTAAACCTTCTCCTCCTCACGATGACACATTTTTGCTGATGAACATGACTAGTAATCTTCCCTGTGATGGTAAGAAACTCAGCTAAAGAAAGCCCAAGCATTTGATGTCTGATGTGCTGGTCTTATCGCTTGTAACATAAGGGGGGATAAAAATGACCGGTGGGTGATGATTTTGCTAACAAGATATACCACACTTCTCTTTTGTCTAAGTATGGTATGAAAAACACTATTTTTAGTAGCTTTGATTCAGCATGATGCTCAAACTGAGAATGTAGATGGCATAAATCTGAATTCAAAGTATATAGCAAGCAATCATTATCAGGAACTGTATACTGTTTGACTGAGGTTGTTTGTCATTCTGGCAAATCATGAGCGCAACTGCCAGTTGTTTCAGTACTTCTTTAACCCGACTGCAATCATAAATTAGGTTGCTATGATATGATTGTCATTGGCTTTCTCCTTTTACTGGAGGCCATCGTAGCTTGGTAAACATGGTTTTGGTGCGTCCTTTTTTTTTTTCAGGACGACTTCATGGACTGCTTTGGCGACCCAGCGGTGATTGGAAAGATTGGCACGGACATCGAAGAAAACAAATGCAGCTGGTTGGTGGTGCAGGCTCTGAAGAGAGTGAATTCAGATCAGCAGAAGATACTTCAGGTAATAAAACATTGCACTTTTCGCTGTGAATGTCGTCAAGTAAATCTACTGAAGAAAGTCGATAAGCCAGACAGGACCTCTTAGATCGGAGAATGTGTGTCATGTGTGCCCCGCCATGTGACCTCATGTGACCTCATGTGACTCCGTGTGACCTCAAGTGATATGTTTCAGATGTCATCAATGTTTTCTGTTAGAATATAAGAAGTAGTCAGCCAAACAGTATGCAGATCTTGTTTGCATCACCAGCAGTTTCTCTTTACATCATATCATTAATGTGCAGAATGAAGGTGGAATTTTTGGGGTATCCCTCAAAGAATTCACTGTGAGTGAAGCCTAGCTGTACATACCAAAAAACAGTTCTTTCATATGTCGGTGACATAAAGTTTTTAAAGCTCACTGAAAACTTGAGAGCCACTCTGTCTTCAACCACCATATAGCTTTTGAAAATGATAAGTGCTTATAGTTGTGTGCTTTTGGCACTAGACTTGAAATCTTGTTATGTCTTACATCAGTAATAGCCCGTTAGGTGTTCGACAGTCACAATCCACTAGCCTTCATAACATTTTTGCTAGACCCAGTTACTGTAATATTAAAACTTAGTGGGAAAATTGTGCCAGTTCTTTGGACCTAGCTGTACGATGGGGCACTAGCCTTCACATGTTCCGAATTATCGCTGGAATGGTGAACTTACATATTTCTCTCGGTCCTTCCTTGGCAAAATAAGAAAGAGAAACATAACCATTGGAGCCTCTGCAGCAGTAACTTTGAGTTTGGTGAGAAAAGATTCTTTTAACGGAGGTACTATGGGCAGAGAAAGAGGGGAATGTGTCCTTCAAGTTTCACTCAATATTCATAAAAAAGGAATGCCCTCATATTCTGCATCTAGTGTACCTTCAAAGAAGGATAGGAAATTGTGAGAGAGATTTTTACCTGTTTTTGCTAGATTTTTCAATACATAACATGTGAAGCGACATTGTCAGGACTAGCTGGACAATTGGAATTCTTTTAAAATGATGTCAGGGTTTCAATCCATTGTCAATGTGTATCAAACTTCTCCATCATGCTTCTTTGCATGTAGGCAAAAGATGCTAGAAGTATGACAAAATATGTATGATGAGTCATTTTTGCAAATTATTGACCTAGAAAGTGATTGAAATCTAGAAGTGGTAGATGTTAACCCATAGTTTTGCCCACGTTACTTGTGATAATTATGTTTCAATCTTTTGTTTGGATTGGTGGGCCCTAGAAGGCAGACGTTATGTTAAGCTCCTCCTTCGATCTGCTGTGATTGAAGAATGTAATAGTAAATGACTGAGTAGTATTATTGAGGTTTACCACTCAGTTGTGTATATTTTCAACTTCAACATAAAGTATAAAAGAAGAATGTCAGATGCCAGATGTGTGTATATTTTAACTGCTCTTAATTCTTTGAGACCTAATAAATCAAGTGAAGATAAGCTGCTCAATTAGCTCAAAGGTAATTCATTCCTTATTAGGCATTTCTCTCCTTTATGAGGTGTTTGATTCCTTTATGTGGTTCAGTATTATTCACCTAGCAACAACATTTAAGTCAACTAATCGTTACACAAGTAGCTGCAATCTTGGACAAAATACCTTGGGACACCTTGCTCCCCTTTTAGTGTTGGGTATAGGGTTACAGTTCACCATGTACTTCAGTCTTATAGCACAGCATTGGAAAGGGGCAGAAGGGGTATCGTGTTATCCTCTCAACTAAACTTTAGTATCATAATTGAAATGTACAGAAAAGAATCCCAACAATGTTGTCCGAGATTGTGGCTCAGAAAGATGATATGATACCATGTGTTTAAGCTGCCCTCATTTTCAGAGAATGTGATGCAAAAGTCAACTCTGTTTCAGTGACATAAATACATTTACATTGCTAACAAGGGATGTCCTGCAAATGAACTGAAGAGGCAGAAGTCTAATATTCTGTCAACCAGATTCAAACAGATTCATCAACCAGTTTCAAACTTCTCTACTTTCATTTTTAATCTCTTCTGTTGCACTTGAACTGTCTCAAACATTTTCTGAATATCTTTACAAAGGAGATGTCAAGAAATTCCTCTTGCAGATTTTTTGACAGAAATTCTGCAGCCATGCGTGTGATGTTTGGTCTTCGAGTCCTCTGATCAATTGTTCTCATTTCCTGTCTACAACTGAAATACCCAACCAAAGGCCCATACATCGGGTATTTACCAGAGTATGTTTCTGTAATGGGCCATTTCATGGCATGAATATCAAACAGCCAGAAGTGTTGAGGTTCAGCAGCGTTGCTGCTCTAGTTCCTTTTTCCTTCAAATCTGCTGTAAACCTGTGCATCCACTAAAGCAAAAGAGTTGAGAGGGTTGAAATTTGACCCAGGGATCCCATAGAGGGTGGCAGAAACTTCACAGTCGTCTATGACAATTTCTCCTAAAATTTAGAAATTGGTAATGGATTTTCTGGAGATACTACGCTCACTGTACTTGACGGTATAAAGCAAATACAGACTATAACTCTTCAATCAAGCATGTTTCTTTGTTTGAATGACTTTTTTTTTCAATTTGTACCTTCACAGGACAATTACGGCGTGGATGACGCGACCAAGGTCGCCAAGGTGAAGGGGCTGTACAGGGAGCTCGACCTGGAGAAAGTGTTCTACACCTACGAAGAAGAAAGCTACCAGAGACTGATGAGTACGATCGATGCTCAAAGTGGCAGTCTCCCGACAGAGATGTTTGTTGCTTACGCCAAGAGGATATTCAAACGCAAAAAGTGATGGTTCCGTGTCGCAATTTTGATCATGCCGGTTTCATGGAAATTTTTTGTTTCTTTTTTTTTTTCATTTTGCACAAATGGCCAGGAGACATGGAGAGACATCCTGAGTGATCGTTACCATCAGAGTCTGATCAGATGATCAATTTATTTTCCTCCGGCCTCCCTATCGTTCAATTTGCAGTATTTTATGAAAACTAATTTATTCTTGCTTCTTTGTTTTTTTTTTCTAAAGCTTTGATGACAACCATTTTAACTGAGATTGAGTGATATTTCTAAAGAACTCCAGTACATACAGTCAGAGGTCAATACTGTCTGTTTTGTTATAACTCACAGCTGTCTGTTGGAGTGCTTTCTGTTGGGTTTAAGAGGTCAGTACTGTCTGTAGGGATCAGAGGTCATGTACTGTCTGTTGGGTTAGAGATCAGTGCTGTCTTGAGAGATCAGATGTCAGTGTTGTCTGCAGATCTTTAGAGGTCAGTGCTGTCCGTAGGGTTCGGAGGTTATGTGCTGTCTGTAGGGATCAGAGGTCATGTACTGTCTGTTGGGTTAGAGATCAGTGCTGTATTGAGAGATCAGATTTCAGTCCTCTTTGTAGATCTGTAGAGATCAGTGCTGTGTAGAAGGATCAGATGTCAGTGCTGTCTGTTGTTGTTCCTTGGTGCTGTTCCTTGGTGCTGATGTCAGTGCGGTCTTTTGGATCAGAGTTCAGCTCTGTCTGTTGCTTTTGAGATCAACGGTTTCTGCTGCCTCTGAGTGCAGCGCTGTCTGTAGTGTCAAAGGTCAGTACTCTCTATTGGGTCAGAGGTCTGTACTGTGTGTTGGGTCATAGGTCAATGCTGTCTGGTGAGTCATGGCTAGGTGACTACTGCCTCTTAGGTCGGAGGTCAGTGCTGTCTGCCCAAAAGTTACAGGTACAGACTAGCAACAGAGCTAGAAGGATTCAGTGGCATCTTCAAGTAATTAATCATTAACTACCTACATCTTTTGAGTTACCTTCAGGTGATGTCTTTGGTCGTGGAAGAATGTATATCCTTGACAATGCTCAGTCCAAAATTCAGACAGGGTATGAGAGTGATGACTGTTTTAATGTAAACAAGTCAAACTCTTTTTGTTTCTTTTGTCTCATGAATGATTGTTCTCAACTGAATTACCGGTAGCTAACAGAGATTTAGAAACAGCGTTTACAGCAGGATGACTCTATTCATATTTTTCAACGTATTGATTGTAAGCATCCCATCAAAATCACCTGCTTACTCAAAGCAAATAATAGCAGAGCAAGACTTTTTATTTATGGGAAAGACAAGTCTTTATCCTCTCAGTTTGTGGCCTGCAAGTATTCATCAGACACACAAGTCTCGTCAGTAAAAAATTTAGAAACTGTCTTTGTGGTAGCAGACCTAAAGCAGTCAATTTTTGTTAATCGATATATACCTCAAGATTTATTGGCAATATTGATGATGTTTTTCGATGTGATCTGTCAATGTTTTCCAGCTTGTGTGGCATACGTCCCTACTGATTATTTTCTTTTCCATTCAGAAATCTGATTTGAAAAAGTACGGCTCGCAGGTTTAATTTTGATCAATTTACAAGGAAAGGAACTCTGGAAAAACAAACACGTCTGTTTTCAAATGAATATGCGGTTCATTGGGTTTTTGAGTAACAAAGGTAAAAAAGACCCAAGCAAGTAAAATAAATACGAGCTGAAACTTGTTGAGACTTAGTGGAAGGTAGTCTTAACTCTGAGTTTCACGCTGTGTCAGTGATCATCAGACAACAGTTGGCAAGAGCCAGTGATCATCAATCTGAGTTATCTGACTCTTGTCTGATGATCAGAGTTACAACTACCTGCCACTAGTCCCAACTCATCTATCCTTCGCTCCATCATCTGGACATAGAGCACTCTGCAACAAGATAGATGCCACCGTACTGAACTTTATATTGTCTTTAACAGCTGACGTTTTGAGCAAAGGAGTAAAAAGACCCAAACAAGTAAAATAAATATGTATACATATGGAACAAAGAAAAAAGATACTTCTGTGGTAATTTCATTATTGTCTTTGACTGTTTTCCGTCTGGAATTATATCTATCTTACAGTGCATTTTACCGTTAGTTTTATTGATTGATCAATGCTGAAGTCTATTTGTCATGAATATGCTGTTACCAAGGAATCAGTATAATTCATACTTAAACTTTTCAACAGTTTAATTGAAACGGAAGTGTACAGAAAGATGGAAGGTTTCCACAACATTCTTTTGGCTATGAAAGTCATATTGCCAAGAGAAATCTAACTTTGTGCACTACATCGTCGTGTCAGTCAAGAGAAGCCAGCAAAATCCCAAGGTAACGTTGTCTTCTCTCCAATATAGTCATTGTCCAATTCAAATTTGAAATTTGAAATTAAATTGATACTTTCTTTCTATATGTGTACCAAATTAAATTGACCATCCACCATATTCTTAGCACATGTGCATGAATAACCAACACTAGGTTCTATCTTGTGTTTGAGCAAATGTATCTAAAATCACTGACATGAATTTTAACATCGAGATTAATCCACCAAATTTGGGGGAACGCGTCAAATGTGATGACGTTTTCAGCCGGACCACAACATCTTTTTCAGCTTTGGACAGTGGTCTAATGGTGTAGCCCTCCACCCCACCCCCCCAAAAAAATGATAGGCCTCCTGACTCAGAAGGGATAACTATATTGATGTTTTTAAAAAATGACTTTATTTTTTCCAACGTGGGCCCCCCCCCTCATCCATGCGGTGGTCTCCACTAAATTTATAATTCCAGTTAACGCTCCTACAGTGGTGACAAACAACGCCAAGCACCAGCCAACTATCAACAAAACGTCCAAATACACCTTTGATGAAACCTTATCATGCATGATATCTGGTGAGTGAAGGCTGGTTAATAACTTTAAACGTGGCCGCCTGCCAGGTGCCTTTTATGAGTATGCCACTCGCCAAAGCTCGTTGGGTATCAGTGATGCAAATTGTCGCGAAGGGAAGTGCTGAATATTCAAATTATTGAGCGAGGTGCACCGTCATCGACAAAAGGAGAGCTGCTATTGGCTGTTTGCTTAGAAACATCTTGGGCATCAAACTGAAGCATTCCCGGAGGTCGCATTCGAAATTTCATTCCCGTTACTTCCCAGCGACTTCACTGTGAAGGGATCCCTTCACCGCAGTACTTCACTTTTCCACCGACTTCATTAAAAACTTCGTTACAGAGGGAAAATTACTTTATAGGAAGGGGTCTTTCTTCCGACTAAATCGCCGCTTAATCACCGCAATGAAACAATTTGGTTCGCGAGATGGCCCATTTATTGCGACCGGTCGCGAACACTTCACGTGAAAGAAATAACAATTCCCGAGATTTCTCTTGCGCGATAGTCACAAACATTTTACCAGAATTTTACACCTTTTTACAACTGGTCTCCACTACATTCTAGCATAGGGTATACTGTAGGGGTATTTCTATTTGGTATCCATGAGTAATAAATTCCATTGGATAAAACATTATTCAATAACAGTGACGTATATTCCAGCAGTGCTCACGAAGTACATGTTGATTAATGGCTTGTAGCTTAGCTTGATTTTGACTTTGTATGTACACTCAATGTGCACTTGTATGGGAAGGTCAAAGTTTTCATTTGCTTTAAATACAGACTTTTAAAATATATGTTTTATATGCTGTAGGCGAAGTTACAAATTTGTTCAATTCTGCTTATCATTATTACAATATCAACTTATCTGCATTGCATGACTAATCTACAGTATACTCTAGCTCTGGAATTTAAATCTGGCCAGCTTAAAAAAAAGGTTTTCATAGATATAATACAGCCTTTATTCAAACCCAAAACATCTCTTTAAAAAAAAGAAAAAAACAACATATGGGTGCTAAGGTATAGGTCTCAGCAGTTAATTTTCCTGTGAAGTCGCAGGAAGACATTTGCCGCGAAGTCGCAGGAATTTCCTTTCCGAGAAGTCGCAGGAATATCTTTCCGTGAAATCGCAGCAGATTTCTCTGTCGCGAAGCCGCAGCGCGCAGATCTTATTTGCATGTGAAAACTGAAGTCACGGCGAAGTGGCCGTAAACAGTTACGGTGAAGTCGCCGTAACTGGTCTCCGCAAGGTCCTATTTCAACAAGGGTCTACCTCTATGTTGCGCATCAACGCGTTCCATAGATCCAAAAGCGCCGTCAGTCTGGGCGTGTTATTATACGTATTATGCGCGTGATTTGTTTTTATCTCATCGCCCTATAGGGGCTAGATCATTGAGGTAGTATAATATATATTTACCTCAGTGGGCTAGATGAGATATTGTAGTCACTTGGCTAGTGGAGCTATATATTGTACTGTGCACCCATGGGAGAATGGTTGCCATGGAAACGCTTGGCGTGGGCGGTATAAATGAAAACGTGTCCGCGCCAATGCGTGTGCGTATGCGTGTGTGTGTGTGTGGGTGTGTGTATGCGTGCGTGCGTTTTCGGCGCCTACCGGGGATATTCGTTGGGATACACACCCGTCAACTGGGGTTACGCCGCGAAACGGTGATATCCCCGATTTTAAGAGCACCAAATTCTTGCCAATCACGGTGCTAGTAATACCCCCTGTGGTTCTTGGAACGATCCGTGCAGGTTCCCCGGTTACCTGATTTTTAACGCATTTGAGTGTAAAAATGTGTAAGTGCTGCAAATTACGATTTCGATACACAAAGTGTAAGGTTGTTACACAACATCCAATTGTGACTCCCCGCTTCCCGCGCTTATGTCACAAATTCGTGTGTGTGGATTGTCCGAGCGACAACAATTAGCAAGATAGGTTTTTCTTTCGCGCCATGTTTGTGAATAAGTACAAATGCCTATTAGAGTCATGTTAATTTTAATTGACTTTAATTACAAAATTAAAATTTAAATAAAAATTCGATTAATGAAATTATAGATTTGTTTAATCAAGTTATGAACTTGATTAATTAAATTAATTAACTTGATTAATCAGATTATATAAATGTGATTATCAAATTACTAATGTGATTAATTTAATTATGAAGTTGTTTAATCGGATTAAAATTGCATTTTTTTCCATATGTGTCATGTGTGGAAAAAAAAAAAATTCCCGATAGCATTTCGTAAAAAAAAAAAATATTAATCTATGTAAATTACACAGTAGATCTTTAATGCTCACACTTCTGTGATTTACGTGCAGAAAAGGCTGTGTTGATGTCTGCCTATACCTCTGTGTTAGGTTACGATAAAGCGCATAGGCTTAAACCATTGTGGATAGTGTGCCATGTTAAAACAAGTATTTACTTCGCCTAGAATCAGTTTGTTATAATACTAGAGCTACATGATTATTGCGTGGAGTCATAGAACTAAGTTAAGACCAAATCTAAACTATACTTCATGACTACACAGTCCATTATCAAGCCCGTGGCCAGCCCATGTGAAGGGGTGGGTCTTTTTTCCAAGCAGTGGACCTTTTTTTCCAAATACGGAAGCGACTGGCTGGTGCTGTAAGCATGCAGTTACTAGGGGTCCGGAGGCATTTTCTGGGGATTTTTTGAAATTTGCAGATTTGCCGCAATCTGGAGGATTTTAGAGGACTACATAAGACGTTCTGTCGTAGACAATTTACATAAATAGTAGACACAGGGGCGTCGCCAAAATATGTCGGGGGGGGGGGGTGCGAACTCGTGAAGACTATCCAAGCGGAGCGACACTGTTGGTTGGCGCGGAGTGTAAAAGAAAATTTTGAGTTTTGCAAACCCCCTAGATGGCCGGAAATAGCCCTTCCCAGGTCTTTCAGTTGCATGAACCCAGCCTTAAAATATAGATCTCATGTCTACAATTTCTCAATTACTGAGAAAACAATTAGTCTGTGAAAAATGATGCAATGCCGAGATGCGCATTTAAAGAAACGTTTGCCTCTACAAACCACTCAGATAGTAGAAAACGGCCCTTCGTGGGTGTTTAACATGCATGCATACATGCTCCCAACCCTGCATTCCACCCCTGCCTTGGTAGACCTGCCGCATAAATTGAGGGAATTACTATTGAACGATATCGCGGGGGAAAAAAGCGAAAATGAGATCATGCAGGGTCGCCCTATTCGCCCAACTGTCCGTGGCTATGTCTATGCGCCTGGGTATTTCTGGCGAAGACCTAAAAAAAAAAAAAATACCACAATATGGCCAAGGTGGGGGGGGGGGGGAGGGACGGTCGCCTCTTTCGCCCCCTCCTCAGCTACGGGCCTGAGTAGACACTCTTTGGTAGTCGTAGCGGTTTTGACAGGGCTTAAAATGTACCGACTGCACCCGACTCAATGGAACATATTTAATCGGGCCCGGCGACGGCTTAGGACACAACTGAACTCTAGTCGTGGAACCGGTCACACGACCACAGCAGACGCGATGGGTGGTCGCCGTCGTGTCGCAGGTTGCTGTGGCAATGTGTCCCGGGCTTTGTATTATATCTATAGTTCAAATATCCACAGCCACAATGACATAACTATGCATGCGCGTTTTTTGAGCTTATTATCACATCACCCCACTTAGTACATGTATGTGGGGATGAGATATTGTGGTCAGTTTGGGCCTGTATATATGACATAAGTGGAAAGGTTTTATCTTCCTGCTAAAAGTGAACGGAAATTCGGCCTCAATATGTCACGATAAAAAATATTTCATAGCTGACCCTTCAGACACAGGGCTGGAAAAATGGACCTCCTTCAAGTTGGGGTGGGTCGTTCGAACGCTCCGAGCCCTCTGGCTACGGGCCTGATTATAGTTTATCTTAGACTGCATGTCTAACTTGGTTGTTAATTTGTGTACATGGTAGGTTTTAAAATCCTGCAATTGAGCAATTTAGCGGCCGAGCAATAAATGTTGCAGTATGTTCCATATAACTCAGTTGGGACAGTAAATGGCATTAGAGCCCTAACATATGTCAATAATTTCTCATGCACCATTAACCTCTTCACACAGTATCACAGTATCACAGTAAGATGAAAGGAATTAAGCCAAGCAAATGGTGTTGGAAGGGGAGACAAACTGTTGTGCATGTGTATTTAAGCTTTAAAATTGCAGGGGATGATGGGTGGCTTATCTTTAAGCACTGTTAAAGTACTAAAAACTTCCCTATCAATGAAGGATAAAGGTTGAGCTTAGGCCCCTAAGTGGATTCCAGGAACACAACCCTGGTTGTTTTATACAAGGAAATTATCTGAAAAGTTTTGATGTCTTCCATTAAAGCTGATGCAGCACTTCCCTGTTGAATAATAATAATTCCTGGAATCCAGAAACACAACCCTGGTTGTGGATAAAAGGGAATTCTCTCAAAATTTTTGATGTTTTCAATTAAAGATGATACAGCACTTCCCTGTTGAATAATTAGAATCCCTGTCTTCATTTTACGCATGTTCTGTCTACTCTTTTACTGTTTACAACTATACGAGATGAGTATATTACAATGATGCATGATTAAAAATAACAAGATCATTTGTATTGTGTATTTGTCATCACTTACATCAAATAAGGTACTCATTATGCAACAAAATGCAAACTTTGTACTATGAATAGGAGACTGACGTCAAATTGTAGCACTGCCACGGTGCCACAGTCTGGCAATGACAGCTGGTTTGCTCACATCACTGTTGTGTGCGTACATGTCATATGGACGGTATAACAAATCCCCAGTTCCCTGTGATATAATAAGGATTTATCCCCGTTTTCTGTGTATTACTTCAACTGTGTGTTCTGTGTTCTCTGTACTGCTACACTAGATATGGGAGATAGCATCATCGTTTTGTGATATCAAAAGGGGAAATTTAGCCATTTTTGTAGGTCGGTAGGGAAGGGGGAACAAATGCATTTGCTGCAAATGTGAAGCTGGCATCAAATTTTAGCACTGCCACAGTACCACAGTGACAGCTATTTGCTCACGCCACTGTTGTCTGTGTCAAGATAACAAATCCCCAGTTCCCTGTGAAATAATAAGGATTTATCCCCGTTTTCAGTTTACAACTTCAACTGTGTTTTCTCTGTACTGCCACACTAGATTTGGGAAATTAGCAACAGCATGATCATAGTGTGTGATATCGAAAGGAAAATATAATCATTTTCTTAGGTCTGTAGGGAAGGGGCATACGTACTGTATGTTGGCTGCAAAGGTGGAGCTGGTGTGGAGTGGGAGGTAGGAGCCGGGAGAGGATTAATAGCATCATGCACCCGGGGAAGATGTACAGTATATTGTATGTTTTAGTACAAGGAAAGCAGTCTGTACTAGCCTTGAAGAAGGAAGGTAAACCCTTCCGAAACGTCGGGATTTATAATATAATATAATAAACTTGGAAGTCAGTGAAGTTACTTCATTTGTGTGTTTATTTATATTTTGTGTTTTACAACCTAAATACACTTTAAGATCAGGAATTTTGTCTTTAACCTTGAAAAATGAACCAATTTTAGAACATCTGAAAGAGATCTGTAGTTCTGCATTAGAGCAACGTTTGAAAGACTTAGAGATAGATCTAGCAAATTTGATTGGATATATTACCACATTATGGTAACTTAAGTTAGAAGTTAGATAAGACTTTATTCTCGTCCACAGTGCAGTGGACAGGGCCCATTAGTAATCTAGATCTTAAATTACAGGTATATCTCTCAAACCTCTTGATGAGTTTAAGAGGATAAGAGTTAAGAAGAAGGCAATTACGAATATGACGAAGTTCCTTATGGAAAAGTGCATCGGTAGAGCAAATACGTCTAGCTCTACAATGGAGTGCTCTGATAACACTGGTTTTGTACTTATTAGGGGTCCAGGATTTCCAATTACAATAAATACCGGTATGAGTGGGTTTTCTGTATATAGATGTAATTAAAGAAGTACTCGAATTACTGGAGACGTCTCTGCAAATGTTGATATCAAGGAACGGTATTTTGCCGTGTTTTTCAATCTCATAGGTAAATTTAATGCTAGGATGAAAAGCATCGAAAGTGGCAAGAAGTTTGGGTAACTCCTGCTCGGGCAAAATTATGAACGAATCATCAACATATCGCCTATAGTAATGAAACTTTGCATTAGGCAGAAGAGAATTTTCAAGAAGGCACATAAATACATTGGCAAAACATACACTAAGAGATGATCCCATAGCTACACCATCTATTTGCTTGAATAAGTGATTATTGAAAGAGAAATATGAACAGCTGGAAAGATCGATCAACTTACGCAAATCAGCACGTTTGATGTTGGTGTCAATTAACTTATCCTTGTAAACAAGGTTAAGAATAATATCCCTAGTAAAAGCTAAAGGGACATTCGTAAATAATGAAGTTACATCAATGCTGGCCATAATATGGTTAAAGACAAAATTCCTGATCTTAAAAGCAGTGGTTGTATTTATCATATTCCTTGTGGAGACAAAACTTGTAAAGATAATTATATTGGGGAGTCCAAACTCAGGCTTTGTGATAGATTTAAAAAACATGTAAATGCTGACTATTTCAAAGAATTCAGTTCCATACACGATCACTGTAAAACGGCGTCCCATAAACTTCCAAACCCAGGTGATATTAAAGTTCTCCATGTAGAGAATGCCTGGTCTAGACGCAAGATCATGGAGTCTCTTTTCATTAACGACTTACAACCTACCCTGAATAGAAACGTCCAGAGTTTTAATCTTCAGCTATTTTGAGCTGGTATTACTCACTTACTTCTGTTACAGCTGTTTTTGTAATGTACTGACTTGTATTATCAGTTTGCTATTTCGCCTTGACGATCTACGGTGTATTCTTACGAAATATTGGCGTAATATATTTGATTCATCATGAATTTCAAACTCATCGCTATTTTCAGTTTTATTATTAGTGTATGGACCTCTCCAGTCTTGTATTATATATATATATATATATATATATATATATATATATATATATATATATATATATATATATATATATATATATATATATATATATATATTGTACGATGTATTACTGTTACTAGTTAAAATTAACGTAATTTGTTTTTCCTCAGCGTCATGTCCGCACAAAAGTAAGTTAGAACTTTAATTTTGACGCAAACGTTATTGTACAGTAGCCAACGTGTCTGAAAATTTCAAGCATAAACATCATCGCTATTTTATGTTTCTTTAGGAAATTCGTTAGCTAAAGTATTTAGCTCCCTAGCTTTCCCTTGTTCAGCAGAAATATGAATATCAGCAGTTCACATTCACCAACGTCTGGTTTTTACATAAAAGGTGTCCAAGACAATTCACAAAAGTTTGAACAAGCTTGTACACTTGTTTGTCGTCGAATGTCTATGCTACTTGAGTAAGATCTGAAATTAGCTGTAACCGTACAGTGATTTTTTCCTGATTCACCCTGGACATGTCAATAAATGACTGATAAAGGTGTATTTTACAAAATATGGCTGGTTAATCTACATCTAACACAGAATCCAACGACTGACAAGAGAACAGCAAAGTAGTAGTAGCAGTGCTAAAATGCCTGGTATAGGTAACTTGTCGCTTACGGTCGCTGTGGTAATCATTACTGATATAGCTTCAATACACCATTACCCCTTTTGACCAGAACGGCGTTCTGTATTTATAACTAATTATGCCCAATTAATTAGGGCCGTTTCCGTAACGAGATTTAGGAGGACAGCGAGTCTTACGTCAACTTACCTTCCCAACAGGTGTTGGTTTGTACGGCCGTTTACAGTAGCCGTACAAACCTAAGGCGGATGGAACAGTAATACACGTCCGTTTGTGCGGGCTATCTGTCAACCGGCAATAAATTTTGAGACATTGCCAAGTGTGCAATGTTGGCAAGGAAAACATGGCACTTTGCTAGTCTATGGTTTAATATATGGTATGGGCTGATTGCTACAAGATGGCTAATTTATTGCACAGAATGCAGTTACGCTTAAGCCACAGATGTTGACCCACGGCCGCTCAGGCAATTAGTTAACTGATTTTGTTATGGAGCAAATCTCATTTTTTCTTAAGATATAAGAATATCTTAATTTTAATAAAGCAATGATGCCAGCATAACTATGTTCATCACAGTTTTCTTGGCAACGGACTTTGGCTTTGGCGCCACTTCGACATGGTCCACGAGACATTCATAAGCTTCGTTATTCAAACTGTGGTCTTAGAAAGTTGTTTAGATTTCGTTCTTCATAAATATTCTGGCACTGGGTCACTGGTCATAAGGTCCCTTGTTCATTCTAAAAAAGAATATAGTCTACAATATTTCACAATTAAAAGAGTTCCATACTCATAATAGAGCCCAAATTCCACTTTCACGTTCCTCTTGGCACTCCATCGCCCTTGCCATGCTTCAGGTTAACCTCCCTACTTCCTTGGGAAGGTTGAGGGGGGGGGGGGGACTTGGCCACTTCTGGGGCAAAGTCTGCAGCATCACACGTGTATAACCCCCATAATTGTAGATTCCATTCCCCAATTGTGAATTACAAACCTTAATTTTTATAATGAACAACGTTCCTTTTTACCTATTATGAAAATCGAAACTTTCCTCCTTCACACTAATAACGAACCTTATATGAAAAACGAATTTTTTTCTCAATCATAAATATCGAATCGTACGTGATACTAACACACCTCCTGGCTAAGAGCCTTATGGCGAGCTTTCCCTATTTCTACTGCAAACATGGTGTGTACCCGATGAGCGATATAAGATGAAATGAAAAATTAACAAAACACTAATTCATCAAAACCAAAATGCTTAAATGATAGTGTCCAAACTTTACTACTAACTTGCACTTCTTATATACCGACCACTCACAAGCCCTCACTGTGACATGTTCGTACGTTCGCATGGATACGTTGAGATTTTCCAAAAAGGAGACGAGCATTACACATTTATTTTGCAAAACTGAAAAAAAATTATCAACTCTCATCAAAGAAGATTAACATTCCCCTGTTGCAATAAGACAACTATACCTCCTTCTACCAAAATAAAACCAAATCTTAATTGTAATGTTTACAATATGATTTACCGTGACTCTAGAAATGAGTTATCTAAAGAGATTCAAAGAGATGAAGAGATCCACCGATCGCAAAACCCATTGGCGTCACAAGGAGGGGGTGGGGTTGGGGCAAAAAAAAAAGTGCTGCCCCATAGAAATCTTTGGGACACGATGTGTTATGTAGCAAAAAAATAAAAATAAAAAAAAAAGAATACTTACCCAAAATGGTAAAATTAAGTTAATTGTTCTACCATAAATAGACGGTGCAATTATTTCTCGAATTATCATCTAGCCATGAAAAACTTTTTGGTTACTGTTCAGTGACTGATCCAGGGTTTGGCAGGAGGGGCCCTAGCAGGAAGATGGCTACCGTCCGTCTTGAGGGAAGGCATGAAGGAGAAATTTTTCTAACATAAGTTGGGAAAGATCCAATAGCAGGAATTCTTTCTTTTTGAGTAAAGTTTTCCTATTTTCATCTGTCTGTGTGAAATGTTCATTGTTAATCATTTTCTTCAATTTGTTTGTTTGTTTTTTTTTTTGCAAAATTACAGAGCCCTTGCGACTCAGTTCACACCTCTGGCCATGTCATAGCGATTTGTATGAAAGACTGATCTTGGGGAGGGGGCCAAAAGAAAAGAGAAATTGCCTCCCCTTTGGGAATTGTTTGCTAACGTAGGGTAGCCTAAATTCAAAATGGTGCTACATTTGATGCTAGATCCGAATGGAATATATCGGCATGAATTTTTTCTTCGTGACTAATGCTTTTTACATCTTTCTGGGTGAAATATGCATTTTGAAACCTTTTCTGGGTAATTGAGGTTTTTTTTCCATCTGCAGCCTTGCAACTCACCTCACGTCAAATTCATTTTTTTTTTTTTTTATAAAAGACTGACTACGGGGGAGTCAAACTGGAGCCCCCCTCCCTCCTCTTGGATTTTTTTTTTCAAAATGACTCTTCATTTGATGCTCAATCTGACTTGGATATTTCTTTACGAATTAATTTTCTGTCAGCTATGCTTTTACTTTTTCATCTTCCGTGGTGATTCTGGCATTCGTAGACCATTCCAAGTAATTCGCATTCCTTTTTTAACCTGGTACATCCTTCGCATCACACCCCATCACATCACACCCCAGCCCAGGTCCTAGGAATTTAAAGAAACAATTGATCTTGGGTTTCTAAGTTTATTGGGATTCCCTACTCCCTTGCAGCTTTCTTTAACAATCAGGTTTTACTTTACACAAAGTGCTTCAATTATTTCTTGCTTTTTCATAAAGAAGACTCATAAAAATAAAATTTGTCTCAGTTTTGTTGTTTACATTCATTTCCGGGTATGTTGCCATCAGGGGGTATAGAGAGGTTGATAATACATGCCATGAGTGTATTAGTTAAACAACTTAAACAAAAGACTCCCAACAGTAAATGAAAACAGTGGAACTGATACCAGTCTTTTAGTATGGGCTATATTCTTCAAACCTGTGTGTCACTGTCTCTGTCACTGAATTTGTGGCAAATAATGCAATGTAGAGGGTGAATACAATGTGACAGTTTTATGATGCAACGAAGGTATATGTGTATAAAATCTTTTTCTATCACTTTATGCGTGTCAACTCCAGTCATGCTATCTTTAGTTCTCCGTAGAATAGGTTTCAAAATGATGGTTCCACATAGCAGGATGGTAATTTCTTGTATGAGTTATTGTTGTCTTCATATCACGCAGACTGTCCATCCAAATCAATTGCATCAACAGCTAGTAAGACACTTACGGTGCAGTGAGTTATGCCAAAAAAAAAGAAAGCCTGAGATTGTTGAACATTGTGGTTTAAGTCTCTTGAATGTGGAGATCAGTTTTCTGTGCGCCCGGTTACCATGGTAATAGACTGAAGTTAGCAATCCAATTCGACATAGCGCTCATGAGTAACTCATAGAGAATAATACTCCTAGTAAAGTCCGGAGTTGGCGTAAGGCATGTGTTCCATATGAGCCATATACATTCTGGATAACAGAGTTAAGTAAATCTTCATGAGAGTAAAAGTAATTTGAGGTGAAACAATAACAGTTTAACTGACACATCACACAGGCCTAGTGTGCTAATTGGATAAGGCATGGCACTGTTTTATAAGTTAAGGAAGAAGTTAACATTTTTGGAAGGGGTCCGGGGCAAAGAAAGTAAGAGAGAGCGTTACCTGGAAATTTCTGCCCATATGGTTACCACACAGTCTCATTGCGATAACTGTTTCGAAGATGAATTTATCTTCCGCCATTTCATTTGCCACTTATAATTTACAGCCTCGTAGGAATATTCTAACTACTTTCTGAAAAAAAACAAACAAAAAACATCAAATCACATGCAACTTGATTTTGATAAGAAATGGTAACAATTGTATTCACTAGTGGGGTACATGTGAGTGTGTGTGAGAGGATGGGTAAGCTGAGTTGGCTCACTGACGAAGCTAGGACTTTTGTTTTTGAGGGGGACAACTGAAGGAAATGATCACTTGCCTGACTGAAAAGTCTGGAGAGAGCTGGCACTCCCCTTTCAGTGAATTTTTGCATATTTAAAGCACTTAAGGATGCAGTCTCGTGCAACATTTATCATCATCTGAAGTCAATTTGTTCTGCTCTACTATAAAACTGAAAAATATGCAAATTACTCTGCAAAGAATAGCAGGAAGTAAGAACCCTCTACTGTGGGGGTAAGATCGAATCTTCCTGCCTGAATTTCAGCAAATGATGACACATATGCAAGTTGAAGCACAGCGAGGGAAATAGGATGGATAGATATTCGTGTTAATCTAATTTTGGAACATATTAGATAAGCTTGTGAAATAAAATCAAGATGGCACAGGGTATTAAAATTAGGACGCTTATTGTGGATGGGTAGTACAGTAGTCACGTTTTCCTGGATTCAAAGTTATGTCAGGTCACTGGACGAAATAGCAGGCCCGATATATATTAAAAAAAAAAATGAGGTGGGGAGGGTTGAGTGTCGTCAGGACTATCTAAGCCATTGGACCTCCATCATCAGTTCACAAGGAGAGCACAAACATTTTTTGGCCTTACAGATTACCAGATGGCCGGGAAATGGAGCTTCCTGGATGTTCTAGGCTGAATGTATCTAGGCGTCCGCAGGGAAAAATAAAGGAGAAGCAAAAGTTTCGACTGATCATCTGATTAATACGATTTTGATACCACCTGATAGAGGTCAAAGGTTATTGGGATCAAAACTGATAGAAAAAAATAAAAAAAAACATGGTGGACAAGTTAGCACAAGAAGCCAAGACTGGATATATCTAATAATATAGCATGTAGATGAAACACATTAAGAAAGAACATTCTTTTTGTGGATTTGAAAAGTCATTTGAGGTCAACAAAATTAAAAAAAAAAATAGAATTGAGTTCAATTGATATCTCCAGCAGGGAAGGACAGGCAGATCTGAGTACATTTACGATAGGCCACTTCTGTGTACACTTAGCTCACCTCTCCTCCAATTATTTCATCAATTACAAACCATCAACTGCAGATCTTAAGAGGCTAATCTGAAGAAGCTAAGGAGCAATGTAAATATCGTCATCTTAAAACCAGACAAAGGGTATGGCGTCGTCATTATGGATTGACGAAAATATGTAAAAGGAATCCGTACCATTATAAATGATGAAACAAAATTCAAGAGGATAAACTCGGATCCAATTCTACACAGGAAAGGGCAGCTTCAACGCTCTCTCACAAAACTGAAAGGATCACAGTTTTTCACTGAGGAACAATATTCAAATATTTATCCTACGGACTCTTATATCCGGCCAGAATCTACGGATTATCTAAACATCCCAAATGCTACAAAGACAACCTTATACCTTCATTTCGGCCTTTTGGTTTCAACATTGGAACTTCCAATTTTCAGTTAGTTTAATTTCTAAGTGAACTTATTTCACCTAACATCAATGTAGAATACTGCACCCAGGATTCATTCTAATTCGTCCAGGAAATTGCATCCATGAACATGTCTCATCACTACATGGTTTCTTATGATGTTATCAGTCTGTTTACCAATATTCCTTTGTATGGAACTGTAGACTAAGCCGTTGATATATTTATTCAAAATAATTCAAGTGTTGGTATCTAGAGAGACGTGATCTTCACAAATTAGTGTTATATGCTACCTCTCAAACGCATTTTCTTTTTAATGGCAATTATTATTATTATTATTATTACCAAGTGAATGGTGTTGCCATGGGCTCTCCATTTGCACCAATATTAGCCAACGTCTTCATGGGGCATTTGGAAAATTGTTTTCTCAATGACACGTCGGCTCCAGTCAAACCGTATCTCTACCGTAGATGTGTAGATGACATTTTCTGTTGTTTCGACGATGAGAATGACGGGGATTTGTTCTTGCATTATGTAAAAAATTAGCACCCGAATATACAATTGATGGTCTATCATTTCTAGATGTGCTAATTTCTAAAACTGATAAGTGTAACCGTTTTGCGTGTCACAAGGGTATGCATACGGGGTTACTTACCAATTTTTCTGGTTTTATACCCCTTTCTTACAAAATGGGCGTTACAAAAACTCTTGTTGACAGGATTTATAAGATTAACAAAACTTGGAAAGGCTTCAACATTGATGTAAAATAAGTTTTTACTACTCTTAAAAAAAAAATTCCTTCTTATTTAAATTACAAAGTTGTAACTTCTTATTTAGACCGTAAAATATCACTACAGAATGTTTCGGAACAATCTTTCCTCACATTAAATACTACAAGCTGCCTTACATTGGACATTTTTCATACCACACACAACAAAAAAGTATACACATAATCATATCCCATTCTGTTAATATTGATGTCAGGTTTATGTTTACCTCCTGCAAAATAAGTAAATTGTTTGTCACCAAGAATGTTATTCTGGTAAATCTCAAATCCCATGTAGTCTACCAATTCAATTTATCCAAACTGTAACGCTTGCTATATCGGAGAAACCCAACGACATTTAGCTAGAAGGATCAATGAGTATCAAAAATCGGATAAGAACTCATGTGTTTACAAACACTTATACAACTCCTTCAAAGTAATTGACTAGGCACCCACTAACCTGCAGTTTAAACTCAAAGAAAGCCTTTATATCAATTGGAATCTGCCCAATCTCAACAAACAACCGGATTCCCCATCATTTTCTCTATTCAACTAAGTGTTTCTTCTAAATATTTTTTCCTTGACTCACCACTTGGTAGTCGTTCACTTCTTCTTATTTAATCTTATAAATGACCTGACGATGGAAGTTGACCTTCCGAAACATGTAGTATTTTTATTATAATCTTCGTGTACACTGTAAATATATAGTGATATTTTCTGTGACATCATTGTTGTATTGTTTCATGTTATATATATATATTTTTCATATATATATTATTAATATAAGAAGAAAAAAGGGAAATATACAAGGAAAAGGGGGAAAAAGGATAAGTTCAAATTCACTCCGGCTTCACGAGCATTACGTTTAATTCACCGTCAAGGGAGTGTCAGTATGCATGGGGGATTGTTATTGTTTTTTTGTTTTTTCTTCTCTTGATGTTCCTAAAAATGAAAACAATGCATTGAACTATATCCTGCTTAAGTCGGCGTGTTTGCAGTTCACAATCCCATACACTGGCGAACATTTCCTGTGAACATTTCCTGTGAGCAGTTGAATTTTGCATGACCAAATATGGTCATTGGAACGGATACGACGATGTCTGAGACGCTGACTGTATGCTATCGAGGTCTTAGTACTCTGTGGGTAGAAACTGTTAAAATGGAGGTATGAGTGACTATTCGTGTGCTTAGTATACACAGAGGTCTCTAATTTTATCATCTTTACTCATCACACGTATGTCGAGGAAGCGCATTTGACCAGTAGAACTCACCCGTCTAAACTAAAGTCAAACGTAGCAACTCAACGTACTCGCCTTCCACCTCTATGATCATATCAACCCGAGCTTCACCACTGAACCTCACAACACTAAGTTGGAATCCCCACAAGTTGTCAATCTTTCCCGTCAAGATCCCCTGGAAAACTAAGGTGCTGGAACTTGGACTATCGTATTCGAACTCCCGAGTGATATAACCCAGTTTACTCGTAAGGTACGTCTACAGGAATGGGCAGATGGAGAAGATTCACCTGGTAGCCCCCCAGACACCGCAACCCAACAAAGTAGAAAAGAACTGGACGCCACCAGCTAACCGAAATGCTCGTCAAAACCTAAATGCATATTAAAACCTATATAGCATACAGTCAGCTTGTAAGATATCGTAGTATCTGTTTCGATGACCACATTTTTCTATTTAAGGCCGACGAACTTATCAGCATTTGTTCTCAAAAGGGGATACCCGTATCGTTAACTATGTTCTCAGATCCAAAGGGTTATGTTGTTACGTAGATCTAACCTACTTTCATACCGACACAGGAAAGGGGCAGACAGAAGACGCCTTGTTGTTACCTACCACCCCTCCCTCCTCCCCCCGTTTTGAAGGATATAAAAGACCCTGGGGTATTCTAGCTTCGGACCCCGCTCTTGAAAAACACTCTTTTAGGATCCCCCAATGATTGCCTATAGACAACCCCGTAACGTAAGATTTAAAGTAGTCCAAACATCTCTCCCTTCACTCAATAGTTATTCTTTCCATGGCAACACCACCTGTTAAACCCCCAGGTGTTTGGTATGCTCTCATCTCGACCCCCCTCCTAGTTTCCTACACCAGTCCGCAAATATTGCTTTGAGACCTGGGAGGCTTACTGTGATTCACACAATGTGGTTTACTTACTTTATTGTACAAGATGTCTCCAGGCCACTTACATTGGCGAGAACGGCATTAAGTTCAGCTTACGGTTCAATAACCACAAAACGAGTAATCGCCAGAACAAAATTACATTTCCCGTGGCTGAGCTTGCATGTTAATCTCCCTGATCACAATGTATCTATTCTCAAATTTGCCATTCTTTATCGTGACTTCAAAACACCTCAAACAAAAAAGCAACAGCGAGTAGAGAAAAAAGAAACTTACATATCAAGTAGCGGACACGTATCTAGTCACATTTGTAAGTTTTTTCTTCTCCTTTTACAAACCTAGGCCTACAGAATATTCTGTATCCTTACCTTTTTATGTCTATATGTGTAAAACTAAAACATCTTGCGTATGTATATACTTGAATACTTCTGGATGTATGACACTAACTCACATGAATCGGGACCTCATATAAATGAAGATACCTTGTTGAAATGCATGAACACGTGAGCAGAACAGCACAGGTCTTAGCCCTTTTTAACCTTGTTACGTTTTCATAATTTCTTTTCACAAGCAGGGACTAAAAGTGACTATCGAAGCAAGTAAAAAGGTAGTTGATTCTTAGATGTATCCTTCGACCTATCGGCAGGGATATATCAGCCATTAAGTAAAGGAAACAGTATACTGCAATACATACATGCTATAAAAAAGTTAAGTGAACTTTCATCTAGCACAGACGTATTCCACAACGCTGCTAAAGGATACCAGGAAGCGCTCAACACAAGTGGTCACAGTTTAAAGTTATAACATGATCGATATCTCCAAAACACACCTGATAAGGAAACGACAAGCAGAAATATTATTTGGTTCAATCCTCCATTTAGTAAGCAAGTTCAAGCCAACCTTGGAAAAGCTTTCTTCGAAATTATAGATGGGGATTTCCCAGCAACTCGCAAATTACACAAAACAATTAATAGAAACAATGTCAAACTTTGTTATAGCTGTATGTCTATCATTAAAAACATAATTGAATCCCCCAACAAACCCATTGCCAGCGCACCAAAAGAAAAACAAAAGCAATGCAACTGCCGGGACAAAGAGCAATGTCCACTTATGCCTTATCATTTATCATTATCATTTATCATCATCATTATCTTATTATTTACAATAATAATAATTGCAATATTAATTTAATATAATCTTATATCTGATACATTTATGTCCAAATGTTGCACTCATTCGGACTAACTGGGGGAATATCGAACAACATTCATATACAACTAATGCAATAAAAAAGAAAAGAAAAATCTACCCAATAATCATAGTCATTGAGAGATTCTCTGTTGATCATAACATAATTTGATCTCCAATGACCTACAATTAGATTTGGTGGCCAATGATTTTTTTTCTAGCAGAAACGAGGATACATCCACGTACTGTAAAGTACCTTGAAACTACATTCTTCTTTCCTTTTCAAAATATTGTCTTTCGGTAACCTTTCGACAATGTCACTCATACTGATATCGTTATTCTTGTCGCCTTTGAAACATCCTGTAACATATGATAACAATTAGCAGTCATTGACGCCATAATATATAATGTCAATCGCGTTGCCAGTTTTCACCATTTGTGAAAACTGGCAACTGGCAAAAACATTTAGATTAGGTGACAAAATCAAACTCCGTCAGATCAAGCAAACCAACAGTGAATAGACCAGATACACAGGTTTTATTTCATTTATTAGTGTGGATTTACTAGTAAAAAGGTAAGAGAGATTCAAGTAAAATCAGCTCAGCATAAGACTTGTTTTGATAACTGATCTAGGCTTTGCTGTATTGATATCTGTGTCAGTTACGGCGTATTAAAACGCATTTTATTATTCAAACGGCACCCTATCGAACTAACAGGTTTTAAAAAGTCATTAAGTTAAATTTCAAGGCAACAAATTAATGGTCTAAATGTAAGTTATGTGTTACTGACACAGCAGACTTTTTTAGTGGATTTTTGTAACTCAAAGTCATCATTACGCTTGTATAAAAGTAAGTAAGTAAGAATTACAATCTAAATGCCACGTGGTGTTACTGATACCTTGTATTAAATAAAATTGACGTTTCACAGAGATTATGTGTGACGTACTGTACCTCTTTCATATGTAGTAAAGGTTGTGTACAAAAATAGGAAATGATTCTTGCGAACCTCGAATATGAAATACGTGACGCCATTTTGACCAACGTGATTACAAAGTCAAGTAGGAGGGAGGTATGCTCAAAATAAAGATTACAATTCGTATTCAGGACAGGCGAAATCATATTAATACTGTAAACCCAGAGAACAATTTTGATACTACCGTTTGTAGAATAAGTTGGAACAAAAACAAACTTTGTAAAGTTGGATGTGGATATTCCATCCCTTTCTACAGAGGACTTAAATACAAAAAACAATGATTCTTTTCTTACTATGAGAGGTGCATGGTTTCATGTTGTTTGGGGGTAGTATCAGTGGTGCATGGCTTGCCAAGTCATATTTTTTAAAGTCATGATGCAGGAATAGTCCCCGTTACAGTACGCAAAAAGGCGTCAGAACAGAGTAGGAGATACAGAGAGAGAGAGAGAGACAGAGAGACATCGATTTAATATTAGACTTCCATTTATTGATTGTCATGACGTTATGACTATGCTAAAATGTTTAACAGACCCACTTTTATACTCGATTACACGTGTTTTGCGTATCCTCATGACACCTAATACCCCCAACAGTGCAGCTGAAGAAAGCCTACACATTGGATTAACACAAGTGAACTACAAAAAAGTTATGTTTAATTGACTATGTGGGTCATCACGTCGTGCGATGATAAAAATGACCTAACGCAATAAGGGTTTGTAAGAATTTAAATCTCACTAAGACAGTAGAGAGGTGAGGCTGGACGAAATCCCATTTTAGTGTAAGAGATACGGCGTGATATTCGACTGGCACTTAAATTTGATAGGTTAAGTTGACGATGATGTTTGAAACCAGAGAGTGATTTACTGTTACCACATGACGTTGGAAAAAAAAGGTAAGCAAACGGTACGATGGAACAAGCCTACAAAGTTTCAGAGAGATATAGTGGTCTATCATGCCAAGTCGATGTAACAGAACTGACTGATCTGTTTTGGCCCAAACTCAGGGACTTTGGTCTCACACTCCGGGATCTCAAGTTACATTTCTGTTAGTGAGTCATAAGTGGGAAGAAATTTTGAGAAATGAAACTTCTTGAATTCAAATGCAACACTTCAGATTTTGGAAAAAAAAAATCAGTTTTGGTGGACAATTTACTATCAAAACGATGAAAGAACCAACGAATTTAATGAAAAAATGACAAAATAAGAATTTTTTTTCTTCCAGAAACTTAGACCTCAAACTAGCAAGACAATGATCCGTCCACTGCACTTACTCCCTCAGCCATGCTACTAACTAGCTTTTTGTTTAGAAGCTCTGTCTTTGCAAAATACGAAGATCATATCTTTTGTCATACATCTGCCTACCCTTTTTGAAAAAAAAAGTGCATGATTAAGTTTCTTGTAATTGGTGAAAAGTTTCAACCAGTTTGAACACCGTAGCAACGTTTTCCAATGGTGAGAGGGGATTTATTGAGCTAAATCAAGTCAAGTTTGTGTATACTGCTGCACCATTAGTACACTGTGTGTTTGCAGTAACGCTACTGTTCATCGTGACTGCATATGGCTAACGTTTATATTGAACAGGGTCAGAGTAGGTTACCTCAGTGTTAACTCCTTGGGATTTTACCCAAGACCTTGGAATTTCAAAGTGTCTTGGGTGTTGGGATTTTTTTTCTTAGAAAATATGGCTAATCTTAGGGCTTCTGCAGAAATACAAATTTCCACATAATGTATATATAATGCCTGGTAAGATCCAAATACGTGTTTATTGTTCTCAATTTACTAACAAACTGGCCATATACCTGATCCCAGCTCACCATAAAAAAAAAAATAGTCATCCCTCAACTCCCACCACCCTCCCTGGAAAAAAAAAAAAAAATTAAAACCTCATGATAGATAAAGTGCATCGTAATTACGGTATCCGATTGTCAAAACAAAAATCGTCCTTTGCCTCCCAGAAATGCTGGTCTTGCGGTATGTCATGTAGGATGCCTTGGTTAATTCATCCCGAGCAGCTTCAACTCAGCCATGCTATGTAGGCCCTACATTCACCAGCCGTGTATTTTTGCTAAAAGGAAAACGACGAGAGCAAAAAAGAAAACAAAAACCCATCCGCGGGGGTGTTCCCCTTGGACATACATAAATACTGCTTTCGTTACGGTACACAGCGTGCATGGTTAATGTACATTTACTTCGGACTGTATTTACTCACGAAGTAACTACAGTAGAGTACTGTGAAAAGCCAACGGATTATGATATCGTTATCAGTGTGTTGCTGGAATCACTCTTCGATAGCAATGTTTTTTTGTTTTTTCAATGGCATTGTTTTTTTTTTCCTTTGGGCTTGGTTTAACGTATTGCCAAGAAAAAAATCAGCTGTAGTGTCTTTTGTTTGAAACTGACATGAAGCCTTGTTGTCTCGTGTAGTTGATTCTAGAAATCAAAAATGTAGGATATACAGGCAGGGGTAGTGCTCCATGTCATAGGAAGTAGTTTAGAGAGCATAAAGTTACTGTTTTATGTTACAATGATGAAAGGAGCATTGTTCTCGACAACTTTCCAGTCGAATTTATGTGTAGAAAGCAACTTCTGGAAACTCCATAAATAGGCTGGACTTATCGAAGGGTGTACAAAAATGAGACATTAGCCTACTTGTGAACTAGTGGTCCTATTACCGTGTAATTACTGTAATTATTACTGTTTACAAAAGAAACTTTTGTTTGCTGAACATTGACCAATTCAGTTCGTGTTGCCTGTGTTTATCGTTATACCATTCAATGTAGTTCTCCTACTGGAATAAACGCAAGGCTCGTGAACATGTGAGCTGGGAGTAGGTGTAGTAAACAGAACAGTCTTTTCCTGGAATTCAACACCGATGGCTCTGTATTGAATGTCGATCTGGAAATTACAATGAGATCAGCGTTTTCTGTTGGAACGTCCTCTCATGATACTTTAACAACCAGATCACCAATGATAGCCTCTTAGTCGCGATTAGATGAACGCAAGTTGCTGAGGTTGAGAGTCACGAGATCAGTGATGACATTAACCAATCCGAAGTTTGTAAGCCTGTATGTAAATCCTTTCCAACCACAATTGAACAATCCAGAAATTAGGCCTACTGCTAAATATCACGGTGTCAATGCATGCTACTTTCATTTCAAATTTAACCAATGTATCTTATTGTCTGTTCTAATTCGACCAAAGAACAGAAAGAAACAGTTAACCAACTTGCGTAAACACCGTATGTTGAAGGCACCACTGCTTGCTCGTTCATATACGAACCGCTTAAGTAAGCCCATTATATACAACAGGCGTTTTCCCCTTTAAAAAAATTGTTTAACAGTAACCCAAATTTTACTAAAATATGAGATTCATGTCAACATTCATTACAGGAGTACGAACATAACAATAGGAAAATCGTGAATGCAATATGAAAATATGCATACAAAATAGAAGATATGGTATCAGTACACCATGTAAGTATAAGAGCTGTGTGTACAGTAGAAATATCTGTTCACGTTGTAAGAGGCGGGGCAGTGGAAGGGAAAGTCAGAAACATCACAATCAATGACAATCAATGCCAGTCCATGCTAGTCTTGAATCAAACTTTTCAAAGAATGAGAAAGGTATGTAAATTAACCCTCACAAGTAAGGGCACACACTCCAAAATGTAGGTAAAAAGGAAGTAATAACTGTAGGTGCATGTTCAGATGGATCCAGGAGAACAATAAGCAAAATACGTCTCTACCAACGGAACTCATGAACCGTATACACAATAAAGTAATTTTCGATCACAAATGAATATGTGAAGCATTTGTTCAAGAGATTACTTAATTTCTTGTTGTGAGTCAAAAATCATTCCACACACTGGAAACATGGTAATAAATATGCATAGGTAAAACTCATTTAAAGGCTGTGACTCATCGCCCCAAGCTATATGCTTAACTTCAGGCCCGATGGCAGAATTCTCATCTGATTCTTCTCTTCGATTGACGACAAATTCGAAAGATGCAGCGCAGCTTATATTACACAGCATATAGATCCATTTCTTTATTACACATGTGGAGGAATATAAGGCATGCTGTGGGACAGAATAGACCGTCAGTAGGTGGGAAAACTGAAACCGTCTGGGGTTATGATTTTCAGTCTTAAAACTTTTATTCGCATGTAACTGAGACCCTTGCTAAGACACCTTAGGAAAGACGATCTATGAAAGGAATTTCTAAACCACAATGTAGCCTGGCAGGTGCAAAATTTACCTCTGTATAAGCCATTGATATAGCATACAGTAAAAACCAACGTCTAGGCTAGACTCAGTTCAGACCGAAGAGTTAGATATGAAAATTTGAATTAACATTACACATCAATAGAATTCCCGTTGAAAAGGTCATTCTTCGTCATTGTTCATCAATATGTTTTAGTGGAAAAAGTAGCAATTGTAATTGTAATAATTGTAACATCTGACACTACGCGTGTAGCCCTAACGTTTACAACGAAATCCTATGTTCTGGACTTGATAACGATGTTATCGCTCACTAGATCACATTTTTCCTCATGTGACAATACTGAGGCAAACAAATTTGGCATCTTATCAGGTAATTAACTGCCACAGGTTAAGTTAGACCACCACAAATAAAAAAAAGACCAGAGGTGTTTTAATATTTCTTTTTCTTTTTTTTTTCATTCTCTCGCGGTGTAGGCCTAGCCTAAGATATTGTCGTTACGGGAACCGTATATGAGGCCTAAATGGGCGTCAATCCTGGGTGTGTGTGTGTGGGGGGGGGGGGGGGGTTTCGATAGTTGGCGTAGATATTGTAGAAGTGCGCCATCACTGTAAAGCTCGGATCCTTTTTTGTAATACACATCTTGTCAAGGTTAGATACACGATTCCTGTCATGCTTTGCTATTCACATCTTCGCACCATCGAACCCATCCGTGTAAACGTGGTGCCAGCGTGGGATATGCACATTTCATCTTCACATTTCAGGTAGATTTACTTCGGAATTTGCCTCAGTTCCATACACGAAGCAAAGAATTTCATCTGAATAGCATGTTATCGCCATCGTCTATACCGTCAACACAGTAGTACCGCCTACTGTTAAGTGACGGTGCTTATACGATACATCTCTCGCTACCGTTGTAATTGAATACGTATCACTGCATACAGTACGAACGTTGCCTTTCATTTCCTGTCCAAACCATGGCCGACTCATTTCGTAAGCCCTATAATCTCTCTTTTGAAGGAAACGTCTCAGAAAACTGGAGTATTTTCGAGCAAGAGTATGACATTTTCATCGCAGCAGCCCACAGCGCCAAAGCGTCGTCTGTAAAAGCCAATATTCTCCTCAATATGGCTGGACCAGCAGCAATCGAACGTGAGCGTTCATTTGTATATGCGGCTCAGAAAAGACACGGTAATACCGTTACCAGACCAGCAGAGTCACGGGAAGACCCTGGCTGTCTCAAACGCAAGTTTCGACATGTCACTATGCCCCCTTTCGTTCCACTGCCGTGAGTTGGAAGCCAGCACCAGAGAACCAGAACTCATTACAGCGAATTCTTGGCACTGTTACATATCTTGGCAAGGATATCGACTACTTAAGTGAGACAGGCGCTTCACTCCACGCCCTAGCTCATACAACTTCAGAATGGTCATGGACTGACATTCACCAGAAAGACCTTGATAATCTCAAATCACCAATCCACCGATTCTCCAGTGTTACGATCTCACTCTGCCTGAGACGCTCACGTGTGATGCATCGCAATTTGGATTGGGTGTAGCATGCTAACAAAATGGTCGTCCCGTCGCTAACGTTTTTCGCACGATGGCCACAACTGATAGTAACTATGCTCAAATTGAAAAGGAACTATTGGCCGTAGTATTCGCATGCTGAAGCATTCACCTACACGCCTTTCATCGAATCTATGACTATGTTTTACCGACCATCAACCTCTCATCACAATTTTCGATAAACCTGCATGCTGCTCCACCACGTCTCCATCGGATGATGTTACGCCTGCAAAAGTTCAACATTAATCTAATCTACAAGAAAGGCAAAGAACTTCTTCTCGCAAATGCCCTTTCTCGTGCCCCTTTGACATGACGTTATAGTCGTGCTAAAACCATGCTGAAGTGTTCAACAGACCCTCTTTCATGCCCGATTACTCATGTATTAGGATGGACATGACACCTAACACCCCTTGCAGGCAGCTCAAGAAAATCGGAACATTGGATTGACACACCTGAATTACTTTAGGAGAACGATGCTTAATTGACCATGTGGATTATCACAGCATGGGGTGATTAAAATGACCTCAGGCCATGACAATTTGCAAGAAGTTGAACCTCAGTAGAACAAAAGAAGACTGAGGTTGAAGTCAATCCCATTTTAACGTACGAATAACGGCATGACAAGCACCTTTCAAACTAGCCATAACAGTGATATGTTTGAAGCCATGACAACGGTGAATAGGCATTACATGACTAAAGATGGAATTGAATGCGGCACATTTACATGTTAAAGTTTGGAAGGGGATAAATCTTCAACCTCACTTTATCAAAATACACACATATTTGAAATTCATTGCAAATGGATGCATATTCACTGTGACACTAAAATTTCATGGTCAACCATTTCGCTGGCTTCTAGAGTGTACCTGTTGCCCGACGTCTGGGGCAGCAACCTTTCACTCGTCCACAGGCCCTGACATCTAGAGAGTACCCGCTGTCTGACGTCCGAGACAGCAACCCCTCTGTCGTTCACAAGCGCTGCCGTGTATTGAGAGTACCCTTGTCCAACATGCGGGACAGTAACCCCTCTCTCTCTTCCACAGGCGCTCACGTCTCCGTCTTGTCCTATCGATACACTCTGCCGCCAACATTAAACAAATTCTTGGGAAAAGTCCTTTTTATCCCCCTTCTGCCAGTCCTGTCGCTAAACTGTACCCGCTAATTGTACACAAACGGCCACTCTGCAAACTAAAGTGACTATAAAGTGTTCCTGCTAATGATAAGCAAGTATTCCACTTCGGATCCTATGAGGAAATTGTGCCCGCTAACGATATACATCGGGTTAACTAAGACCTTGCAGTTAAGCTGTGCCCATATTGATGTCACAAGGCAAATCCCATCGATAAACTGTAGCGCTCAGGATGAACGATGGTTCCCGACGAATCCAGTCGAAAGAAACCAACCAATAAACTGTAAGCAATAACGTTGAACCAGCAGCCGTCCAGTCCTCCAAGCATAGCACACTCCCGTAGTTGTTCTTCTGTTTCTCTCGGCTTCGTCTGCCTTCTCCTCTCCTGCCTTCCTTCTTCCTCTGATTCCACCGTCCTGGTCTCTTCTCCTTCCGTCCGACTCCACGTACATGAGCGCGCTCACTCCTGTTATACCATCGATTTCCCTCCCCCCATGGTCACGTGGCGATACCCTTGCAGCAGATCTCCTTGACGAGCCTGGGAAAATCATTAATATTTACGTCCTCTAGCAACAGTTGCCAGTAAACATTGGCTAATTGGCTTCATCCCAAACAGACGCGCACCCGGAGGCTTTGTCCATGACCTCTGACAAAGTCTTTGAAAACCATCGCTGTTTACGTTCTCTAACAACCGTTGCGCTCATCCAGACTTCAATTCCTGGCCTGAGAAGGAGTCGAGAAGTCTGGGAAAACAATCGTTGTTTATGTCCCATAACAACCGTTGCTAGCGCCAGCCGTCGGGGTCTTCTGCTTTCGTCCGACTCGTCGTTCATGAGAGCACTCAGGCCTTTTATAGCTTCTATTTCCTGGCGGCAGATCTCCTCGACGAGCCTGGGAAAATCGGCAATGTTTACCTCCTCCATCAACAGTTGCCAGCAAATATCCACTCGTAGGCTTCTTCCCAGAAGTCTGTAAAAACCATTGCCGTTTACGTCACCTGACAACTGTTGGTAGTAAATATCGGCTCGTTCCTTTGTTTCAAAGGCGAGCGCACATTAGGACTTCTATGTCTGGCCTCAGCAGAAGTCGAGAAGTCTGGGAAAACCATCGTTGTTTATGTAGCCTAACAACCCTTGCTGGTGCTAACCGGCATGTTCAGTTTGTCGCAAAGGTAAGCGTGCATCCGGCATTTTATCCCAGGGCCTTTGAAGCAACCGACAAAGCACGCCGCTGCCAATGGGAGCGATACGATCGCCTGGTTCCCACCATAGATATCCAATTTCGAGAGCGCTGCGAGGCTCACTTGACACAGATCCTTGGCAATACGTAGGCACTAAATTGAGAACTTGCGAAGAGAGAGGAGTTGCTGTCTCCGACGTCAGACAACGGGTACTCACTGGACGTCAGCGCTTGTGGAAGACAGAGGCGTTGCTGTGTCAGACGTCGGACAACGGGTATTGTCTAAACGCCAGCGCTTGTGGACGAGCTCGGTTGGTTTCCCAGCCGTCGTACAACATTTATACTCTAGATGCCATCGCCTGTGGATGAAAGGGACCGTCTGACTGCGATGCTTGTATTATTTCATGTTTTATATGAGTGATTACATTATACTGATTAATTGGACTGTACATTGATTGATAACAATCACCACGAAAAATCATAATAGAGAGGAACGTACATATCGTCTTTGCATACTGTTTCACCTGTGTTGTCTCTGCGCGCACTCCATCCACACCTTTATTTCTAGCCTTGACACATAGGAACCGACGTCGGGAGTGGTGTTACATAACCATAACCTAGATTGAAATATGGGCTTTCTTGTTTCATCGTAATCTCTCTTCTGTCGCATACTTTCTTCAACGTAGTAATGGTACTTTATTTTGTCAAATTGGTTAAGCTAAAAATCGAAGCTTTTACTCACTCTAAACAATAAACATTGGGTACATTGTGTATTTGAGCAGTATCTGAAGTCTAAACAGGATATAACATCTAGTCAAAACTCCCACCACTCATCGTCCACTTGGGTACACATTCATTTCCATTCCTTCTCAGTTGTCATTTGGTGTCAACAGACTCTTCAGCAGTCGTATTATTTTACAGCATTGACGACGTCCTTCCGTTAACGTTATTGTATCAGATCAAATAGGAAACGAGTTGTTGCTGACAAAAACCCGCCAAAATAAGATTATTCAAGACACTGAATACCAACTTTTCATTTCGTTGTTTAATGTGGATGGACGTATAAAACTGTCAGAGAAATTTTCAAGTAAAATCCCATTGACATCAGTAGGACTCGTGATAGTTGCTGATCTACAATCTTGGACAAAATACTTTGGGACACCCCGCGCCCCTATCAATGTTGGCTGCTGAAATATTGCTGCTGTTGTCCCAACAATTTAGTCCAAGATTGTAGGTTGTGATGTGTTAATGTCTGTCCTACTCAGTCCTGATCGGGTGAGTAAATTTATTGTAAGATCGGTCAACCTATCAAAGCCTTTTCTTTCAAAACACAACCTAATTCTTTGCAAATATAAAATAGGAATATGATTGACTTTCCAGAAGGTAAACCTGTTTTAAGGCACACATGTTGTATTCTATATAAATTTATATTCAAAGAGAATAGCGTTTTTTCAGAATAACCAGAGAAAAGACAAAAAATCAATGACTTAACAGTTTTACAGGACTGTTTGCAGTTTAAAGATGAGAACACCTTTCCAAAAGTAACAAGGCATCACACTAATGATCTAGGAAATGCTGCTCTAAAACCTGAGCACTTAAAAGTCGTTTTAAAACTTAAATTTGAAGTAACTAGGCTTTAAGGGATTTTCTTTTTCTGATTTGAGATCGAATGTCAGGCTGTTGCTTTGGCTAACCTTTCGGTGTTTCAAGAAAAATTATATACAGTGGTGTAAATTGCAATGATGCCAAGTTTTGTCTTATGGAAAAGTGGTACCACTCTCACTTTCTTATTTTTTTCATGTGTCCTGAACTATAAGAAAACATTTATCATTGAAATGCATGTAATTCTTCTTTTGTTAGTTTGTTTGACTCTGACTTTTACTGCAACAGTGCTTACTTTTAAATTAGTCTGAATATAAAGTAAATACCGATTTGTTCAGTAATTTTTTTTCTTTTATTTCAACACAACACACTGCTCACATTGGCAAGCAATGTAAGAAGAATGTAAGAAATTTCTTTCTACCAGTTCCGATGATACTGTGTTGATGTTTACTAATTCTACATGCACTATTTTCAATCTAAAATCTTTCATGTAAAATGCTAATAGGACACAATTATCGTGACATTGTTTGCTTCCTTATGATATAAGAAAAGAAAATAGAGGTTTCTACTTGATGTAATGTTGTCAATGTTGAACAATATTCATACATTGTAGGTAACCGTTATATGGTAACTCAATTCAGAAAAAAAAATACCCAGAATAAACCAGATGATTATTACATAACTTTGCCTTTGAGAGCCTGACAATAACGCACCTTGGACTGAGTTCGCTAGTGGATATTACTTTAGAAGAGAAAGGGAGCCACAGGAGCACCGGGGGTAAATGTACAGAGGAGGAAAAGAATAAAAATAGTTTAAGACACGAGAATTGACAGGGGAAACAAATACCTCATTTATTGTGTTCTTTGTTGACCATTCAGGAACAAACATTGTCGTTAGTAAGATTTCACACACTTAAACTCATATGTGATAAAAATAAACGCCCCAAGAGAGTTATTCAGTAAGACCCTAACACGATGATCACAATTTTCACGTGAAACTAAGTATTTCTCTTCGCTTTCTTAGAGTGACCGTTATATCCTCTCTTTAGACACGGCAGGTTAGGTAAGATGTCATTGCCAATTCGACACTACTTTATAAATAATAAAATGCAAAGTTAGAGCAGTGTATTATGTATTAACATCGCTAGACTCGTGTATAGTTCATGGGCTGGTATCTAATACTCTAGGCTTGAATCCAAAGATATTAATACAATTGTGACAAAATGACTATGAAGACTACGCAGGGGAGGTGGGGGGGGTGGGTTGTGTGTAGACTTTGAACACCAGCTGTGCATATGTTGCCTTATTTGAGACAGCAGCAGCAATGAAACATAAAGGATAGTTATAATAAACGAAAGTATATAATAAAAGAAACAATTAAAAAGAATAAAGAATACGTAATTCCTACGATGTGTCATAGAAAGTTATGCGCTAGTGTGCAGAAGCCATAAAGTAGTAACGTTTACGAAATTTGTCAAGATGAAACTGACGTTAACACAAAAATATTGATAAGAAGATCAACCAGCTTTGAAAGTTTGCTTTCGTGTGTTGATAAATTCATCCTTCTTTTTAAAGCGGTAGTGTCGATGGGAGGTACATAAATGACGAGGAGGACCAGTAAGGGTTTCGGATAGTGTATGATCATGCCATCGGATTTAAGTTCATATTAAAAATGATTTTAGTTTAGTTTAAAGGGTACTCATTGAATTGTATTATGAAACTTCATCAGTGTGTAAGAGATGAGAGATCAGGAAGGGAATATGCATGGCCGATTGCTTCCTTGAACGCCAAATGCATAGTTTTCTTTTCAAGGATTGCACATTGATGCCGCAGATTGGGGACGTGTACATCATACCATGTATGAGATAAAGTTCATTTATCGTCAAAGATATTAGGAAAGGTTATCGTATACAAGTATTGGACTTTTTAAAACTCTTGATACCGTGCTATGGACTGGGCTTTCTTTTCCTTCATTTAGCTATTACATTGCTACACCCACGTATATCGGTGATTAACTCCTAGTTATTTAGGTTTTTTTTTTTTTGTAATCCTTGATATTTCTATAAAAGAATAAACAGATTGTCCTTTAAAAAACAATCATTACAACAAATGTGTTTGTGTTTTACGTTTTACGCGTCCACTTCAAACCATATACTATCACTCACAGAGTCACAGCATGTCCTTTTCGTTGAATTTTGTTTGAAGTTAAGGTTAAATACTCAGAACTAGTGCATAGGAAATATTTGATTTGGTTAATCATACTTCTACTGATGATACTTTTACTGATTACTTTTACCTTGATTGGGTAACTCTCTATTAGCACATGCTAATTCTTTTCGGTGATCTCCTCAACCACTTTGTTCTGCCAACACTTTACCTCAGTCTTGCATAAAGATCAGTGCATACTGCGTAAAAAGCTTAATTGTTTTAATATCACATTATCAGTTGAGTCCAAAAGTTTTTCAGTTTTTAATATCTGAGACGGAAAATACTGGTGTCGAAGTTGTATGGATGCCTTTAAAATTAAACGCAAAAAAAATGACTCTTCTGATGAGAGAATGGTGGTCTGTACAGAGTCAATTCCGCTCTGTCAACAGTTCAGACCCGGTAACATACCCCATCATTCACCATCCCATTTCTTACTCAGTCGGATCCTCTTATTATCACTCACAAATAACAATCGCAGTTACGGAATAAGAAAGGCGGGGGCCTCAACATGCCACAAAAGAAAACTTGGTTTAAACTTGTATTTTCGCTTTTTATTAATATAAAATTTACCCTCAGGCTTTGTTTATTTTTTCAGTGCCATCAACCCTCTATGGTTAACTCTCACTTTCATTAGATCACCTGTTGCTTAGTTTGCGAAAAATGTCATTAAAAAAATGTTGACACAAGCATGCACGAAGAAACTTATTTGAACTAACTTATTTATGTAGATAGTTTCCAAATGGGTAGGAATTCTGAATTGAAAAAATAAAACATAAACAAATAAAATATTAATCAATTCCTGAAATGACGTAACGTTAATATGGCAATTTACATCATTTGCAAGAGTTTTTTGTTTTCCTTTGACGGTGCTTCAAGAAAACTCATCTTGCAGCAAGAAATCCCCCAAGCAAAAATCTACTCACCCCGGTGTAAATACTATTGCTGAAACTACCAAGGAGCAAATTCCAAATTTAAAAGCGTTTGTTCCACGAGGATGGCATCGAATATAATACACTGTTTTTCTTTTCGTCTGAACGTTTTGCGATATGGATCGATTTCAAATGACGTCATAACTGTCTCCAAAAGGAAACGATAGATATTAATGTTGTCTCAGATTGAGGTCACATGAAGAGATGTTAGAAAAGTACTGTAAAGTAAGTAAATCTGTACTGTGATGTCCACATGAATGACATCGATAAGGAACATTCTGTGGTTTACTTTTTGTCCCTATGGTCTAATGATTATGTGGACATAGTCATACATACTTTTAGTAAAAATCACTCGAATAATGACGCAATAAAGAAACAAACTGAGAGTTTTTGAAGCTCAGTAATTACCGGTTATTGCATTTTAAAAGACAAACGGGGCAGTATGGGTGTACTCATGTTTATCTTTTATTGGTTGTTTTTGTTTGGCAGATTATCTACTGACAACGTTTGCTCATCACGTGTCTAGGGAAGTTAAAGATGTCTGACGCCGTTTGGGATAACAAGTCGAAGGGGATATGGATTATTTGTGTCTTTCTTGTAACGTTGACACTTACCGTGCCTCTGTATGTCAGTAGCTTGCGTGAAAGCAATAGGTTCGTGGAGAAGATGGGGAATAATACATACATGGAAAAGGTCAATGTAGGATTTGTTCAACAACTGATGAGCAACAATTATACAGACAGGTCTGTTCAAAAACTGGCAGACTTCAGGTATTCTTTGGGATCTTTGCAAAAGTACAAATTCGTTGCTTTTAAACAAAGACCAGGTTGGCACTTTAAATACCCTGTAACATATTACTGCAAAGAGCACAGCGTAAGTGTTCTCGTTGATGAAGCAAAAAATGCTTCCGAAATAGTTGGAGCTCATGTGGTGTTCTTCTCTACAGGACCTTTTGAATTAAGTGAGTGGGAGATCCTCCGCAAATACAGAAACCCTGGCCAGATATGGATTTTCACTACACAGGAACCGGCATCCATAGTTCCTGACTTTCTGCCCCCTAAACTTTACAGATTCGACACCTACAATTGGTCTTTCACGTTCCATTCGACCTCTGATATCCATGGAGCATACGGCTGGTACACTCCAAACTCTGGCAGATCATCAATAGGAAACGAAGCCTCGGAGAACTGGTTCGCAGGTAGACCAAGGTATGCTACCTGGGTGTCCACTCGGCACTGTTTTGGGCTGGGATGGGACAGAACAAAATTTGTGAAAGATCTTTCTAAGTTCTTCCCGGTCGACATGTATGGCGCTTGTGGAAATCTAACACTTAGTCGAGACAATCGCATTACCAGGGAGGTCTTCAGGAAATACAAATTTCACTTAAGTCTAGAAAATAGTTGCTGTAGTGAATATTTGACTGAAAAAGTATGGAATGCTCTGGAAAATTGGAAATCGATTCCAATAGTCATAGGGGGAACTAAGGAGGAATACGAGAAACTAATGCCGCCTCACTCTTACATTCATGCAGACAATTTTAGCTCGATGGAAGAATTGGCAAATTTCATTAAAAAAGTGGGAGCGAGTGAAGATTTATACAACCAGTATTTCCACTGGAGAAAATTAGGCACCGTCAAACAACAAAGCTACTCACACAGATACCCTGCCATTCACCAGGGTGCTTGCAAGGTGGTTCAAAAGCTAAAAAATCTCAAAGGACGACACAATGTTGTGGACTCTTTCGATCCGTATGGAGCAAACTGGTTCGGCAGTTGCTACAGGTGTGGTGAACACAGTTGGATTCAAAAATACAATTTTTGGTGGCGAAGGAAAATTTACAGCAAAGAATGGGAAGCCAATCGAACCCTTTATTGGTTAGATGAGGGTAGTTAAATTCACGTTGTTTGAAATTTCTGAGCAAGCGCTCACTAAACCACTAGTTTTCGTACATTATTTGGAGTCAATATTGGATGACGGATCTTTAAAGAGGGAAATCCAAGTCAGGAATTGTTAAATAAGCATGATGGATTGATTACGCCTAGGGTGAATGGACTTACACGAGTACTCATTTTTAGGTGAATTTGTTCACATGATTTGCAACAGCAGGAGGGAGGCAGCATAATTTCGATATTATTCTTATGCAAGAAACTCACAGTGTTCCTATGGGTGAACGACGTTGGCGCACCGAATGGGCCTACGATATTATTTTCTCTCACGGCACTAATACAAGTAAAGGGGTGGCGATTCTTTTTAGGAAAGGTTTTCCTCATACTGTATCTAAGAAGGTTACAGATGTTTATGCTCGATTCATTATTCTTGATATTACTATTAACTATTGTATTTTTTCACTTGTTTGTGTTTATGGACCAAATGCTGACGATGCGTCCTTCTTTCATAACGTTTTTCATCATCTTGAGAGTTTTCAATGTGACAACATTATTTTTTGGGGTGACTTCAATTTTGTTTTTGATTTGTCCTTAGACAAATACGGAGGTATACAACGTACGGATTTTAAAGCACGAGATGCCTGTCTCCCTTATTTAGATAAATTTTGCATTGAAGACGTATGGAGAATTAGGAACCCCCTGTCATCAGGTTTCACGTGGTCTTCTAATATTGACAATATTCGATGTAGGCTTGACTTTTTCCTCATTTCCAGAGTTTACTCAACAAGGTCATTGACTGTTACCATCAGCCGCCCCTTCAATCTGATCATTCGCTTGTCATTCTGCACTGCAATACTTCGACTGATCCCAGAGGTCCTTCTTATTGGAAGTTTAATAATTCTTTACTTTTAGACCCTTTATTCATTGATCTTGTCAACTCTCTTATTGATAACTACGAAACGGACCGACATAATTTGTCTCCGGACCCAGCTAGCTTCTGGGAGGGCTTAAAATACCTTCGAAATACCTATTCGAAATAGTACCATTCGTTTCAGTAAACTTAAGGCCAACGAGTCACGTACATATGAAAATAACCTAATTAAAAATATCTCCCAGTTGGAATCGGATTCTATCAGTGATGATAATTTGCTCAATGATTTAAATGAAGCGAGAAACAGGCTACATCTCCTCTATAAGAACAAGCTTCAGGGTATATTGATCAGGTCTAAGGCAAGATAGGTTGAAGAAGGGGAGCAAAATTCAAAATATTTTCTTTCTCTCGAGAAAAGAAATAAACTAAATAGTACAATCTATAACTTAGAAAATATTCAGGGTGTTTCGCTCACTAAGAACTCGGATATTTTATCCCATATTCGTGATTTTTATGCCAATCTGTACTCCTCTCATTATAGTCATCCCTATATCTGTTCTTCTCGACTTCCTGAATTTATTAGGCCCACTGATTTGGATGTGTGTGATGGAAATCTAGATCTTCAGGAATGTACTTCTGCTCTTTTTTCAATGCATAATGGCAAATCTCCAGGAAGCGATGGCTTTTCCACTGACTTTTACCAAAAAAAGTTGGCCCCGTATTGGTAATTTTGTCTTGAATTCATTAAATTATGCCCTTGATCAACAACACTTTTCCTGTGAACAAAGTAGGGACATTATTACCTTAATCCCCAAACCAGATAAAAATCTGCATAATATCGCAAATTATCGTCCGATTGCACTGTTAAACACAGATTATAAGATTGCGGCCAAGGCCATCGCTTCCATACTCAAAAAGTTCTTCCTTCTTTAATTGGCAATACTCAGACCGGCTTCATGAGTAAAAGATTCATTGGCGAGAATATTCGTTTTGTTTTAGACCTTATTGATTTTTCTCATCGTAACAATATACAACGTTTCCTTTTTTTCTTGATTTTAAAAAGCGTTTGATACCCTTGAGTGGAATTTCATTCATGCCACACTTCATTATTTTAAGTTTGGTAACAACTTTAGAACTTGGGTCGGTACATTTTATAATAATTCCTATTCATGCATATTTAATAATGGTTTTTCTACTGGATATTTTCCTGTCAACAGAGGAGTGCCTCAAGGATGTCCTTTAAGTCCATATCTTTTCATCTTATGCACTGAAATTTTAGCTAGAATGTTCTTGAATAATGCTCAGATTCAAGGCATCACCATTTGCGGCCGGGAGACTAAACTACTGCAATACGCTGATGATACAGTTTTGTTCCTTAACGGTGACCGTAATTCCCTTGAAACATCCATTCGTCTTTTGCATTGCTTTCGACGTGCTTCTGGACTAAATCTTCAAAAATTCCACCTTTTTCCACTTGGTCCCTTTGTTACGAATCACCCTAACTTCATCTCCGATTTTATTTTTTCTCTCCAATTTGGTCCTATACAGTTTCTCGAAATTCGTTTTACACATAATGGTGATGACTTGTATCGTCTAAATTATGTTACTAGATTATCTCGTCTTAAAAATAATTTAAATGTTTGGTCGAGTAGAGACCTTACCCCAATCGGCAGAAATATCATTGTTAAATCTTTTGCCCTTTCCCAACTTGTCTTTCTCTTTCAAGTACTCCCTGATCCTCCGGATTCTTTTGTTAATGAAGTTCAAAGTACTATTTTCGATTTCATTTGGTCTAAATTCCAGATAAGATTAAAAGGAAAACAATGTACAATGATTATGGTAAAGGAGGACTTAAAATTACTCACGTTAAAAGTTTCATTTGCTCTCTTAAAATATCTTGGGTGAAACATTACAACACCGGGGCTGATGCTCTTTGGAAAATTTTCTTCGACCACTATTTATCTCCTTTTGGTCAAAAATTTCTTTTTCAATGTAATTTTGCTTCGGCCGATATTTCATCTGTGGATAATATTTTTTATAAAACAAGTTTGTCAGGCTTGGAGTTCATTACATTGCATCACTCCCACTAATAATTATAGTAAACAAGCTCTTTGTAACAACCATTTTATTAAGATTGATGAAAAAACCATGTATACTAAAAAGTTACGTGATGCCGGTCTTGTATACGTTAAAGATCTTTTTAATGACGATGGTGGTGTGATGTCATACGTTGATTTCTGTACTAAGTTCACCATTACTCGTTATCCTTTTACCCTTTTTTACGGTTTGTTGGCCGCAATTTCTGTAGATTGGAAATTACACCCTCTCATCTCGAATAACAACTCCTTTCCTTTATATAGCGTTACCCTCAACTCCCCGAGGATTACGAATTTTGGCTATTGTAAGCTCGTTGATAAAATAGCCTTGCCCCCAATTTCTGTTGTTAAGTGGAATGCTTCTTTTAATTTCAATGAGGACGACTGGCAAAAAAATTTTGTTATTCCTCGCATCACTTTTTCTGACAGTAAGATTACTTATTTCCAGTTTCGTTTTTTACACAGAATTCTTGCAACTAACAAATTTGCTGTTTGCCATGAAGAAAGTTGAGTCCCCCAATTGTGAGTTTTGCAAAGTTGAAATTGAAACTATTGAACATCTTTTCTGGGGCTGTCCTCATACGTCCACTTTCCTTTTAGACACAGAACAACACCTTGACTTATAGTCGAGAAACATTCTTGCTTATTATTATCAGTCTCATATGACAGGTGGATAAATCAATCACTTCCCTTTTGGTTTTATAATCCCCCATTTAATTCGTGAAACTTCTTTTTTCCTAACCCCCACATCAAACCACTACCAGGTTTCCTGGTATTTGTATCCTGGGATAGAAATCTCTGTGATATGGGCAGTGGCACTAGTTTCAGTCCTTGCTAATTTTATCTGAGTAACTTTTACTCTGAGACTAATTAAATGCAACGTTTAATTCTATTACCAAATATTTTATTTTTCAACTGATCTCATAGGCAGGTTAATTACACGACTTTCAGCTGCAAATATGGCCCTAACTTCTGTAAAGATATACAATGTTAAAGACAGAACGTTATGCACACCACAGAACAGCAGGCAGCTGTTCACTTTTCCATACAACCGAGAGTATCCAGGAATAGACTTTTGTTTGTATTTGCTCAAGTGATGTTGGGGTGGTTGGGGGGGGGGGGGCGGGGGAGAGTGACATGACTTATCAAAAGAGTTGAACTTCTTTCCTCTCCTTGTCAATTCAAGTGTACAGTAAATGTCTCAGAAGAAGTATTCGGTTACGTGTTCGACATTCCCGTTATTTGTAGAAACTGACATGATTGGCGAATCAGTCGTGCTGCTCCCGTTTGCCCGAACTCATCTTTTTTTTTTTTTTTGTCAAATCGAGGTATGCCACCAATCATTCCCCTCCCCCCTTCTTCTAGCTTATCAAGTCTAACAAGTATGTTAAATGGTTTTACAAACTGCATGCTTGTAAAGTCACAAATGGCACTCAATACCAGTAAGTTCAGTTCTGATCAGGTTACGTTTGTGTTACATTTCGGCAGTCTAACCAGGGAGCTGTTATTTAGATAGAGAGAGTACGGAAAATTAACTTAGCTATTAGTTTAAGATTCCCCCAATTGAGTGATGGTAAGCTGTGCAATTAGCTCAAAAGTATTTCTTTCCTTTATTCGACGACAGCGGTTCAGTACAATTTACCTCGCACCGTCATTAAAGTCAGCTAATTCTTAAGCAAGAAATTTATTCCGAACAATGCTTTGATATGTAGGTTTCTACCCCCAATCCTTAAAGAGCAGATAGAACGCAACTCAAAACGACTGTTTAATTGAAATGAATGATTACCTTTAGCCTGTTCCTTTAGAAGTTAGCGCATGCAAATGAGCTACAGAGGCAAAAGTCTATGTTTTTGACAAATAGCCGAGAAGTTTCCTCAAGTTCCCAGAAATGTCAAGACATCGGTTCTTCTTCATGGTTTGACAAACAAACCAAATATTGGATGGTCATACGTCGAAAGGCCGAAAAGGCATACATTTCCGTGACGACTGGCAATGCTGTAGCAGTAAGGAAAGTCAAAGTGAAGTTCTGTTGCCGTAGCAGACGACAGAGCTGTTATTGTGTTTATCTCCTAATCCGGTGTAAGTCGTTAGAAATTTCAAGTACTATACAAAGAACATATTACAGTGTGACCTTGGCGGCACTAACCTCACTTCAAAGCGTACTACCTCCATCTAAAATAACAGCTCCCTAGTCTAACAATACATTTGACTCCTACGTGAGCAAGGGCAATAGACCTATGTACTACAAAATTACCGTTTGAACAGTTCATGCCCTAGATTCTTTTTGGGGGGGGGTAGGGGACATGTCCTCTCCACTTTTATGAGGGGAAGGGACACTAACACATTTGTCCTCCCCCACTTTTTTGTAACTCGAGTAATAAGTGTAACACAATACACATTATTCTTAGTGGACTCGTAAACTTATATGTTAAATTTAAATACATATTTGTATATATATTTCCGCTAACAAAATTTAGCGGAAATTAACAAGGCCAGAGACTAAGAAGTGTCATTTCCTGCAGCCTGAGAGGTATATCTACCTTTTTTTTCCTCCACACGCTACGAAAGTCTATAGTATGTAAAGCAAGTATAGACCTTAATGTAGTCATTACTTAAGACCCCCCTCTCTCCAGGTGGTTTCAAGCCCTTGCCCAATGTCTCTGTGTAGTGGCAAGGGAACAGGGAGCCTCAGGTCATTGCAGCAGGTTCCGTCAGTCTGCTTTCTTTTCGATAAAACTAAAACATAGCCTCAGTTATGGCTAAACAGCAAAACAAGTGAAGGGGTATGCAGCTGCGAGTTGTGTATAACACTAATATGAGCAACTTTAAAATATTTTCCGTTTTTGTGACGACCGTAAATTAACGTTCAAATGTTAGGGCAAGTCTTATTTTACCTATGTGCACCTGTTTACCAACACTCCAGGGGGGTATGTCCAGTTGCAACAAATTGAACGTGCTCTAAACATAGAATAAGATGCATATTTCAATTATATGACTTTTTACACAGAAAATAAAAAGTGAGTCACTGTCCTATCACTGAGTCAATTTGTCCTCATAGTGACTCACTTTATGAGTGAGTCACTATGAGGACAAATTGACTCAGTTTTAGGACAGTGACTAACTTTTTATTTTCTGTGTACATGTCATATTATCTCAAGTCAGCTGATGTTTTTTGCTCTTTCTTCATAGATGGAATTTACTCATGATTGAGAAATTGCAGACGTAAGATCCCTATTTAAAGTCTAGATACATGCTGCTTAGAATACACTGAAAGTGCCTTTTTTCTTCGCATTTTCAAGTTCAATACAACAATTTGGGCAGGTCTCGCAGGAAAATAGGCCTAGTTTGCCATCATAGCAAGGCCAAGATCAGCTAAACCATTGACTCCTATTCGAAATGAAAATCGCTTAGTGTGCAACGATACTTACACAAGTGTGATCTTTGACTGGGGGTTGCAAATTATACGTTTTAAGTCCCTTTCCTACCAAACGCAACATCATGACATAAAAATTGAAATAATTTCATTACTTACACATTTTCACATCAGTTGCGATATGATACCACCCATCGAGTAAAACGGACAATTTTATTGTGCTCGGTGAATATTACATGATTAACAGGTACAACACGTCTTATATCCATACAATAACCACAATTAAAAAAAGAAAAACAAAACATGACGTTATAATCGTGCTGAAACCATGCTAAAGGGTTCAACAGACCCTCTTTCATGCCCGATTACATATATATTATCTATGGACATGACACCTAATACCCCTTGTCAGGCAGCTCAAGAAAGCCTAGACATTAGATTGACACACCTGAATTACTTTAGGAGAACGATGTTTAATTGACCATGTGGATTATCACAGCATGGGGTGATAAAACTGACATAAGGCCATGATAATTTGCAAGAAGTTGAACCTCAGGAGAACAAAAAAAGACTGAGGTTGAAGTCAATCCCATTTTAACGTACGAATAACAGCATGAGAAAAACCTCGTTTGCAGTGAAAGAGCATACACAACATTTCATTGGCATCTTAGAACATCCCTCCATGTTGTGTTTGGAAATCACGAAGGGTAATTAATGGAAATCATGTTACCATCCCCATGTTAGGCCAAGGTAACAACAGTGAAAAGAACCACCGAACTGTTCAAAACATTTTATCAAACCATGAGTAATTTTGACGGGGAAATGGTTTCACCAACATATTCCCATTCAGCAGATTCGATAAACAAATTAAACCATATCCCAACATAAAGCTTGCTAAGTTAAATTGAATCTTATCTGCTGAACCGTTCACTCGAGAGATGTAGATGTTGATGATCTCAAAACAGGAGACACCAAAAAAGAAAAGAAAAAAAAAGATCAAATAAACTGATCATCCATTTCTCTTTCATCCTACGGATATAAAGTGAGAGACATATCAAACCATTTTCCCCACACCCATAAAAATTCCTTGTGACTCTTGCCAACCGACTTGAAAAAAAAAAGAGCAAGTCCTGAGCCGGAGGACACACAATTGAATAAAACTGCAAGGGAATTTGTCTGACAACACATTGAGTTGTATATTATTGAAAAATAGACAAGTGCACCATTTCTCCATAGTCTCAGCATACTCTTAATGGAAAATGTGGACAACACCTGCTGCGAGAGCATACCTCCTCCCCACTTACGTCCACGCTACATTGACAAAGAACGATAGGCAACACTCAGAATCCTCTACAGCTAACATCCAGCAAGGGGGTGACATTAACCACTGCAAGTACTTTTCTGTCAGACTTGAAAGGTAAATATCCATGATCTTAAATATGTTTATAGAGGAGATAACCTTCCATAAACCCGTATTTTCGAGGGGTCCTTTTCTTCTTGCCTATAGCTAATGACCTACTGCGTTTCAGAGCTGTCGACATTTACCGGCTTACCAAGTACCATTTACTATTATTTAGGTACCTAGAGAGCCCGTTTCGACTGCAGGAGGAAAGCGTCTCTATCAATTTTCTAATTTGTCCTGCTTCTGAGCCGGTGTTCGTTTACATCTTTCTAGGCTTCCATCTCTCCCATATCTCTCCTTTGTCTGCCTCTTCTTCTGACAAGTTTATTTATATCTTATTTTAGCAGGGTAGCCCAATCACCATAAAGTTGCTCTTCCCTGGGGCCCTGTGTTAAACAACAACAACATATAGCAGAACGATAAACAAAGAAACAAATCATAAAAGTTAAAAGCCTAAAATATAAAAAATTAAACATAACACAGAAACAGAAGACCTAACATGAAAACAATAAAAGTAGGACAGTTAAATAAAGGATAGAAAGAGTTAAACTTTGAAAATAAAATTACCGCGAAGAACATGAAACACAAATCTGAAGTGCAAAATGAAAGAAACAGATTAAAGATCCATATATCTTCCTGTCATGTAAGAAAGTGTGATGTACATCTTGATTTCGCCAGTCCTTATTTCCTTCATACACTATCTTGAGTCATTGCTTTCATTCTTAAAATTTAATTATGTTAATGGAAGCGATAGCGTGTCATAATTTACTTCCTTAACTGGAAAAGTACATTAGCAAACGTGCCACTGCTCACATAGAAAATGCGTTGTCTTAGGCAGAGCACTATGATGCAAACAAAGTCGAAATGATTTCTCATTGACCAACAAATGTGAACGTGTAGGTTTTTACACTTTGAAACGTCTAAATAAAGTATGTCAATCATGCTGGGCAAGATTTCCCATCCTGGAATTTTATGTGATGTAGCATATAGCATGGGGGACACACAGCTGTAGTACAGGAGGCAGAGGGCCGCAATTTAAGGGACAGATAAATGTCGTTTAGGGAACAGATAGTTGTAGCATTGGGAACAGCATGCTGTGACTGTTATTTGAAAGCAGTTTTCATAGATCCAAACGTAACAACGGTTTGTCAGCTCCTGTTACCTGATCTGTTCTAGCATTCTTTGTGTCCACAGTACAGAAAAAAAATTACAAATGCTCCATTTAACTGTTTTAGATGTGAGGCTGCCTGAGGTATCGTGTATCAATGGAATGTGCCCCATTGTCCTTTTGAGGTAATATGTAATCAAGCATATACCCATGGGAATATGGAGGGACAATTTGATCATGGACTGCCATAATGAAAACATCAGACAACTGGAGTGTATAGTGGGGGACAGGCAGCTAAAATCCAAGTGACAGGCGACTGTAGCGTGAGTAGACTACAGAGAATTGTATCCGGAGAGGGGGCAGAAGTGTAGCTTGAGGGGCAGGCAGTTGCATCTACCTATTTTTCTTGACTGAGACGGGAATTAAGTGGATCCACTAACTAACAGCGAGGGACGCTTCAAACGTGATGACGTTTTTAGCCGGACGACAAGATCGTTTTGACTTTTGGGTCGGTGATTCAGTGCCATAGTTCCCCAGCTTCCAAAAATAATAAGCCGTTTGACTCATTAGGGTTATACGTATATCGATATTTAAAAAAAAAATGACAGTGTTTCTTTGGAACATGGCCTTGTTCATCCATTCGAGAGAACCCTAACTTTATGATTCTAGCTACACCCCTGCAGTAGTCACACAACGACGCTAACCAAGTACCAGCCAACTTTCAACAAAACGACCAAATGAGAGTGTATGTATAGTGTTACTAAAATAATTGATGAGTTTTGGACAAACCAGACGAGCGTGATTCTTATTAATGTTAACACTAGGGTCGGCTCTGAACGGACGAAGGTGGCGAATTACTGAAGAAAGGATAGTAAATCCTAGCTTCGTGACAAAATTTGGGGAATTATTATTTTTACCTAAAAGAATGAACCTCAAAGTACCACAGGGTTCTCAATCCATATATCTTTCATGGGTAGGCCACTCGCCATAACCCACTGAGTGTCGGTAACGCAAATTGTTGAGTAGAGAAGTGCTGAATATTTAAACTATTGATCCAGATGTACTGTCATCGTCAAACGGAGCTACTATTTGGCTGTTTGATGTGTACTTAGAGGCATCGTGTAGATTAAACTGAATCATTCCCAGAGGTCACGCTCGAAATATTCTATTTCTATGTTGGGAGTCAACGCGTTCCGTAGATCCAAAAGCGCTGTCAGTCTGGGCGTGTTTTTATTCGTTTTATGTGCGTGATTCAGATTTTTGCACGAAAGGTCTTAAACGTAGCAGAGCCATGTCTAGTATACATATAAGGCTCTACTGAGGCCACTGCCAACGTATAAAAGTGACAACGGACTCAATAAATAAATATATATATATATATATATATATATATATATATATATATATATATATATATATATATATATATATGTATATGGGTGATTTATTGAGTCCGTTGTCACTTTTATACGTTGGCAGTGGCCTCAGTAGAGCCTTATATGTGTGTGTGTGTGTGCGTGTGTGTATGTGTCTGGAAAGTCTAACTTGCTGTGCTCCGTTCCCTTTCTATGTATGCCACCAGGCTCATTTTACAATTTGTTCATGTAATGTTTGTAATGTGTCTTTGCGTGTGCGTGTGCGTTTTTTTTTTTTTTTTCATTTTAACCTCAGCTGACTTCATTAGTGCTCTCATCATCAAAGCAAAGAAGATATATTGACTGTATGCTATGTATGGTACATCAAATATCCTAGCATGCATTATTGAATTTTTGTCTCTACAAATTCTTACCTCAACGCCCTAGAGGGGCTAAGATGAGAAAATGTAGTCACCTGCTAGTGGAGCTCCATACTGTTCCACATACTGCTCTGTTCTGTATGTGTGCGTGTGTAGGTGTATAGAACAAAAATAAAAATAAAAAAGAAAACCGAGAGAGAAGGTCACTAATGACCTCCTCTAGAAGATTCTTGCAATAGGTCCTTTGGGCACCTAATTATCTACTCGTAACTGTTGATGTATCAGATATATATCCTACTATTTCACATGAAGGTGGGATCAGGAAATTGACAAATGTTCTCGAGAAATACCACTTTCCTCTGGAATAAATTTATGCAGTCTTTAAACTAACCAACTCTGTAGTATAGGAAAAAAATGTATGATGATCTGTATTTATAAACGCTTGGTTCTGCAATTGGGACGAAGATATCACCTTCTTATGCAAACATATTTTTGTCCGTCTTAGAACAATATTTTTTAACGCTACGACTACGATTCATGGATAATATATTCATGATCTGGAATGATGGGGAGGATAAACTTCACAATTTTTTAGAGTACATTAACAAGTATCATTCTAGCATCAAGTTTACCCACGAGTTTCCGTATTGTTTGGACGTTTCGGTCACAACTGATGACAAAAGATGCCTCCAGACTGATCTATATTGTGAGCATATTGACTCCCATCAGTATCTTTTAAGTACGAGTTGCCACCCACGGGTCACATCAAAACGAAGTATAGCCTTTAGTCAAACCATCCATGTCAAATGCATATGTTCTGATCTTGATACTGACCCCCCCCCCCAAAAAAAAAGATCCGGGAGCTGAAAAATAATCTGCAAGTAAGGGGTCACAACCTCAGAAAGGCTAGTAGGGAAATCAGTCGCGTTCGAGCGAAAACTTAAAACCACACGTCAGCGGCCACATAGGAGGGAAAGAAAGGGTACCCTTGGTCACTACCTATCATCCCGGCCCTCCTGGTATAAACGCTATTTTGAGAAAATATCAACCTCTCCTCCGCCAAGCCGAATTCATGGGTAATGCCGTCCCTACCTACCTGTTTTAAGTTTTCGAAAGCCACCCAACCTTCGCAACACTCTCGTGCACGCTGAAGTTAAGACCTTTGCTGATGCCCTTTTGAATCCCAACTTGATCTGCCAACCCTGGCGTAAATGCGAATTGTTTAACTTTATGTTGTGTACTAGTTCCCTGCTCAACCATGCCAATGGTAACCTTTGTCCCTTAAAATGAAAGGGAAACTCCTGTGATGCTACTGTTGGCATTTATTGCATCATCTGCCCTTCTGGTAATATTCAGTACGTGGGATCCTCTGTCAAACGTCCCTCTCTGCTAAATCAACACCAATCCTGCTAAGGTTAGTTTTTAAACATAGCTCGAAGCATAGCAATAGCTGTTGGAGTCTCTATGAACGTCTGTCTACCCATTCCCCGAACAATTTCAAATTCACCATAGGAGAGGCCCTCGGTAGCGAATGTAGCCTGCGTGACAAAGAACCGGATTTGGAAGCTTGACACTGTCTTCGCAAAGGGCTTAACATTTGTGTCGGATTCATGCCCAAGTTAGAAAAAACCCAGTTCAGCTAAAAGTGGCTATTGTGTCTCATCACGCATCAGTCGTCAGGGTCCAACGACTTCTTGAAAAAATGTATATATAAAGTATATACAACAAAAATCCCCATAATATATCTGATTTGTCTTGTTACCCATTGAGCAAATTTGGATACTCCACTTATTCCTACAAAACCGTCCTCAAGCGTTACGTTTACTGGACTGCTCAATTACTTACCCTCTGTCCACATGGTCTTGAACAAAATGAACTTGGCTCCAACGACAGAATCTATTACACCTCTTGACTCCTTTGTTTCTTTTCTCCCACTCACACACACTCCCCAAGTTGTGTTTTGCATTCTGTACAATTCAACTCTCGTTACATCTACTTGCAATTAACGAAGGTCGAAACGTTACATAACATACATGCATATGCATGAATTTCTGTCTATAGAAAGCCTCCTTATTTTGAACTACAGCAAAAAAAAAAAAAAAAAAAACTTTGAAAACTGTAGGGATATTGAGTTTACTCGGTTTGAAAAAGTCAGTGCCAGTGCCCAATACATTCCGGTCGTTGATCGCCCCTTTATCGTCTTATTAATGCCCGTCCAAATACCGTCTGGTCACCAAGAATCCGTCCTCGCCGCGGCGAGGATATCATATATACGTAGAAGCATGGGAAGGGAGCCGGTTAAGTGTTGGACGATTACCGGCCGGAGACTGGCCAAGAATCAGTCACTAAATTGGGTATGAAATTGGCTGATCACCGACCTGTCACTATCCGGTCAAACCCCATGCAGACCCCAAGCGAGCCCATTTTCTATGTTATCGTGCAAGTGTTCTCGGCCGATATTTCTCCTATCTTGTAACGTTGGCCGATCCCTAGAAATTGGACAAATCGGCCGAACCGAGGGTCAAAGGTGACCTACGCATTAAAAAAAAGTAATGGCATGCGATGAACTGGCTTCCCTTGGTTTAGGGTACCGTTACGTTATTTACCAACCGTTGAAATGAACTGCGCATAGGATCAAAGCAAGAGTAGTCAACTACATTAGGCCATCGATGTCTGGTGTTCTGTCCTGTATTGCTCCAAGTTATCAATTGCTTGAGCCGCCTGTCGGGAAAGCCAAACAAGCAGCAGAAACATGAAAATTTGTGAACTTGTATACATATTTTTGTGCATCATTTCTCTATTGGTCTGTTGGTTCACTTTTCACATCGACTACGGAAATTTAACACATACGAGTAAGTGAATATATGATTTTAATTATTAACTGTGCGCATGAACCGAAAACAATTATGTTCAAATTTGTAGAAGCAGCAAATCATTTGAAGGTAACTCCAGTGGGTATATCCATATTCACTGTTGTCTCAAATGAATCTATGAGACAATTTCCTCGCCTCAGAAATGATTTAGCAACATAACTTCTGAGGTCCCAAGGTTTCATCAGCTTCTTACTGACAAGATACTGACATAACAGTTTAGAGATCATTTCTGTGTGGATCATTCCCTCCCAGCGGCTCCTGCCCATTTTCAGAGCCCTACCCCCCCCCCTCCTCCTATCTCAATCTATCTCAACCTCTCTCTGTCTTTCTCTCTCTTACGGTCTGGTTAGATCGTTGTGGATTCTAATGTGAAAATGGGCGTACCAATTTATGTTATTTACGAAAATACGATATTGCATTTTAGTATCTAGTCGACCCGAAGAAAGATCAATAATACAAATATGGTGTATGCTTAACCGTAATTACGATAAACATTTATAAAACTTACCACTTAATCATAATAACATCATGTGTTATAACAATAGATTAGGCTTTTAAAAAAAATAGCATGGATATACCGTCACGTACATATGAAGTATACGTGGTGCGACTATTCATCAATGGAATTCTACAGTACAACGTACTGACAAAATATTCTATTCAATACAGATCTATAAATGTCTATTCACTTAGGTCTGAGGTAGTTATGCATGAAAGATCCTATTCTATTCATGAATAACAACAAAAAGCAAAACAAAATCAGTTACAGACACTTTATAGTGGAGCAATAGGAATCGCTACAGTTTTGCTATAATTCTCTGTATTTGAGACTCCCACGTTACAATATAGTGCGAAAAAATATGAAAAGGCCCCTGTAGCCAGTTGTTGTCATTTTCTGTCATATAAATAAAACGTCCGGACTTTACAAAGTCTAGGACAATTGTACCTAGCCATCTTGTCAAAAACTGTCAACTTCTGTCGTTTTCGATAAACACTAGATTTTTATGACCTTAAATCGATGCTAAAATGTTCATTGGCTGTCCGCACTGTCATGTTGTGTACCCGGACTGTAATTGAATCACTGCATTGTGCTGTCGTTACGTTCTGATGAGTTATACTTGTAAACAGTAGCAAGAAATGTTGTAATCAGTTCATGTAAATCGTCTAACAAGTACGGTACACTACCATGTAATGCCAAGTTGAGGTACCATATATGGCCGACATTATGGTAACATCGATTAAACAGAATGGTAAAATCGAGGTGATTGTATTACCATAACGACATGGTACTGTATTTTCTGGAATTCTCATCTAGCTATGTTCAAATTCAAGGTCGCTATTAGCAGAGAGGGAGAGAGAGAATGGGAGAGAAAGCGTTACGTCCCGCAAATTTCTGTCTATATGATAAGGAAATTCTCTCATTGCGATAACGATACATACCATGCTTAGTTTCGCAGACTGAGAATTCACCTCGGCAATTTCATTTACCATGCACTTATAATTTACAGCCTTGTAGGAATATTATAACCGCTTACCACTTTGCCCAAACAACATCAAATCACGTGCTCTTTAGCTTTGATGATAATGGTAATCTTTGTACTTACGAGGGCATGTTGTCGTGCATGTGTGTCTGTAGGTGAGGGGGATCAGGGAAAACCAGGAATTAGGTTCGGAGGGGGCCAAGTGTAGGACCTGATCACTTGCCTGACTGAAGAGTCTGAGGGAAGGGGGACACCTCCCTTTGATCAAATTTGTGCATAGTTTAGCACCCAATGGTGTAATATGGTAAAGCGTGTAGAATAATATGAAGTCGATTTGTTTTTCTCCATTACAAACTAAAAAAGAGAAATTGCTCAGCAAAGAATATCAGAATAAGAATCTTATAACGGGTCCATAACAGTATGGGCTGACCTCTACTGGAGGGGGGGGGGGGGAGGTCGGATCTTCCTGAAAAAAAAATAATGAAGTTTGCCCGAATTTCCGCAAGTGATGGCACATCTACAAGTTGAAGTAAAGCGAGCCAAATGGGATGGATGGAAGTCCTTATCGATCTAATTTTAAAACATATTAGACAAAGTTGTCACATATTATCACCAAGACCCCTTTAAGTTACCCCACGATAAGGGCCATGGACCACCTTTATCACCTGAAGTTCAAGCGGATGGGCAGTAGTTAGTTTGTCCTGTACTCATATTGGGTGGATCTTGCTACCCCCTGGCGCGAGTCAAAGGTTATTTGGAATCGACAGTAATTAAAAATTGAAAAAAAAAAAAAACACAGTAAAGAGCGTATCACAATAAGTGAAGATTGGGCATATGTGATGATATAGAATGTAGATGAAAAGCATTAAAGGAAAATAGGGCGTTTAGAATACAACAACATGACATGCAAAAAACATAGCGGTAATCATTGTTAAACCATTCAGTGTAATCAATATAGGCCTACATCTACCAAAGCTTCATCTCCTCAAAACATTATGCTCCGGATGAGTAACGGAAGATCGGTCATTTGAATTTTGAAACGTTTGGGGGGAACAAATTAGTGTTGAGTAAAAAATAACTGAATTTCTATCTTTGAGAAGCTTATTTCTTGAAAAGAAGGCTACTGCCTTTCCTTATCTTGAATAATCTATCATTCTACGTCCACAAACATTGGTTTAAAAAATACGGATGTTTCCTCGTAAAATAAACGCCCTATTTCCCTTTAAGTAAAAGTTGCAAGGTCATTTGAGGCCAACAGAAGTAAAAACATTTTCAAAGTCATTTTTAACATGATATCTCCAGCAGGGAACCATAGACATATCTGATATTTGGTATGTAAGTCCATTACATTAATCATAAGAACCGAATTATTTTTAGTGCAAGTGAAAGGTCATTTAGGTAAAAAAGGGGTTATATTGGGCTAACAATTTAAACTTAATGCTTCATGAAGGAAGCATGGATAAGTTTGATTTTGGTATTTCGATGTATCCCAATGAGCTGAAAAATTTTGTGTTTGTGGAGGTCAAAGGTCACCCGTCAACAAGAGACAAAAGGTAAACATGTTATCTGAAGAAGGGAAACTTGGACAGATATGATTTTCGTTATGTGGAGTAATAAAATTTAGTTAAACAGAAAGAAATAACGAAACAGGAATAGCAAACAGACACAATTGTGACTGTATTTTCCTCCAGGAAATACTTTCTAGACTCAGATGAAAATATCTGGTCTATTGACTAGGGAGGATAAATGTATTTCTCTCGTGAGAACCACTTAATTAGGGGAGTTCAGGCCCGTAGCCAGCCCATGTGAAGAGGTTGGTCTACTTTTCCACGAAGTGGACCTTTTTCCAAATACGGAAGCGGCTGACGCGTGTCGTGAGCATGCGGTTGCTAGTGGGTCGGGGGGGGGGGGGTACGCTTCCCCCAGAAAATTGTGAAATTTGCAGATCTCCTGCAATCTGGAGCATTTTAGAGGAATACAAAAGACCTTTCCGTCGTGAACAATTTACATAAATAGTAGACACAGGGACGTAGCCAGGAATATGCCAAGGGGGGGGGGGTGCGAACTCGTGAAGACTATCTAAGCGGAACGCCACCATCTTGTGGCGCGGAGCGTACAAGAAAATTTTGAGTTTTACAAACCCCCCAGATGGCTGGAAATAGTCCTTCCCAAGTATTTTCAGCTGCATGAACCCAGCCTTGAAATATAAATCTCATGTCCACAATTTCTCAATTACTGAGAAAACAATTAGTCTGTGAAAAATTATGCAATGCCGAGATGAGCATTCAAAGAAACGTGTGGCTCTACAAACCACTCAGATAGAAGAAAACGGCCCTTCCTGGGTGTTTTACATGCATAAATACATGCTCCCAACCCCGCATTCCACCCCTGCCTTGGTAGGCCTGCCGCATAAATGGAGGGAATTACTATTTAGCGATATCGCGGGGGGGAAAAAAAAGCGAAAATGAGATCAAGCAGGGTCGGCCTATTCGCTCTCCATTCCCTAGCTATGAATATGCTCTTGGGTATTTCTGGCGAAGTATTAAAAAATAAATACCACAACCTTGCCGGGGTGGCGATCACCTCCTTCGTCCCCTCCTTAGCTACGAGCCTGAGTAGACACTTCGGTAGTTGCTGCGGTTTGAACAGGACTTAAAAGGCAACGACTGCACTCGACTATAATTGAATAAGTGGAAAGGTTTCATCTTTCCGCTAACGGTGAACGGAAATTGGGCCTCAATATGTGAAAATAAAATATACATCATAGCTGACCCTTCAAACACATGGCTGGAAAAATGTACCTCCCTCAAGTTGGGGTGGGTCGCTCGAACGCTCCGACCCCCCTAGAGCCTACGGGCCTGGAGTTGCAATTCTTATCAAACCCATCCTGTCGTTTCAAGTGTCATCAAAAACGATAATGGACGTTTTATTATACTAAATGCTTTTCTTGATAACACGAAATTCCATCTAATAAATGTTGATGATTACAATACAGACAGATCTTTTTTTTTTCCATGATTGAGAACGACACTGAAAATCTTGAGGTGGCTTTATCTGGGGTTGTAAATTCAATCTAGTTTTAAAACTTAGATGTTGATAAAACTGGTGGTTTACCTTAGACTGACTTCAGAGCTCATACGAAATTATTGGAAATTATGGATCGATATAACGTAATCAATATCTGGTGGGAATGGAACCCTGAAAGTAGATTGTTCACTTGACAATCTCATATAGATCCTGCTATTCGTTGTAGTGGAGTTTTTTGCTTTTTTGACATAAATGGTTTAAACGTGGTTTTATTTTCGTATCTTGAAGATGGGCATATTTCTTTTTCAATCTAATGAGTTGGACGGAGTGCCGTTTCTTTCCCTTTCTCGTTTTCAGTTTTTTTTTTTATTTTCTTACTTTCTTTACATCCATCCTCTTAATATCAATTTTTTTCGTGTATTATCAAAATTTAATTTAATTTTTCTGTTCAAAGAGTACAAAAGACCGAATCAGTTTTGATTTATGTTGATATAAATTCCGGTGAAATGTTTTATTCAATATAATAATTTGTTTTCTTTGTAGAACTGACTGGGAGAATATCTAGGCTTCCACATTGAAAATTCCTTTACAAACATTTTCGTGTAATCTGTATTAAAACTTACGTTATGTGTGACATTTACCAGAAAAACTGAACTATGGATGGGGAAAAGAAAAGCCATATTGACTGATTGATTGATTTATTTATGGATTTATTTATTTATTGGTTGATTCATTTATTCTTTTTTCCTCCTTTTTATTCAAGAAAAATTCATATACAAATTGACATATGCGGTATTTCTGATCGCACGAAAGCAATTACGAGAAATATGGACAAACAAAGTACGCGTAAAAATGCAATTAAACTAAATGCACAAGTTGAACAAATGCAAACGTTGCCGCTAAGTATTAATACAGTCATGGAAAGCATCACATAAATCATAATATCTGATCTGCTTTCGATTGAATAAATTTTCTCTTTGCATTAAACCTTTCTACATTAATGGCAAACCGAAACTTGTACAGAATTCTTTGACTGAGAGTTGTAGCTTCTTGCATTTATTTTGAAGAATATAATTGTTCATTTGTGAAATTCAAAAAATTAAATGAATGTTTTTTCCCCCGGTTAAAAAAAAAAAAAAATACATCTTGTTTGGAAAAGAAAAAAAAATGTTTTGTGGAACGGACCTTTCTACATCTAAAATAAAACCTGAAACGGAATTACATTCACAACATAAATGTTCAATGCTCTCGCTTTCTGTGTGACAAGAAGAACGCTTGTCACTATCTTCCTTGCCCATAGCATAGAGAAACTTATTAGTAGCTACAATTCTATGTGTAAATCTAAACTGCAGGTAGTGTAATTTTGTTTCGTTCGTATTAACTTCGCATTTCAAAAATATTCTGTTAATCAAGATCTGTGAGGTAACCGAAACTCTGTCCCCACTTATCAAATGCAATCAGTCGGACGACAAGTAATTTTTTTTTTATAAAATAATTGTAAAAAAATTGTAAGGTAGAAGTAGCTTCCATAACCTTTTAAAAAAAAACAGCTACCGTTAAAAACAGCATCACTCCCCTCTCTCTCTCGGTCTCCATCCTCGAAGAATACTATTGATCATACCAAAGTAGGATAAAAAGGGGAAACTATTGATATGACAACGATCCATAAATTCATGATAGGCTAACGGTGTACCCCTTTCATCAAGTAAGTCTCTTACATACATAACACTATTTTTTAAGTAACTCGTAGTACATAACAGGTTTGTTATTTATCCGAATGAAAGAATTGTTCCAGATGTTTTCATTACCAATGTTCCGAAGGGTAGACAAAAAGAAAATACACACCATGCATCAACAACCTCTTTAACAAACGTATTCTGAATATTTGGGAAATCGCTGTTCCGACAATTACATTGAAAGAAAAACTTTTTACCCCCAGACCTCAAAGAGATATCAAAAGAGATTTTCCAACTGAAGGACTATCATTACTAATACAGTACCTTTAAACCCAGGTACACTTTAAGGATATGGAAGGACAAGAAAAAGAAAAACTAGCTGAGATAGTGCAAAACTCTTTACAATTATATTTCTACCAATTGGTGTTAAATTTCTTGATACCCAGAGTCTTAAATTTCCTTTTAGCTTTGAGAGCTTTGGGAGGTAATTGAGGCGAAAAAGGTCATTTCTATTTGAAGTTAATACTATACAAAGTGTTTGAATCGGCCCAGAAGTAACATTAAACCCAATACCATTAACAAAGTGAGGCATACGAGAAACAAACCCGGCCCAAAGGGAGCAAATTGCACTTGTTTAAGTTAATTACAAGACCAGAAGCGTCTTTCAACAAATTGAGAATACGAAGGACTTCTGCAAGAGATTTTTCTGAACCATCTAAAAAGAAAATGGTGTCATCTGCATATTGCAAAATCTTCACTTCCTTGTTATTAATTGAAATTCCTTTAAAAAGATTATTGCGTAAGACTTTTAACGCTAAAGTTTCAAATGCTAATATAAAAAGATGGGGACTGAGTGGACATCCCTGTCTTACTCCACACTGTAATGAAAAATAACCTAATGAATTACCATTGTTCAATATACATGTACTGCCACATTTAAAAAACACTTTTACCCACGTCTCAATACTTTCACCAAACTGAAAGAAGCAACGAGACTTATGGATAAAATCCCACTCGAGCTTGTCGAACGCTTTTTCAAAATCTACACAAAAATGAAACAAGGAATCGCTTCGCCAAAAGCATAATCAATTATATCGAGAACATACCTAATATTTTCCCCTGTAAAACGACCCTTAAGGAACACAGTTTGTTGAGGGCCAACGAAATCTTGTAAGCACAGAATTCTCCGAGTTCTTTTCCGCTTACTCTACCCATCTAGCTCTTGACCTTAAAATAGTTCCTTGGAGTTTATAATCATATAGATACATTAAGTCACTTTGGGCCTCTTTTAACCGAGACAGTAACTCAGGTGATTCTCTAGTATAAATCTGCTGTTCAAGGATGGTAATCCTGGCAATAAGTTGGTTTTCTTTTTCACGACGTTCCTTTGCCTTATGCCTTGAATAAGTCATACTAAAATTACGGATTTTGAATTTTAAATACTCCCAGCGGGAGGCAGGATTGTCAAAAGTATTACAAGAGAGTTCATTACGTAACAAATCTATTACCAGATCGACGTAATTAGAATCATATAAAAGTGAATTAAATTTCCAGTATCCCAGCCTTTACTGCTACAGTATTGCCGACGGAAAAAAAAAGACATCAGTACGAAAGAATGATCTGACTGCAAACCTGGAACGGACTCAATGTTTGTAACAAAAGATTGTGCATCTCTGGAAAGGAGAAAATAGTCGAGTCTACAGTGAAAACCCTGAGTTAAGTTGGAACTCCAGGTGAAGACCTTTGCACAAGGGTTTCTATCCCTCCATACATCAATCAGATCATAAGCACCCATGAAGTCTAGACGTTTCTCTCGTGCGTTAAAATTTGTAAGGCGATTACCTCCCTTTTTTTTTCGAGGTCTAGGTTAAACACAAAATTTAAATCCCCCGCAACTCTCATAGTGTCACACATAAAAGTATTAAGGCGACTGGAAATATCGGAAATATCGATATTTGGAGCATAATTCCCTACAACTGTAAAAATGCAGTCATTATATTCGATGTCAACTGTAATAAATCTTCCAAAGGGACTGACGTCCGATTTAATTAAATTATTGATTCATTAGTTTTTGATTCAATGATCTCTTGATTTGATTGATTTTTTGATTCAATGATCTCTTGATTGAAACGATTTCTTCCTTTAATCGATTTCTTGATTTCAATCAATTCTTGATGTAATTGATTTCTTGATTTAAGTGACGTCTTGATTTAATCGAATTTTTTATTATACCGACTCCTTGATTTAATCGATTTCTTCATTTCATCTATTCCTTCATTTTATCGATTTCTTCATTTCATTGATTTCTTCATCTCTTCGATTTCTTCATTTCTTCGATTTCCTGAGTTCTTCGATTAATTCATTTCTCGATTTAGTCATTTCTCGATTTGTTCATTTCATGATTCATTTATTTATTTCTTTATTCATTCACTTCTTTATTTACTCATTCATCTCTTTATTTGTATTTCTTTCTTCATTAAGTTATTTCTTGATGTCTTTCTTTCTTCATTTCTTTCTTTCTTCATTTATGTGTATGTTTCTCTATTTTTCTCTCCTTATTGCTTTCTTTATTTATTTCTTCATTTATTCTATACTTTCAGTTAGTTTGCAGAATTCAGTTTGGTACATTACCTGTCCTACGCGTTCCTCTTCTGCTCTGTGATTAAATTAATAGCGCTCTGTTGACATATTATATGCATCTGGTCGCGCTTTGTCCGAAAATCTTGCATTGGCATGGTATATGAGTTAAAGCCCCAATGTGCTTATAATATCTTCCTCCTTTTTGGTTCCTTGCGTCAGCAAAGAAACCTACGCATGTATGTGTACGTGTGTTTGTGACAGTTGTTTGGGTACGTTATAACTCAATAGGGGGATGTGAGGAGAACAGTCTGATGAGAGCAAAGTTGGTGTAAAGATCTGCCATATTAAGAAGGTGTTTCCTGTTTTTCTTTTTCTTTTTTGGTGGAGGTAAAAGATTTTTAGGAGGCAACTGAGGACATAACTCTGAGAACCTTTTCAAAAGTCAAATCTCAAGGTAAAATACTTTAAGGGATTTTATACTTGTTACGTGAATGCATTATCGTAAGGAGATAACTTTGATTTGGTCAGGTGGAGGTCAAACAAGAGACAAAGGATATGGGGCCTAGTTATAACCCCTTAACAGTGATATGTTAGCAGTCCACCACACCATTTTTGCCTGAAACTTCCATTTTCTACATTGTGTATCATCAGTGTAGGGGAAACTGGATCTCTCTGGCACACTGTATATGGGGAGGTTATTGTCAGACAGGTAATTAATCTTCTTACTCTCTCATGCTATGGATTGTTATGTGTGGTCCACTTATGTTTTCGCTGAATTTGTCTCAGTGAAGGAACAATAGTGTTTCTTTATAGCACTACAAAGTAAGATGTTACTAAACATTCGTTACTTATATTACCTATCCTGTGTTTGTGTGAGGTGTGATTGTGTTAAGGATTTCAACTCTCTATGTATCTACCTCATTTGTTAACAATTGCTATGAATTGTTCTTCCTCTCGAACACTGTTAGATGCATATTTTTTTTTTTTTTTTAAAACTTGGGGACAATGACACTTGGGCTATGAGCCCTGTGTGAGAGTACAAAATGTGGGTGTGAGAGGTCACATGTGGGCCATGTGTGGCCCAAAAGGCCTAATGTTTGAAAGTAAACCAATTGCTTCTCATCGGATTTTAAATGTTAGATGGGATTGTATCGCATTGCTACTATGGTTGTGCAGCCTTATGGGTGTTAAATATTTTGCTATCCAAGGTCTAAATGGACTCTATGGACCATTTGAAATCATGCCAATTGAAAAATTCTGCAGCTTGTACGGTACTAAGTTAAAGTTGTGCATCGGCTCATTTTATGAACATTGTACAAAATGCCTCTCCTACAAATCGCACAAGTTAAGGTTGTGTCACGTCACTATTATAGTAGTTCTTCCTTGATGTTCGATATGCTTGGTTCCAAGGTCCCATTTGTGCTTGGTTTATCGTTGTGTTGAATTAATTATATGGTAGTGGTACCTTTGGAGCATTAAGTAAAGGTTTATTGGTGGGAGGTCGCTGTGGCCAGCTTATGAAATCATGCAAAATACTTCTCTTGCAGATTGAATAAAACACTGTCAATGGCTGATCACATCAGTATCATAAAAGTAGTTCCATCTGGGTGTTTACTGTGTGTTTTGCTGTCTAATATAAGCCGTATGGGCCATTTTATAACATCGGGATGTATGTTTGTTTTCCTACAGACCGTTTCTTACAAAAGTGAGGCTTCATGATTAGAATGGGCCATATGTGCTATTGTTCAAAATAATTTGCATTTACCGTACATATGCGCAAGGTGTCCTTGTGCTTCTGTTAATCAGCAAGCAATTTTAAATATATGTATGATCCATTATGAAGAATACTTTCAGTGTGATGTTGTGCATTACGTCATTGGGTAGCTGCAGGCTTGTTAGACATGGAGGAATAAATTTTCCAATAAAGTCATACTGCAATAACATTGTTTTAAAATATGTAGGCAATTGCGGACAAATGAAAACGCAGTAAGGAGGGTTCCTTTTATTGAATACGTTTGTTCCATGCTAAATTCAGAAAGTAAACGGTAATATTTATTGGGACATTCATCGTAAAGTTTGAAGTGCTGATAAAACATTTTGACACCTGCTGTAATGTGCTGTTAATATATGTTAAATAAATTAGAATTCATATCAGTGTTGCCTTTACATGAAATGGTTTTGACGATGTGAGTAATGTACGATGGATTAATTAAAGCCAAAAGATCTGGAGACTTTCGCACAATTTCGTATCAGCCATCTGAAACAACTCCCTGGATAGATATTAAAGGATTAGAAAGTCTGCGAGAGAAAACAACTGAAGGTGCCTCTGGTGTGGCAAGATCTTAGACGTCTTTTACCACTGGCTAAGTAATGACGAGTCACCCAGTTGACACAATCTCGCAAACGCAACTGTCAGTTAGTTCGGAGTATCTGTTGGTATACACAGAACTTCAACTAGTCAGAATGGTGGCTCTACTAACGTATATTTAACCTGTAGATTAATCAGTAATCACACACTAGTCAGTTGATTAGTCGGGACCAGGCGGACTAATCCACTGACTAGTTTGTGACCTCTCTGCTATATCCTTTCTTCAAACTGCAGTGCATATTATTTGTAAACGTTTTGCAGAATGTTGCAAGTGCAAAAAATTATTTTATTGGCATGTATCTTTTAAATATAATTTTTGTTTATTACTCCGCAGGTCCAACATTCAAACGACTGGTACCTTTACATAGGAACGTGACTGCAAGCATAACTCGAACACATTATAATTCTTCTCTATACAATGTAACATATACATCACTGGGATTGATTTTACGAGTGAATCACATGACTAATGCCACTCGCCAGCTGAGTAAGTGGTCGGTCTCCGGTGAAGGATTACGGCATGCAACTGTCGGGAAGAGTGCTCATATTGCAGTGAAGGTTGATAAGTCGTCAGCGTCGAAGTTCCAGGAAAGGAGCTTCATCAGCGTTCTTGCTGTCGGAAGAAATCACATTTTTGTGATAAATCCCTGCAGAGAATCACGAACTCGGAGGGGACTAACAGTACATTTCATGTACATTCCAACTTTCAGTGGTAACTATGACTTGTATATCGAGGAAATTGGGGTTTCGGTTCAACGTCAGTTGCCGGGAAGCCCCTTTCTGTTGAAAGTGAATGGACCCAAAATGAAACCTGTAGACAAAATAATGGAGTCGGACCGCAAACCTTCCTGCCAAACAATACCTCAAAATAATTATACTTGGCTCGATGGAGAATGGATAACACGAGTATTTGCCGGAACCGAAGGAGGAACATTACGCAGTGGTTGGGTATTTCAGCCAAAAGTTTGCAGCTTCGATATTTTCACCAAAGAGGATTTAGCTCTAGCGGCTAGTTCACCGACAACTATAGTAGTCCTTGGTGCATCTACTGAGCGTGGTATCTTTCTCACGTTGATTGATCTAACCCTGTACGATCATGAAAAATACCACCTCGATATATCTGATGTCGGTAAGTGTTGGGGATACTCTAGAGTCAGTGTAGGAAATCTTACTTTTATTTATCAAGATTTAAGACTGTACGGCCTTAGTTCTAGTGAGAGCGATCAAATAACATGTCACAATGAGAAACTTGCAGATGGAAGCTCAAAGGTGTTGAAGGCTGACGCTCTAGCTTTCGTTAGAGACTTTTTATTTAAAGACGACAGGTATATACCAGACGTCATCCTAGTTTTCCTTAGAGATGCGAGGCAGTTACGACTGTTAGTAAATCAGATACCCAGTGGGTGGAAAGGAACAATCTACGCGGGAAATAACTTTAGACCGAAGTTTGGTAAATTTTACACAAAACGTGGACAAGTAAGGAATGCGCGGGAGATGAAACATCTCTTAGCAATAGATCCTCGTGTTCAACTATTTAACGGATTCCATTTGGGGGCAGGCATGAGGCACTCAACGGAGTCCTCACCATTGATAATGAGAGCAAACCATTATCACCGTTTTTGTAACGAACTCAATGGTGAGATGAGGGTATGTGGTAACCCCACAGAGATGGCGGCTCAAATGTTACTTGGAAAGGCTATTGCACCCGACGGTAAACAAAAATGGGAACGTTTTAACAAGCCCACCGAATCAATTTTACGAGATATTAAAATCTGCTATGATTGTCCGGCATCCCTGCTTCCATTCCACGTAAAGCGAAGCCCGGAATTAGAATGTTACAAAAGTCACGTGGGCCTTAAAAAAAGGAATGAGAGTAATGTTAAAGTTTGGGACGGAAGTTTATGTCCCAAGGAATGTATGAATACTGAACCAGTTGAAGAGATTTATACACAGACTGATCTCGTTCAAGTTAGAGTATGTACACCTCCTACTTGACGGTAAAATTCCAGCCACGCTGGCAGCACGGTTTTACCACCGCAAGCAGAATATATGGTACCCATGTAGGTTTCAAGTGGACTAGATGGTGACAATATGTTCAACATGGGTTCCAGATGGGTATCATGTGGGCTATATGGGCCAGGTTGGCACCAAGTTACGGATATTTGACAGAGATTTGCTTTATGTGGGTAAAGGTAGTGCAATTTTAATTATAATTCAACAGCTAAGCTGCTTTTTTTTTTTTTTTTTCCTGCTGCATAAAATGGTCTAACGTAACTTTGGTACACATTCTGCACAGCCTGGGCTCAGAAGGTTTAGTAAGTTACACGCGTTACTTTGTGGAAATCAGTACGGTATACAAATCTCCTCAACAGAATTGTTACAGAAATGATCTACCCATAGCATACTCTTTCAAAAAGTGCACCAGCAGAGAGTAAAATAAAACTATTAAAATTAAAATTGTTCCTATCTCCGAGACATTATTCATAAGTACGTGTTTGTACCTGTCCCTCCATTAAATACTTGGTGTTGTTTGGTCGTCAAAGATCACCAATGCTTATACCTTAACACCGCAGATAAACATGGATGGACTACAACCGTCAAAGTTCCATCTATAAAGCTGGATGGAAGTCTGAAACACATTATCTTTGGAATGTCAACATCAGAAAATTTTAAAAAGTAACCTTTTATTATTTCTTCAATACAGTACTTGTATAGAGATCGCCACGCTAGCTGGACATTCCGTTATTCCTCTAAAAACGGTGTCAGGGTCTCGATCCGTTGTCCATAGGTATCAAACTTCTCCATCATGATTCGTGGCAAGTAACAAGGTGTTACTAACTTAGGTGTTAAAAAATAATAAAATAATATATTAAAGAAATAAATAATATAATAAGTCCCTTTTTGCAAATTATTGATCTAAAACAGTGCCTAAAACCTGAAAAAATGTAGATCTTATCCCATAGTTTTGCACCCAGGACTGATAACTTTTAGGTGTTTTGATCATTTGCTTGGATTGGTAGGACCCGTACAGCAGTTTTTTTAAGCGCTTTCTTCTATTTGCTGTAATCGAAGCGTGTAATAGTAAAGGACGGATTAGTATTGACACAGGTTTTCATCTAAATTATGTATAGTCTCAACATCATCCAAAATTACAAAAGAATAATGCCAGACACCAGGTATACATTTAATTCAATTGTTGTTATTACGATAAGACCCAACAAATTAAGGTCAGATACGCTGCTCAATTAGCTGAAAGGTATTTAATCTCCTTCATTAGGAATTGCAATCTTTTTTTAGGTATTTCATTCCTTTATTAGGTTCAATATCATTCACCTAGCAACAAAATTTCTGTCAACTAATAATTACTCAAGTAGTCGCGCAAAAATGCTTTGATCCAAGGTAATTGGTCGCCCAAATTTTCAGAGAAGTTTTTAAAAACCTACTGTTTAAGTGACATAAAGTGTTTAATTGACATACACGAATACATATATGATGTTAACAAGAAACGTCATGCAAATGAACTGAGGGGGCAGAAGTCTAATATTTTGTTACGATCAACCAGCTACATTGACCAGGTTGAAAGTCTACTTTCATTGTTAATCTTTTAAGTCGCAATGGAACTATTTTAAACTTATTCAAAACATCCTTGCACAGGAAAATTAAACAACAAGAAGTACTGAAATCTCGCGATGTTTGCTATTCTAATTATCTTTCTTCAAATCGGATGTATTCGCTTATGCATTCATTAAGGCAAGAGGTTTAAGAGGGTTGAAATTTAATGCAAAAAGTGATGAGTCCCTGTCACAATTTCAATCATGTTAGTTTCATGGAATTCTTGAATTCTTTTTTTTCTTTTATATTTTGCAAAAATAGTCCGGAAACATGGTAAGTCATGCTAAATGATCATTATCATCACATACGGAGAGCCTGATCAGATGACAACTTTCTTTTCGTTTGACCTCTCTATGCTACAATTTGCAGTATTTTATGACAACTAATTCATGCTTCCTTTATTTAATTCCTAAAGCTTTGATGGCAGCATTTTAATGAGAATTGAGTGACATTTCTGAAAAGAAAGAATTCCAGTTTGTGCACTCAAAGTTCAACTCTTTCTGTTCTCAGAGGCATAGGTAAAATTGATCAATGCTGTTTGACGTGGTGCTTTCTGTTGGGTTAGAAATCAGCGCTGTCTGTAGGGATCATATGTCAGTTCTCTTTCGTAGAACCTAGGGCAGGGTTTTATTTAGGGTAGCGGCCAGCTATCATTTTGATATGCGGTCAGTTCTGTCTGTTGCTTCTCAGATCAGCTTTGTTTGCAGGCAAATACTGCATCTAACATTCATAAAGTTTGAAGTTTTTGCGATTAACCATCACAAAGAGGTTCGTGACACAACATATTTTGCCTTTGATCTCGTGAGATCCGATCCTATCAATATTGTGTAGTTTCGATTATGCTGCTGACAAAACGTTAACGAAGCAAATGTAATGATAAATGGAACATTTGCAGTCTGACACGACGTATGCCAAATATTCCAATCAATGTGCTCTATCCTGTTCTATAACATGAGATCAGGCTTATTTAACAATTTTTAGATATGTTTGTCACGTGTTTTTCCATGGTTTAACTTCAGCTGTCCACATTTGATCTGTGATTTTAACCAACCAAAAAGGGATCTTTGAACGCAGTATGATTGGTATCTGTTCCTAGCATGCATAATGTGAGATCCTTGCATGCATTATTGAGAGGGTGTCTTTACAAATTTTTCACATTTTGATTACCGATGAGCATTAAAAGTTCAAGGCAAATTGACACTACCAGATTATCTTGCAATCATACCTTCATACTTAACTTGCTTGATTAAGGGACAGTACCACACAGATCAGATCAATGCCAATAACAATTGTCGTACAGCAAAGCCATTGCAGTGAAAATTATTTTCATCTTCGTGAAAAGTGCAAATTATTGTACTTTCACACAGTGCTTGCTTTCCTGGATTCACTTTCTCCAGAAAAGGGATTTCCAGGACAAAAACAATGAAATTGGCTTCACAATGTTTTACATTACATTGAAACTGGATTAAACGTCTAAATCCAAACCCTTACTGCATTCTGGTATTAGAGAGAAAAAACCTAAATAGTCCTATTTCAAATGCAGTTCGCCGAACAAGAAAATCTCCCTCCAGTGAAAATACCATTAGAAGAAAAAACGAAGTTTTTTTTTATATTGATACTTTACTCTCTCAAGCCGCCATGTTATTTCAAAATATTCTAAATCGTAACGTCACAGATGCACCCCCACAAGTTATGTAGCATTGCGGGCGTATGTGCCACGTGATACTTATGGAATATGGAGACACAATACACGTTCGTTGCATAGTATAAAAGATAAAGTTATTACGAAAATAACACCATTATAGTCATGAATGTTTGTGAGTGTTTTGTATATTAAGTGTAGCTTTAAACTGAAACATCCGCCACGTTTCTCTACAAATGATGCCCAACAACAAATCACACACCTGTAATCAGTTTCAAATTATGACGTATTTTGAAAAATTTCACAGTTCAGGCTGGTAGATCAAGTAAAAAAGATGATAAGATTATTGAAATTAACGTGGTTTATCAACTTACTATACAAAGCAATAGTCGAAGCTTGCATTCTTGGTGTTTTCACTTTGTTCACAGTGTAATCTCTGTTGACCTTTAATTACCTTAATGAAAATCAACAGAGTTCTTGCACATACGCATACGAATCGTTTTCTTCCATAATTTAGTGTTTTTACAAGTTTTTTTTTCATTGTAAGCTCTGCTTAATTCAAATGGCTGAATATGCCAAGTATTCCAATGAATGTGCTCCATCCTGTTCTATACATGAGTCAAGGCTTATCTTGATGGTTGATGGTCAAATGGTGGAATATTGCGCTCAAGATTGTTGATACGCACCACGTACGACAAGCTGCTGTTCATATCTTGTTTACAGTGTTTGAACAATTTGACCCCCTGCTGATCAAACGACCTTTGGCCTCTACCAATAATTTTTTTGCACTCAATGTGTTTGAAATACATACCAAAAATGAGTTCAGGCCAACCTCCTCTCCGTGAGATGTTGATCACGGTCTTGATGATGTTTTCATGTGTCACAAGCACACGCACAGTTGAACTTATCTCTTCACCCACATGAACCCAATCGGTAATCCCAACCCATGTTCACACGTTAGTAACGTGTAACTGTGTTTGATCAAAAGTCACCAACGCTGTTGTCGAGATCTCCTAGCAGGTAAATGTTACGACCAAACTACTTTTCATGATATTCAAATCCATAGGGGATGAACGTGATCCTACATATTACACATCAGGTAAGTAGGTAATTTTTTTTTGTCCTGTGGAACACTCACCTACTGAATTTGCCATTTCTTTGGATCCTTTTTTTTTACCACACATCTATTCAGACAATATGCTTACATTCGATCAAGAAGGCGAAAGACTCTTTTACGGGTAAGTTACTGTGACAACCCTGAATTGTAGTAATTAAAAACAGAAGGAGATTTTAAATGGGTGTGCTTTTTTAGATCTTGGCAGGAGGTTCCCCCAGGATTAGCTTTGGGTCCTCTTCTGTTTATTGTTTTTGCTAATGACTTTGGTGCTGATATTGTGAGTTGAGCCAAGAACTTTGCTTCTGACACTGAACTGTACCCTGGGGTCTCCTCTGTAGGTGATTCTGAGAGATTCTAAATGGACAGTTAGACAAGAGGTTTGTCATGGTCTCAGGAATGGCAAATACTGTTCAGCAGTGATAATTTTAAGGTGAGCCATATATTGGTAGAATAATAATCCTACCTGTAGGTATTTTTAAACTTCGAATGGATGGGCAATGCCAGCGGTTTAAGTCAGAGTAGACTATGGTATCCACATACTAGTTCCTAGACTCCTAAGTAGTGTGTTGAACCGGCAGTTGAAGAATAAAATATATGTATTTTATTATTATATTCTTATTTATTTAATTAGATATAATATAATAAGAGTGAAGGAAAGCATTGTATATACCTTAGGTCTCTTTAATCTCTAACGACGGGCAATTGCCTGATGCTGAAAGAGGAGTTTATTATTTGAAGTGAAAACATTGCCCCAACAAGCAGGATTCAAATCAGTGACCCTCGCATACAAGGCGGATGTTCTACCACTGAGCCATTGAGGCATACGTTTATTATTTGAATGGAAACTTTGCATAGATTGTTAAATGCTTTAAAGTGTGTTTACTACTGCTACTACTACTGGTAGCAGCAGCAGCAGGAGTAGTATTAGTAGTACTAGTAGTAGTAGTATTAGTAGTAGTAGTAGCAGTAGTAGTAGTAGTACTAGTAGTACTAGTAGTAGTACATTGTGTCTTTTTGAACTATAACATCACTCAAGCTGAGAAGATTCCAAAATGTAAGTTAAATTCTCATTTCTTTTTCAGATTTGCAAAATGGTTTTAAGGTCAACGGCTTAAACGAAAGAAGGGTCAAAAGTTGGATCAACATTCGACGCTCTTCTTTCGTCGGACGGATATGATTGCGCTTATGACCTTTTCTATGTACTAAAGTTTAACTCATAGAGTGATTCTGTCCCCAGTAGTCATGGGGCAAGATTTTTTTTTTTTCACTCCAACCAACCTTCACTGTGATAACATCTTTCCAGTACATGAGCAATCAGGCAATAAACATCATCACTAGCCTCCTCCACACAGGGGTAAAATGGTATGAAACCTAATCTTCTAAGCTCTCAGCTGTAACACAATTGTTTGCCTAGTCAACACTCACCTAAGCCAGACCATGTATTCTTTTCTTTGCTTAAACTTAAATTCCTTGTTCTGCCTCTCTTATCAGTTTCTTGTCTTATTTTTGCACAGAAAGTCACAGCAGGAGAGTTTTAGAAAGTTTACCAAGATTTATTGAAAAGCATGTAGAACACAACATAGGATGTAGCCTATAGACATCCTAGAAACAAACCTACTTGTGTGTTGATGGAGTAACCAATATCCCTGCTAAGAGTCAGTGGTAATTGACCAAAGTTAGTGGGCCAGCCCAAGCGTTTAATTTCCACCTGAGGCAGTCAGTCTCTTTGTAAGTGGTGAAAGAATCCACAACCCGGAAATTCCCATACATAGGTCGGGTTCTCCACACAAAAATTCTGCCATCATTACAGGGACCAAAATCACATAATGTTAAGCCAGGAAAGTGAAAGGGAGGTAAGCAAACATGACTGCAATCTATGTTAATATTGCACTAAACCTGGTAACCTGGTAGTTATTTTTTTTTAGAAATTTAGGGAACCGTGATCGCTAGATAATAAAAATAGTCAAAATAGGTTTTCTGAAAATTAAGATTTCATGTAAAGAAAAAGGCTTCAAAAGAGGCCAAATATTGCACCAGTAGAGGTATAAACTTACCTGGTAGTTTCCACCCCCCCCCCCAAAAAAAAAGCTATTTACAAACGTTACTGAGCGGTACAAAGACTAGCCCAACTTTGTTATGCAACCATCGAGAATTGTGGCAAAAATAAAGAATATGTAGGGACGTGGAGGTGCCTTCGCCTCTTAATTTTCCAGGTACGTTCCCCGCTAAATGACAATAACGCTCCGCTTATGTAGCATGTATGACTAAGGCTGCCTAACGTCCATGTAGCCAAACGACGATCGAAAGGTGGCGTTTCTGTGAATTTGTAAAGCCAACGATCGTCTGGTACTCTTTAGTGCCAACAACAGCAGGGCTCCTCTCAGGTAATTCTAAACTTGGGTAACGTGAAATTGGGCTATGCCCTCAGGCCATGCCTCATCTCATGATTGTGTCACTGCTCTTAAAAAGTATATGCAGACGAAAGTAACCACGTTTGCCCCCCCCCCCCCCCGTCGAGTTGAAGATGTTTTTAAAAGGTGATTTTTGATCGAACAATGATTGAACACTGTTTCATTGGCTTACATATTTAATATAAGAGCAATCCAAATTGATACCATTTTTCACAGAACGATGCTTTTCTCAATGATTGCAGATATCAGTTTACAATTTTAAGGGTGGGTACAGGAGGTGCAGGACACCAAGGAAGGGTAGAAGGACTATTCTCTGAAGTCAAGTCCCATCCCCGGCCTATAAATCCCTGATAGGGGCCAGATCAATCATTACATATAGGATATATATATATATATATATATATATATATATATATATATATATATATATATATATATATATATATATATGTTCCCCCTTCCCAACTCTCAACAATCATTAGATTCTGCACAACGCCCTGGTAATTTCTGATCTATTCAGGCGCACCCTCCAAGCCGGCAATATTAGGCAGGTCGACGCTGGCCAAGTGGTCGAAGAAGAGCTATCGGAGGTCCACGGGCTGAACAACACCTTTCATGTTGCATCACAGGTTTTTTAGCAATCAACAGTTATCGGTGGACCGCCGTCGAGCCACCGGACATTCTTCAGGAGGAGCGACCGACGGATTGGCGTTGGGAGGTCTGACCAAATTGTTCTATCAGTGCTTTCCCTGACACTTTCTTTTCGAATCTTCAGGGAGGACTTTGGATCCCAATCCGTAAGAGTTGTTTCACCTCTCTCCTCTCTCCTCCAAAAGTCTCTCCTTAAACTTCTAGGCATACCCATACGTCTTTGAGTTCAAGCCCCAAATACATCGAAATGTTAAAAAAAAAGAAGTAAAAAAGAGTGCGTTATGCACTCTGTTTGTAGTATTATCGCAATCCGCATCGCGCTTATCCCAATTTTTAGAGATTTTTTTTCTCACATGAATTAAAATTGCAGGGATAATATCTCTGCTTTAAAGCTGGTTACATGCAGCTTGAAAAACCAGGGAAGTGCCGTTTCTGGAGAGTTTTAAAAGCCTTTTGTTTTATAACGTCCCCGCTTGTCAAACTGAGGCGCTCCGCCAAGTTGCTCTTGGTGATACTCAGCCCCCTCCCCCAATATATTTTGTTTTCGTTCCACCGAGTCCGGTAGAGCCCTTGTTGTTAAGACTGCACGGCCGCTGTAACAAAATCCTGGATCGGCTCCTGCTCGTCTCCAATCAGTTGAAAAATAAAAATAATATCTGACCTGTCGGAATTCAGGACCTTTATACCCCTCAAGCTATTAACTTAGCTACCCTAATGCTTGAGCCTGCAACGCTCCCAAGCATCAAAGACATATAACGACCAGTCTTGCTTCCATTGATTAAATAGGGACATGGACAATCAATACTTCTCCAATTGGAAGCAACGTCTTCGTAGAGTAACAGCATATAGTTGACTGGTTTTCCTTGCTTTGGGATATAGTTACGTAATTTACCATCACTGAAAATAAAATACACATACCCGCAATCGAAGCACGGGTAGTCAACTACATGAAGACGGGGATTCTGGTTCTCTGTAAGTTGCTCGAGACCAGTGTCAGGAGAGGAAATAGGAAGTTAAACAGAAACATGAAATTTCGTAAAGTAGGATACATATTATTGTGCACCATTGTTCTCTCGATCTTTTGGCTCAACTATTACATCGACAATGGATACTTAAAACATGGGAGTAAGTAAAACGTGAACATAATTATTAACTGCGTACATGAACTGAAGATTGTGATATCTGAATTTGCCTACTTGAAAGCACCAAGTCATTTGAGGGTAACTCCATGGTGGGTGTTTATGAGACAAATTTACTGCCTCAAAAATTACACGAGAGAACGTCTAAGGCCTAGGTGTTTAATCAGCCACTTACGTATTGTGGTGCCCTTGGCTTTTGGGTCGAATACTGCTCTGTGTTCATGGGACCCAGAGGGATTTTGCTAAGTTCTTGCTGTTGGAATACGTGTCGGGAACGTAGGGGTGTAGAAGTTACCCATATCATTGTAGAAAGCGTAACACCGTGTTTTTTTTTTCTTTCGTGTGTTTGAACAAATAGAGCTTGGAATATAGCCTAAGGTATTTATGATGTGTGCGTCTATTCATCAATAATGGACTTCTACAGTGCAACGTACCGTAAACAAAACACATTTTTTTGGAGACCAAGGTTGCCTGAACTGACTTGTATATACACACATTAACTCTATTTCTATTAGCAAGCTCTGAATGTTTACCGTCTGATGTCTACACACTTACGTCTGGGGTAGTCATCCATGAAACATCATATTCTGTTCATTAAAAGACAAGAGAAAGACGCTTTACTGTAGTGTGAATCCGTGTAAATTGCTGCAGTTACGATACAATGCTTAGTATTTGAAGCCCTCACATTACAATAGCAAAGTTTGCCCAAATGAAAAGGAGCCTGTATGAAGTTTTTGCTATTTTCATAAAGAATGTGAAAAATAAAACGAACTAAAAAATGTAGATTGATTGTAATTTAGAGCGATTGTAACTCGGCCTTGTATATCTTGCATGCCTTGCTTTGCTGTGTTAAATACTAGTTTTGTATGACCTTAATCGACCCAAATAATTTCATTGGTTTTCAATATTTTCATGTCGTGTTCCCACAGTGTCATTTAATCACTGTATTGATAGCAAGAAATGTTACAATCAATCTCACACGTAATCGTCTCAAACGTACCTTACAATCAATTTAAGTTGCCATATGGCCAACGTTATTGCATGGTAATCTCGAATTACTACACAAAATGGTAATATTAAGTTAATTGTTCTACCATAAAGACATGAAGTTACCATATGGCCAACGTTATTGTATGGTAATCTCGAATTACTACACAAAATGATAAAATTGAGTTAATTGTTCTACCATAAATACATGGTACAATAATCTCTCGAATTATCATCTAGCCATGGACAGCTATTTGGTTACTGTTTAGTGACTGATGCAGGGTTTGGCAGAAGGGTTCCTAGTAGGAAGATGGCTACCGTCCGTCCTTAGGGAAGGCCTAAACAGAACATTCTACTCTATTAACGTAGGTTGGGATAAATGCGAAGTGGTGCTACATTTCATGCTAGATTTGGATCAAATATATCTTCATTCTCTTTTCTTTTTAAGTAAGTAATTTTCTTTTATCATCTTTATGTGTTAAATGTTCATTCTTACTCATTTCATGCGATTTATTTATTTATTTTTGCAAATTGCAGAGCCCTTGTACCTCAGTTCACACCCCTGTCCAGGTCATAGTGATTTGTATGAAAGACTGATCTTAGGGAAAGGCCAAAGAAAAGGGAACACCCCTCCCCTTAAAAAAAAAAAAAAAAATAATAATGTGTTAACGTAGGGTGGGCTGGATACAAAATGGTGCTACATTTGATGCCAGATACGAATTGAGTATATCAACACGAATTCTTTCTTTTTAAGTAATGTTTTTTTTTCATCTTTCTGGGTGAAATATGCATTTTCAAACCTTACTGGGTATTTGTTTTTTCTCACCTGCAACCCTCGTAACTCACCTCAAGTCATATCGATTTGTATAAAAGACTGATTTTGACAGATTAAGACGACTTTGATACCACCTGGTAGAGGTCAAAGGTTATTTGGGATCAAGAGTGATCAAAAAAGTAAATACATGGTGAACAAGTTAGCACAAGAAGCCAAGGCTGGATATATCTGATAATATAGCATGTGGATGGAAAACATTAAGTTGAAACGTCATTTGAGGTCAACAGAAGTAAAACACAGAATTGTGTTTAACATGATATCTCCAGCAGGAAAGCACAAACAGATCTGAGTACATTGACGATAAGACACTTCTGTGTACACTTAACTCACCTCGCCTCTAATTATCTCATCAATTACAAATCATCAACTGCATATCTTAAGAAGAACAGGATTCTGAAGAAGCTAAAAAGCAATGCAAATATCGTCATCTTAAAACCAGACAAAGGGTATGGCGTAGTCATGAGGGATTGACAAAATCTGTAGAAGGAATCAATACCATTACAAATGAGGAAACAAGTTCAAGAGGATCAACTCCGATACAACTTTTCGCAGGGAAGGACAGCTTCAACGCTTTTTTTTTTCAAAATAAAATAAGATAAAATAAGATATATAAGCATGCCGTTACTCGTAGGTTAAAATGGGAATCACTTCAATCTCACTCTTCTTTTGTTCTACTGAGGTTCAAGTGTGGCAAATTCTCATCGCCTTAGGTCAGTTTCATCACCTCCTGCTGTGATAATCCACAATTAAACATCTGTTCTCGTACCCTGTAAAGTAATTCAGGTGTGTCAATCCGATGTCTAGGCTTTCTTGAGCTGCCTGGCATGATGTCAACTCCATAGGTGATACATGTGTAATAGGGCATGAAAGAGCGTCTGTTGAACACTTTAGCACGGTTGTAACGTCATGATTATAGGGAATACGATCCAAAGAAAAGTATTCGATTTTATAAATAGCATAATTTTCCACAAGCATGAACTAAAACTGACTATCAAAGCAAGTAAAAAAGGAGTTGGTTTTTAGATGACCTTTGACCTATCCGCAGGGATTAAGCAGCCATTTATTAAAGCAAACAATACCCTGCAATATATACTAGTTAAGTCAAACCACTTACCAGATATCATCAAGAAAATCCCCGATGCTATAAAAAAAAAAAAAAAAGGGTTAAGCGAACTTTCATCTAGCGCAGAAGTAATCTACAACGCAGCTAAAGAATACCCGGAAGCGCTCAACACAAGTGGTCACAGTTTTAAATCGAAGCATGCTCAATATGTCCACAACACACCTAAAAAGAAAAAGAGGTGCAGAAATGTTATTTGGTTCAACCTTCCCTGTAGTAAGTAAGTTCAAACCAACCGTGGGAAAGCTGTCTTAAAAATACTCAATGAGAAATCCCTAGCAACTCACACATTACATAAAATAATCGCTAGAAACAACGTCACACTTTGTTATAGCTGTATGTCTAACATTAAAAGCATATTTGACTGCCACAACAGATGCATCACTAGCGCACCGAAAAAAGCACAAAAGCAATGCAACTGCGGGGACAAAGAGCAACGTCCACTTATATCTTATGATTTATCCTATAATAATTTCAATATAATTTAATATAATCTTATATCTGATACATTTATGTCCAAATGTTGCACTCATTTATCCTAACTGGGGGAATATCGAACAACATTTATATACAATTAATATAATAGAAAAGAAAAGAAAGATCTACCCACTAAATATAGTTATTGAGAGATTGTCTGTTGATCAAAACAGAATTTGACCTCCAATGATCTACAATTACGCTTGGTGGCTAATGATTTTTTTCATTGAGACGAGTATACATCCACATACAGTAAATAACCCCGGAACAACATTCTTTTTTCTTTTTGAAATATTGTCTTCTGGCAACCTTTCTACAATGTGACCCATACTAATATCGTTATTCGTGTTGCCATTGAAACATCCTGTAACGTATGATAACGCTGAGTCATCGCTGACGCCATAATACATAACGTCAATCGAGTTGCCAGTTTTCACCAATTATGGCCGCTTTGTGCCTTGAACTTTACTTACTGAAGAAGAACAAAGACATTTAGATTATGTGACAAGACCAAACTCCGTCAGATCAAACATTAATCGCCAATCAATAGACCAGATGCACAGATGTTATTTCATTTATTGGTGTGGATTTACTTGAAAAAAGGTAAGAGAGATTCAAGCAAAATCGGCTCAGCAAAAGACCTGTTTTGATAGCTGATCTAGTCTTTGCTGTGTTGATACCTGTGCCACGCAGTTCATGTCTCTGACTGCGTAACTGCATTTACTGAAATATCCAACGACGTTTCAGTTCGGAGTCTTAAAATATATGTTATTATTCAGAAGGCACCTTAGACACAGCTAGACACCGCTGTAGAACTTACAGGATTTAAAAAAAAAGTTAGTAAGTTAAATTTCAAGGCAACAAATTATTGGCCTAAATGTTAGTTAAGTGTTGTTTACACAGCTGGAAAAAAATCTTTTTTAATGGATTTTTTTTAATAGAAATAATCAAGCTTGTATAAATGTAAGCAGGAATTACAATCTAAGTGCTAGGTGGTGTTACTGATACCTTGTATTAAATAAAACTGATGTTTCACAGAGATCATGTGTGACCTATTTTATCTCTATCATATGTACGGTAAGGTTGTGTACAAAAATAGGAAGTGATTCTTGCGAACCTCGAATATGAATGAAATACGTGACGCCATTTTGACAAACTAATGGGTGCATTTTCCAAGTCATGTAGGAGGGCGGTGTGCTCAAAAGAAAGATTATCGTTCGTATTTAGGACAGACGAAATCACATTAATACTGGAAATATAGAGAAGAATTTTGGTACTACAGTTTGCAGAATAAGTTGCCATTTCTACCAAAAGCAAACTTGGTAAAGTTGGATGTTTATATTCTATGCCTTCGTTTCCACAGAAAACTTAATTGCAAAAACAATGCTTGTTTGTTTCCTCATTACAATACACAAAAAAGATGTCAGACAAAAATAGGAGATACAAAGAAAGAGAGAGAGATTTAGATGGGATATTAGAGTTCCATTTATTGATGATCATGACGTTATGACCATGCTAAAATGTTAAACAAACCCTCTTTTATGCTAAATTACACATGTTTTGCGTATCGACATGACACCTCATATCCCCAGCAATGCAGCTCAATTAGAAAGCCTTCACATTGGATTGACACAAATGAACTTCTTTACAAAATCTACATTTAATTGACCACGTGAGTCATCACAGCATGCGATGATAAAAATGACTTAAGACGATGGGAGTTTGCAGGAATTCAGATCTCGCTAAAACAGTACAGAGGCTAGACTCAGTTCTTACCTAAGGTTTAGATATGAACATTTGAATTAACTTTACACATCATAAGAATTTCCGTTGCAATGAAGTCCTGTGTTCTGGACTTGATAACAATGCCATCGTTTAAGTTATAATTATCCTCATGTGACAATACTGAGGCAAAAATGTGTGGCATCTTATCAGGTAATTAACTGTCACAGGTTAAAGTTATGATACCAAGTTACACCACCACAAATAAAAAAGAACAGAGGTGTTTTGACATTTCTTTTCCTTTTTCATTCTCTCGCGGTGTAGGCCCAGCCTAAGATATTGTCGTTACCGGAACCGTATTCGAAGCCTAAATGCATGGGCGTCAATTCTGTGTGTGTGTGTGTGTATGTATGTGTGGAGGTGGGGGGGGGGGGGCTTTTCGATATTTGGTGCAGATATAGTAAAAGTGCTCCTTAACTGTAAAGCTCGGATCCTTTTTTTTGTAATACACACCTTATCAAATATAGATACATGATTCCTGTCATGCTTTGCATCTATTCACATCTTCGCACCATCGAACCCATCAGTATGAACATGGTGCTATCGTGGAATATGCACATTTCACTTTAACGTTTCAGGCAGTTTTTCTTCGGAATTTGCCTCAATTCCATTCACGAAGCAAAGAATTTCATCGCAATAGCATGTTATCGCTATTGTCTATATCGTTAACAGAGCAGTAGTGTTAAGTGCCTTTGCTTACCGTACGATAAATCATCTCTCTTCCGTTATTGTTCATTCCCTGTGTAAATCATGGCTGATTCATTCCGTAAGTCCAATACACTCTCTTTTAAACCTGGCCTATTTTCGAGCAAGAACATGACATTTTCATCGCATCAACTCACAGCGCCAAAGCGTCTTCTGTAAAAGCCTATATTTTTCTCAATTTGGTTGGATCCGAAGTGATTGAACGTGAGCGTTCATTTGTACATGCCGCTGAGGGGAGACACGATAATACCAGCAATGACCAGTAATGACCAGCAGAGTCACGGGAGGGGTCTGGTTGTCTCAAACGCAAATTTCGGCATGTCACTAAGCGCCCTTTGTCTCCCCTGCGGTAATTTGGAAGCCACTGGCTTCCAACTCACGTTTGAAAGACAAATACTTTCCCTAGTGAACATCATCTCGTAGGGCCTCTTCTCAGGCTAGACAAACCCCTGGGACTTCTTTCCGGGCCTCTGACGGAGCCTAAAAGTCTGTAAAAACCATAGCCGTTTACGTCCCCTAACAACCGTCGATAGTAAATATCGGCTCGTTCCCTTTGTTCCAAACGTGAGCGCACGTTCGGACTTCTATTCCTGGCCTCATCAAGAGTCGAGAAGTCTGTGAAAACCATTGTTGTTTACGTCGCTTAACAACCGTTGCTAGCGCCAGCCGGCATGTTCACTTTGTCTCAAAGGTAAGCGTGCATCCGGCCTTTTATCCCAGGGCCTTTGAAGCAACCGACAAAGCACGCCTCTGGGATGGGAGCAAACGGATCGCCTGGTTCCCACCATAGATATCCAATTCATAGAGTGTTGTGAGGCTCACTTGACACAGATCCTTGGCAATACTAAGGCACTAAATTGAGCACTTGGGAAGAGACAGGGGTTCCTGTCCCAGCCGTCGGACAACAGGTACACTCTAGCCATCGCCTGTGGATGGGAGGAACCGACTGACTGCGACGCTTGCATTATATTATTTCATGTGTTATATGAATGATTACATTATACTGATTCTAATTGGGCTGTACATTGATTGACTACAATCAAAACGAAAAATTATAATAGAGAGAGACGTATATATCGTCTTTGCATACTGTTTCGCATGTGTTGTCTCTGCGCGCACTCCACACTTTTATTTCTCCCCTTGCCCTGTGTATCCCCATAGGAACGGACGTCGGAAGTGGTATTACATAATCATACCCTAGATTGAATTCTGGGCTTCATTTGTTTCTTGTTTCATTTCGAGTACTTTCTTCAACGTAGTAGTGGTACTTTATTTAGTAAAAGTTGAAGCTCTTCATCACTTTAAGCAATAAACAGTCGATAGATTGTGTATTGTATCTGAAGTCCAAACAGGATATAATATCTAGTCAGTAGTATAGAATGTGGAAATAACACCATTTTTGAGGTGGGTAAATGAGGTGCGTCCACTGAGGTAGTGAAATGAAAAGAGCGCCCGCTCTTGCAGTCTGAAGGACCTTGTTGTCTCGGATATTGTAAACACGTTTTTCACACTCATGGAGATAACATTGACGTATAATTTATGGGGCTGAATGATGCGATGGAATGAATGGATTGGGTAAAGCCACGAAACAATGTTTTTTTTTTTTTTTTTAAGACAGAGGTAGAAGATATGGAAAGCGATAACGAGAGTGTATATATATATATATATATATATATATATATATATATATATATATATATATATATATATATATATATATATATATATATATATATATATATATATATATATATATATATATATATATACACTCTCGTTATCGCTTTCCATATCTTCTACCTCTGTCTTAAAAAAAAAAAAAAAAAACATTGTTTCGTGGCTTTACCCAATCCATTCATTCCATCGCATCATTCAGCCCCATAAATTATACGTCAATGTTATCTCCATGAGTGTGAAAAACGTGTTTACAATATCCGAGACAACAAGGTCCTTCAGACTGCAAGAGCGGGCGCTCTTTTCATCTCACCACCTCAGTGAACCCACCTCATTTACCCACCTCAAAAAGGGTGTTATTTCCACATTCTATACTACTCTAGTCCAACCACTCATCGTCTACGTGGGTACACATTCATTTCTATTCCTTCTCAGTAGCCATTTCTTGGAAACACACTCTTCAGCAGTCGTATTACTGTACAGCATTGACAGCGTCCTTCCGTTAATGTTATTGTATCAGATCAAAGAGGAAACGAATTGCTGCTGACAAAAACAAACAAAAAACAAACAAACGTCAAAATAAGATTAATCAACACACTGGATACCAACTTTTCATTTCATTGTTTAATGGGTTTCGACACCTAAGATGGTAAGAGAAATTTTCAAGTAAAATTCCTTTGGCATAGGACATAGATTGCTGATCTACAATCTTGGACAAAATATCGTGGGACACCCCCCCC
>CM037833.1:30563313-30601670 GCA_021234535.1 Stichopus chloronotus | reverse complement strand
AATTAGATACTATGCATGTCATAGAGAGTCAAAAGAAAAACAGGAAGTAATTTTAAGAACTGAAACAACGATTTAAAAGAAGCCCATGATCTGAAGTGGAAGATATTCGAATTCAGATGGTGTTTCTTTTTTCTCAGACGCAGTGAGTACAATTTCACTAGTGGAATCGTACATGTAATTTGATTTCTTTATTTTCATTTTAAGATATCCACAAAAAATGCCTCTTCTATCTAACCAGGGACCGGTCAATAACATGATTTCACAAAGAGGAGAAAGTACACACAGTTCAATTTGATTGTATTCCATCTTCCGAAGAGGTTAACAATAGTAATAATTCTATACTCCTTCTCTTACTATAATTGATGACATTACAAGTATACGCGAAATTCGCTTTGATTTACACATCATTTCATTATTACGAATTCCAATATTACTGAAAAAAAAAAAAATATATATATATATACATATATATATATACATATATGTACATATATATACATATATATCTTTGTGTTAATTATCACTTAAAGGTCAAATACTGTTCAAACCCTGATACTGTCCAAACCATAACTATGCACAAACTGTTATAAGAAAAAACAATTTTCAGCAAATAAATGCTATGAACCATCTGGTTTGTAAATATACATGTAAATAAATTCATGGTTCTCTTGTTCAGAGGGCGGTCTGACATGTTCTTTGTTAGGTTTGCTGCTGTTATGTTCCTGTACTTGAGTCTCAAGGTTTATGGTGAGATGGACAGACACAGTGTGAAAATTTGTTTTAGTGCATCATTGCAAAGTTTGTGTTAGATTAGTTTTCCTGCTCTGTAATGATGACCTTACCTCAAAATCTCCAAACCCAAAACACAAGAGGTTACGGTCAGGCCTACAAATGTTGAAATACCACCAGGCAGGGGGGTCAATCCAAAATAGGAATGAATGATTTTTGTATCTTCGAATGGTACTAAAAGGGCCAAACTTGTAACATATCGCATATTTCGAGAAAAACGATACATTTGTTGATTGACAGGTTGGGGACGCCATAGTCTAGTGATTGAAGGCACATATTATAAATCATCTACTAAGGACAATTCGGGGAGCTTGTCCAGGGATGTTCAGAGGGGGCATGATGGCATGTGTGGCAGGACTTTCCAAGAGGGTTGCCACTATCGGTCCGCTCGGAGCAAACAAGAAGGTTTTGGGCTTTTCAAACGTCCAGATGACATAAAATGACATTTACTGGGCTTTTCCAAGCTGCATATATTCAGCCTTGAAATAGGGATATCACGTCTGCAATGTACCAATTCATGCAATAAACACATAAAGTCATATCAATCTATGAAAAATGGATCTAGGCAACTTATATATATATATATATATATATATATATATATATATATATATATATATATATATATATATATATATATATATATATATATATATATATATATGTGTGTATATATGTATGTATGTATGTATGTATGTATGTATGTATGTATGTATGTATGTATGTATGTATGTATGTATGTATGTATGTATGTATGTATGTATGTATGTATGTATGTATGTATGTATGTATGTATGTATGTATACAAATACGGTAATATATGTTGAATAGGACTGATGTGATACAAGATCCGTAATGAGTCACGCATCCTCTTTCAGTTTCTTTGAATACTTTGCAAATATTTGGGGACTAAACACATAGGCGTAAGGACTCCTAGACTTTTTTTTTTTGAAGGGGGGGGGGGCATTTTGCTTGAATTTGTTACTAATCATAACTGGGCGGGATGACTGTCTAAGAGGAAAGCTGCGGTGAGTAAGCGCATCTTAAAAAAAAAAAAAATGGCAATACATTGATTGGAAGTTCCACGTATACGTGGAAGAGTGGTTGAAAACTCTCAACAAAATTTCAAGAAAACAATTCTTCGGTAAGGCAGAAGATGGAAGTGAATAGAATGAAAAAAGGAAATTACCATAGCAGCGCAGCATGCTCTAATGATTGGGAGGAGGGAAACATTTTGCTTTTACGGCATCAACTCATTGAAATCACATATGAGGCGAGTATCCAGTATTTTCATCACGGATAGGGACCTTGCCTGACGTAAAAACCTTTTGCCCTCCATCAGATGGCGCAGAGTGTAGAAGAAAATGTTGGACTTTACCCTAGGGTCGGACTGAAACGGTAATTCGCTGGTACCCTGGGATTTATGTATGCAGCTATTAAATGAAGCTCTCATTTCTACAATTTCCCAATTAATGAAATATATAATTTGGATTGCCCTAATCTAGAATATTTACGCTTTCATAATGTCGTATACGGGGTCTTAGGTGGTTTTACATTCGTGGTATGACTTGCCCAGCGACAGATAACAATTATTAAAAAAAAAATTCAGTTACACCTTACAGTAGAGAGAGATGTCAGGACAGAAGAATCCAATGAGATCTACTTGGCTTCTGCCGATTACTGTTCCTTATATTTGATAGTTGAAGACTGGCACACAGACACTTCATGAGAATTAAATTGATGATGATGATTAAAATCCATAGGAGTTACAGGACGATGACGCGGAAAACGAGGAACGGAGAGACACGATGACACAGACCTACACACACAGACGTTGAAAGTTTCAAAGTCGGATTACCAGTCTTGCGAACTGCAGTGCGGTTCCCAGGTTTTCATTGGTCACAAAACGCTAAATCAGCTGCCAATTGGATTGAAAAAGCGCCAATTCGAGAAATCCCTCGGTGTATATGGTAACACATGTCAGGATCAACAAATATATTATTATATCACTTAGAACATCATGAGACGTCATATGCGTACAGATTTCTTTTCCAAAATGTCCTAAAACATCTTGAAATCAGAATACTATTCATACATGTGCTATCTTACCTAAGATCTGACTTTCGAAAATGCACTCTTTTGAGTGTTCATGTAGTTTTCACAGTACGTGTCGGTGAAACGGCATAGTGTGCCAATTTCTGCTGTGTGAAAGCTAATATTGGTCTAATTTCTCATTGAAATTGATACAAAATGGAGAACACAGTGCTAAACTGATGGAAACGCCAGAAAAACGCCAATATTGTAGTTTGGCGTCTCCTTCAAATACGGTCCCCGAATATCTCCCCCCCCCCCCAAAACCCCCCAAATTCCCCATTTTTTTTCAAAAACGCCAAATTGCCAACCCTGAACCGCACGGCTCTGACTGCCTTCGAACCCACGAGGAACAACTGAGGATCATGGGTAGGTCATGACGTTGACCAATCAAAGTTACATAGATTGTATGTGTCATCATATGCAAATTGTTGCTAGAGGTGTATCAGCCAATTATGTTGCATTACGGAATCTTTCCCCGAAACAGTGTCTGCCCTTCCTATTTTAAAATATTGCCTTGTCTAATCTGACTGTCTGAGGGGAATAAAGAAAAGGTCAAGAAACTCTGTTAAACACCGGAAACTGAACTTTATATGATCTATGAGTACGGTGGCGTAGAATGATCATCTCTTTACAACAATAATTTTCTAAAAAGTAAATTTAACAGTGTTTACTTTCTAAGGATAACAGTTGCTCTTTCCTTTTCGAGAAATTTTCAACTAGCCGGTGACCTTAACCAAATTTTAGTGCAATATTTTGCATCTATAGCAACTTATGGTTCTAGAAAAAAAGTATTTCAACATATTAACTCGCCTCGATTACAGTTATTTTTATTTTTATCTCAACATTATTTCAAGAGAGTTGGCCAAGGGTAATCTTCACGAAGACCCTAAAAAACGTAAGTATGAACGTAAAACCAAACAAGGAGAAACGAAGAGAACGTAAAACGAAAATAATAAAAAATGATAACGAAAAAAGAAATCAAAGAAAATTAAGAAATTAAGAAAACAAAAATTAAGATGCCATGTCTCAGCTTGCTACAACAATCGATAATTGCATGATAAAGAAGAACTCGTTCTCGTACCGATAACTTTTGAAAAGGATAGCCACATTGAAGAGAAAAAAGATGCCATACAATAGTATTTTGATAGATGGGGAAGCATGAGAAGAGTGGTGGTTGGTATAGATCTGTGAGACTATTGTAAGGGATGTCCCCACTCCCTTTTAGAAATTTTTCACTCACTAGCTAAACGTAGACGCAATCTAGTGCAATACTTCGCCTCTTTAGAAGTCATAAAATGTGATACATTGATATATGAAAAATTCCAAATGGTATGACAGACTACCTTCACTAAACTGAAAAATGAAGAAGGTTGTAAGAGAGGTGACCCCATCCCTTTTGCATTTTTTTCACCTACTAGCTAAATTTAGATGCAATCTAGTGCAATAGCTGGCTTTGAAATGCACTAAATTGAAATATCAAAAATTGCAACTGGTATGTCCGACTCTCTGACTATCATCACTCCTAGACTGAAATATGAGAAATTCAAATGAAAATTCAGATTTATTGAGAACATTGACAATTACCAGGTAACAACACAATCTGGTGCAATATTTGGTCTTTTGCATCATAAAATTTGCTAGGCTGAGATATGAATAATTCTAACTTGTATGTCACCTTTTCCAACTATTTTCACTCTGAGTTATTTCCTTTTCTAGGGTGTAAGCCCCCGTCCCGACCGGCAAGGGTGTGTGTCAAAAATTCATTCAAACACACGATAATCAACACAAATTTAACCTCGGTTATCTCTTTCGAGTAATTTTGTTGAAATTTTGTAAAATTTTGTTGCTGTATTGATGGGGAGGGAACATGCCACAATCTTTTTCTCCACCATGAGGTTTCCAGTTTTTTATTTTACCCAATTTCTCCTTGGCTAGACATTCTTTTTTCTGAAAGATCATATCTTAGGAAGTAACTTTTAGAAAATTGTAAACATCTAACACACTTTTAAAAAAGAAAGCCATTGTGAAATCAGACACGATCATTTAATTTAGACTTTACTTATGTAAACATAAAATTCGTTAACTTAATAATTGTCTTTATGATATGGCCCCTGATTATTTATCTTGTTTATTGTCAAAGAGGGAGGGTTTGAAGTACCAGCTGCGCTCTATTTCTTCCATCAGTTTAATTGTCAATCGCTTCTCGACTTCTTTCGGAGAACGTGCTTTCGCTGTGGCCGGTCCCCGACTCTGGAGCTCGCTTCCAGATAATCATAAACGGTGCTCATCTATAAGTATTTTTAAATCAAATCTTAAGACTTACCTTTTTAGACAAGTTTTTAACGTTTAGCTCTTTAGCTTTTATTGGCTTCCTGTTTTCTTTCTCTGTTTTGATATTTTATACTGTACAGCGCAACAGATTATAATTTTATAGTTGTGGCGCTTTATAAATTTTGTAATAACAAATAATAATAGTAATAATAACAATAACAATAATAATAATTGCCTTTAGAAACGTTACCGTTACTCAATGTAAAGTACCGAGGCAAGGGGAGGGGGGGGGTACTGAGGTAGCGGTCTTCATTAATTTCGAGCTGCTTTGAAAGGAATAACAAGTGCACAATCAATACATGTATCATTTCGTACCTTAAGCTCGACTGGCAAGGTAAGTTAGTCAAAGCACTACGTACCTTCTTTTGTCCATTAACAGCGAAGAGAAAACAATGTACGAGAAACGTGGGAATAATGTTGGCATTTGTTACATGTAGATGAGTCTAGCCTTGATGTATGAACTCTAGGGGACGATGGAATTCGTCACCTAGAGTTTCGTTACGACCTTTCATCAGCATAGTGATTACTTCATTGACTCACCAAAACTATAGGGCGATATTTGATACAACGGTCCAGCTACTTTTCAAAAAGTGAGCCATTTCTCTTTTACGATTTTTTTTTTTGAGGGACTTCTAATATTATCTCCCCACCTAACGAAATGTGTGTGTGTGTGGGGGGGGGGGGGAGGGGAGAACGTGTACCCAGGTCTTAACCAGAATTGACCCCCATGCCACCAGGAATACGTAATGTTCTAATTCAAAGTGGCATTGCAACTACCGTAATTGTCACTCTCATTTAATGTCAGCAAAGAAGAGCATTTTTTTTTTTACCATTCTACATACGATTGATCCACACGTGGACCAGTACTGAACTCTTCGTTTAAAAGGTTGTTATGCTTGAGTGTTAACGTACACAGTAGTCAAAGTTTTAACGAAGCTTTGTAATGGCCTCTTGACATGTGACGTCATATTGCTTATCGCATCACAAAGAAATCCTCAGATCCGGCCTAGCAACGATGACAACCAGATTGTGCAACAACAGTACACAAGGTAACGCAGAGCAGTTTGTAGGCCCTATAGTACGATATATCTAAAAAAATATGAAGAAAATGTGCTGGCAGAGTAAAAAAATCGACATTTTACAGAGTGCTTCCGGCCTCGGGGCAATCAGATTACTGAGGGGCAGCAGACCAAAAACGAACAGAGTCATTACCCTCCAAGGTCAATGCCGATGACTGAAAAATCGGTCTCGAGATCGGTCGTAAAAAAAGGAAAAAAAAAATACAATCGAAGTGTCGTTGTAACCGAGTTTCAACGATGTAAAATACAATATGTAAGAAGAGAAGTTCTTTTTGATATTTAAAACATTGCCGATTCTATATATAGGGTCCATAAAATTCTTTGCCTCAAAGATCATTGAACCGATAGGGTAGCATCAGTAAGGCACCATTATTACAGACCATCACTACTGTACAATAATCTGCAGGGAAGTACCATTCATGAAATCATAAAAATCGTCATAGGGTCCATGCAAAACATTAGATCCAACTTTCCTGCACATCCCAATAAGAGCAGGAATGCCGATGAATCTCAGTACTTCTGGTTATTTGTTGGTTGTTTGTTTCCCTGAAAATGTTCCCTTTTCTCCTCCCCACCTTTGAATTAGGGTAGTGAATGACATCTATGTTATTTGTATACTTGTCATTGTAACTGATTGTCAATATGACTTGTGATTGGGTTTTAACTAGAGTAGTGGGGGAAGTGCCGTGACATCCCCCCTGACTTTTTTTTTCGAGTATCCAGCGCCTCGTTTTCGAGTCGCAATGGTGTCGCCCCCCACCCCCGTCTCGTTTTCGAGTCGCACTTGGCTCACTCCTGCCTCGTTTTTCGAGGCACCTCTTTTGATGTGATATTGACTTTTGGTAGACACCCAACTCGAAGGAATTGAGGAGGCGCAATATTTTTTGCAAATTTCTTTTATTTATTTCTTTTTTTTTAAATTTGGTAAAAACAAAACGTTAAAATGTTAGGTTGGAAAAAATTGAAAAGGTACTTACCAATCGAGAAGAGCGAAAGAGGTGAAGAAAATCTTACGCTAGGGTAACGTGAGGGTCCTAAACAAGCCCATCACCGTAAGAGCCAACCGATGAAAATATTCCTATACAGAACCACCAGCTCCACCGAAAGGAAAAGAGAGCGAGACTGTTGAAAGCCTGATACAGCTAATAGCGTTTGTCATATAGGTAGGCCATTTTAGAAATGATGAAAATTTCGACACCAACCGCTCGTCTTACAGTGAAAATGAAATTGTCTTCTAACAAAAAGGAAGGTGGAGAATGCACATGTACAATTTTTTCCATCTGTATGACATTGTGTAGTAAAGTTGCATTCGATAATAGCTGTTAGAAAGTGTCGTTCCATAGAAGGTTCTGGCAAATGACGTAATCAAATTTGAAAAGAAACAAAGATATTGCGAACGGAAAGTGTCCTTCAAATAAAATCATCCAGCCGATGAAGAAAATAATAGGGTAAGAAACCCCTTCCAAACGACCTTAGTTAAAAGATAAACAAGATCACTCTCTGAAAAGATATATATATATATATATATATATATATATATATATATATATATATATATATATATATATATATATATATATATATATATATATATATATATATATATATATAAACTGAAAATAGCTATGAGTTTGAAATTCATGATGAATCAAATATATTACGCCAATATTTCGTAAGAATACACCTTACATCGTCAAGGCGAAATAGCAAACTGATAATACAAGTCAGTACATTACAAAAACAGCTGTAACAGAAGTAAGTGAGTAATACCAGCTCAAAATAGCTGAAGATTAAAACTCTGGACGTTTCTATTCAGGGTAGGTTGTAAGTCCTTAATGCAAAGAGACCTGGACCCCTAATAAGTACAAAACCAGTGTTATCAGAGCACTTCATTGTAGAGCTAGACGTATTTGCTCTACCGATGCACTTTTCCATAAGGAACTTCGTCATATTCGTAATTGCCTTCTTCTTAACGCTTATTCTCTTAAACTCATCAAGCGCTTTGAGAGATATACCTGTAATTTAAGATCTAGATCTAGGTGATGAAGGTGACGATGAAAGGATGGAGGAGTATGACAAGCCTCTGTACGATGCTTTGGAGACTTGGAAGGCTATGATTGAACTCAATGAAGCAATGTCAATCATTTTACGTCACGGATTAAAGGTCAACGAAAAAGACGAACAAGGCGAAAATGACGAACGGGAGAGTGACGATGGCACCGAGACCAATAACGGGGGAAGATAAACACAATTGAGATGCTAGAGAGTGATACGCGAGCTAACAACAACAACAACAACAACAACAACAACAACAACAACAACAACAACAACAACAACAAAAAACGCAGAGGTCGTGGATCTATACAGAAGACACTGGATAATGAACAAATAGACCAAATAAAACTGAACAATGGAAAAATTCTATTATAGTTTAGGAAACGACTGCTCTCTCTGAAATTATCTGAGACTATTTCCTTAAGCCGAGTTTAAATGGTTGCACGCATATTTGTATTTCTCATACTAACATATATCCGTTTTAAATTTTGCTGAATATGAGGTCGTTTGAATAAATTTTAGTAAACTCATGCCCTTGTGCTTTGTTATTTATTGTTGTCATTTAGCCAATCCAGCTATCCGCTAATCAGTGTAACATCCCATTTCCCATTATCCATCTTGCAATATACAATTAATGGCGTGTTACACAAACGATTACGTAGGAAGAGAGGGGGTTAAAGAACGCGGCGGGAAGAGAAGGGACGAAATGTGTAGAGGAGGGATACCTGTAGAGAAGGATGAGGGAGAGAGGGGGGTGGGGTGAGTGCAAAATGAGTGCTACGTATCAAATTTGAGTGAAAGCTGAAAAATGAGAACCGAATGTAAGCAAACGAGAGAAATGAGCACTCTGAGAACACAAAATGAGAAAAAAGGGAAAACATGAGAAAATGAGAACACAAATACGATGACGTCAGTCCCTTCCGTGTTGTGTTTCTGCATACGTCACTAGTTTATGGTTATTAGGTTACTATTTATTAGGTTAATGTTTAAGTAGCATTCAAACATTTGTAGATGGTGTGTAAGTGTGGGCTTACCGTTGAGTATACTTGCAAAGATCTATAATACAACGTTTGCAGAGTGTCAACTTAGGTCGTTTGGAAGGGTTTCTTACCCTATTATTTTCTTCATCGGCTGGATGATTTTATTTGAAGGACACTTTCCGTTCGCAATATCTTTGTTTCTTTTCAAATTTGATTACGTCATTTGCTAGAAGCTTCTATGGAACGACACTTTCTAACAGCTATTATCGAATGCAACTTTACTACACAATGTCATGCAGAAGAAAAAACTAGTACATGTCCATTCTCCACCTTCCTTTCTTTTAGAAGATATTTTTCATTTTCGCCATAAGACGAGCGGTTGGTGTCGAAATTTTCATCATTTCTAAAATGGCCTACCTACATGACAAACGCTATTAGCTGTATCAGGCTTTCAACAGTCGCGCTCTCTTTTCCTTTCGGTGGAGCTGGTGGTTCTGTATAGGAATATTGTTATCCGTTGGCTCTTTCGGTGATGGGCTTGTTTAGGACCCTCACGTTACCCTAGCGTAAGATTTTCTTCACCTCTTTCGCTCTTCTCGATTGGTAAGTACCTTTTCAATTTTTTCCAACCTAACATTGCAACATTTTAACATTTTAACGTTTTGTTTTTACCAAATTAAAATAAGAAATAAATAAACGAAATTTGAAAAAAAATATATTGCGCCTCCTCAATTCCTTCAAGTTGGGTGTCTACCAAAAATCAATATCACATCAAAAGAGGCGCCTCGAAAAACCAGGCGGGAGTGAGCCAAGGGCGACTCGAAAACGAGGCCGGGGAGACACCATTGCGACTCGAAAACGAGGCGCTGGATACTCGAAAAAAGTCAGGGGTTGACACGGCACTTCCCCCACTACTAACTAGTGATCCTGGATCAGAACAAACAAAAAAATGACTGTCTCTTCTTTTCAATTTGAAAGGTTGACTTCCACACAAAAAAAAAAAAAACAGGTTCGTTGTAATTAATAAGGGAATTAAGGGTTAGGATTATCATAGAAACCAAAAAGTAACTGCGAGTTTCTCTAGGACATTTAAAAGAAAAATGTCATTTTAAGGAATTTACCGTATGGGTTTAAACATACTTCGTCTGTTGTATTTTATGTCTTCTCAAGCCTGTGACATGTGCCAAGTATTAATGGGCATTAGGCATTTGAATCTCAAACAAAGTAAGCGACAGATGACAAAAGTTAGTACGTTCTGTATCACATTTATTCCCAGCATTAAACTTTAGTAACTTCAGCCCATAGCCTGATGTGTAACTGTAACGATGACCCCAATTCCCTCACTAGGTCTACTAAAAAGGCTGACACAATTTTGTAGGAGTGACTTCTCATATCACTGAACTAAGCTTTCACAGAGGCAGCTACGTTGAGCACAATATAAAGCTGGCAATTCCCTCATCCGCCATAATCCGCAAATGTAGTCATACGATTGGTCGATAGTCCTCATCAACTTATTTTACAACTTCGCAATACTCATGGCACACAAAAGTTTATTCTATGACCCCATCCCTATTTTAGTGTACAGATGTGATGTTAGTATATTGTGGCCTAACGTTCATATTTCTGTACAACAATGGTAACGGTAGATATCTTTACTGCATTCGAAACTGCTCCTGACCTAATGCAAAGTGAATGTTAACATAGTGATTACCCATTAGCCATTACCCAATGAGAACTGTCCAGAAAACAGGTCTGGTTTAGAACGTCTGGTTGTTCATTATAGCGATTCTATTATTCTATTATGGTACAAAGACATTCCGATGTCTGATGTGTAAACTAAAAGTAACGTGTGAAAAAGAAAGCAGTGTGTTAAAAGTACCATGTTCACAACGATGAAAATACTTCAACTATTTTCATGTGTCTGACGCTTTTTTTTTTGCCAATGATTTGCAAAAAAGAGACTCATTACACACATTTCTTTCCACACCGCATCTTGTAACATCCGTCTTTTGCCTACATGCAAAGAAGTCTGCTGGGAGGGTTTGGAATACATTGAAAGCGAATTGAGACCCAGCTGTCCTGTCATTGCGTGATATGTGTTAAGATAAAAAAATACTTTAAGAACCGCAATTGTATGTACGTTTCAATAAAATCCATTGAAGCATGTGACGTGACATTTAATTTTAACAAATAAAAAAATGCGCGTCACTCAAAGGAACGGACCCCAAGATAGTTCTACCACGATTAATGTAACTAGATGTTTTATGCCGGATCGAAATAAAACAGACACATAAATAGGAATGGCTGGAATTTCATCGTCAATTAGGAGGGGTACATACTCTAACTTGAACAAGATCAGATTGTGTAGCAATCTCACCAACTGGTTTCGTATCCATACATTCCTTGGGACATAAACTTCCATCCCAAACTTTAACATTACTCTCATTCCTTTTTTTAAGGCCCACGTTACTTTTGTAACAATTTAATTCTGGGGTTCGTTTTACGTGGAATGGAAGAAGGGATGCCGGACAATCATAGCAGATCGTAATATCTCGTAAACTCGATTCGGTGGGCTTTCTAAAACGTTCCCATTTTTGTTTACCATTGGGTGCAATAGCCTTTCCAAGTAACATTTGAGCCGCCATCTCTGTGGGGTTACCACATACCCTCATCTCGCCATTGAGCTCGTTACAAAAACGGTGATAATGGTTTGCTCTCATTATCAATGGTGAGGACTCCGTTGAGTGCCTCATGCCCGCCCCCAGGTGGAATCCGTTAAATAGTTGAACACGAGGATCTATTGCTGAGAGTTCTTTCATCTCCCGAGTATTCGTCACTTGTCCACGTTTTGTGTAAAATACACCAAACTTTGGTCTAAAGTTATTTCCCGCGTAGATGGTCCCATTCCACTCGCTAGGTATCTGATTTACTAAGAGTTGTAACTGCCTCGCATCTCTCAGGAAAACTAGGATGACGTCTGGTATGTACTTGTCTTCTTTAAATAAAAAGTCTCTGACGAATGCTAGAGCGTCAGCCATCGACACAGTTGAGCTTCCATCGGCAAGTTTCTCATTGTGACATGTTATTTGATCGCTCTCACTAGAACTAAGGCCGTATAGTCTTAAATTTTGATAAATAAATGTAAGATTTCCTACACTGACTCTAGCGTATCCCCAACACTTACCCACATCCGATATATCAAGGTGATATTTTTCATGATCGTACAGGGCTAGATCAATCAACGTGAGAAAGATACCACGCTCCGTGGATGTACCAAGGACTACTATAGTTGTCGGTGAACTAGACGCCAGAGCTAAATCCTCTTTCGTGAAAATATCGAAGCTGCATACATTTGGTTGAAATACCCAACCACTGCGTAATGTTCCCCGTTCGGTTCCAGCAAATAGTCGTGTTATCCATTCTCCATCGAGCCAAGTATAATGATTTTGAGGTATTGTTTGGCAGGAATGTTTGCGGTTCGACTCCATTCTCTTCTCTACAGATTTCGTCAGGGGTCCACTCACTTTCAACCGAAAGGGGCTTCCCGGCAATTGCCGTTGAACCAAAACCCCAATTTCCTCGATATACAAGTCATAGTTGCCGCTAAAATCTGGAGTGTACATGAAATGTACTGTTAGTCCCTTTCGAGTTCGTGATTCTCTGCAGGGATTTACCACAAAAATGTGATTTCTTCCTACAGCAAGAACGCTGATGTAGCTCGTATTCTGGAACGTCGGCACTGACGACTTATCGACTTTCACTGCAATATGAGCACTCCTCCCGACAGTTGCATGACGTAATCCTTCACCAGAGACCGACCACTTACTCAGCTGGCGAGTGGCCTTGGTCATATGTCTTACTCGCAGTATCAATCCCAGGGATGTATACTCAACCTTATACAGAGAAGAATTATAATGTGTTTGCGTCATTCGTGGAGTCACGTCCTCAGCCACGGGTGCCCGTTGTTTGAACGGTGGACCTGATCGATAAACAGAAATATTATTGGATCAATGCATGCCAATAAATGACTTTAACTGTTCTTACAACATTACGTACAACATAAAGAAAGAATCTAAGATAGCAGAAAGGATATAGCAGTTACCAACAGGAAAGAGTTAAAAAAAAATCGAAAACTTGTAAACAGAGAAAATCATTACACAATGAGGCACTTTTAAGAGCGTGAGATATATATCAGCGGTTCCCAGAAGGGGTGCCATGGAACCGAGGGACGTCAGGATATTCTTAAGCCGATTAATGACGAAGACAATCAATCAAGACTGTTCAAATGTGTTTTGACGTATGTTATATTGTGTAAGTGTAAAATTGTTATGTGATATTTTGGTTATTACCACGGTAGTTCCAATGACCTCAAGAAAAAAAAATCAGTCAATAGTTGTTTCACTTTTATTGCTCGAAAGTGAAAAAAAAAAAAAAAAAACATAGGAGCAATCCAGCGGGATTGTTAGAACCAAACTATATCGAAATGCAAATGATAGTGACGTTTCATAGATAGTCGGAACTGGGTGCCACTATGTAACTCCCCATTACTCAGCCAGGGGTAGCAGATAAAGAAAGGTTGGGAAGCACTAATTTAGATCTCGCAACAAATTCATCTTCATTTGTTTCTCTTTTTCAGTTTTTTTCCCTAATCTTCCAATAGTTATCCAGCAGGGAGTTGCTTGAGATGACTGAGACGAAATTGTCTACTAGGAATATCAACAGATCACTCGACTTGAATTTATCCATTGTACATTACCCACATTGTCAAAATCGATTGATGTAAAGGCAACACTGCTATGGTTTCTGACTTATTTTACAGATTAAATTAATTACAGATTATGCTAATGACAGATTACATCAGATGTCAAAATGTTTTATCAGCACTTCAAGTTTGTATTTCATGTGTCGAGGCGTTTTACAGGTTTATTAGTTGAACGTGAAATTAGGGTGTTTAGTTACAGGAACACTTGGCGACTGTCTTCTTAATTAGTTTCTCAATTGCAAGTATAATTTGTCTCCACAAAGTCAGAATGGGTTGAAGTATTAAAATATTGCAAGTGTTATTCCTCAATATTATTGATACACAATTTCCCACTGGAAATATTAAAATGAATCATAAAACATTTCACTTCCTTGACACTAATATGACCAATACTTAATACAATCTGTAGAAATTTGCATTTTGCACGATTTCATTAAATGGGCCATATGGTCTATTCAGACTTAGGACCCCAATATTGAACAGCCCTATAGCACCACAACCACAAGCACAATGTGATGCAAACTCAATTTAATTGTAAAAGCTGATGAGAAGCAATTCTTGCACTTTCAAATATATTGGGCCTTTGATGCCACGTGTGACCTCTCACACTCACATTCTGTACACCCAGAAATGGTTAATAACCCAAGGTTCAAAATAATGCATCAAACTTTATTCGAGAGAGAGAAAGAGGGAGGGGAGAGAGAGGTGGAGAGAGAGGTGGAGAGAGAGGTGCAGAGAGAGAGAGCGCAATTGTGAGCAGATCAATACATAAAGGTTCATACATAAAGATTAATAAATTGAGAGCGGAAAGTCTCACCCTAGATCACACAGGGTTGGTGGTGTAAGTCACAAATGTTTAATTACCTTTTATTTAGTACCAAAACATAAAAATCCTATTGTTCTTACAGTAAAGCAAATCCGATGATTGCAATAATGGATCATAAGCATCCACAGCATGAGACGAGAATAAGTGTCTGACAATCACCTCCGTAAATACAGTGTACTGAGAGATCAAATTTCCCCTACCCCGATAATACATAATGCAGCAAACAGGAGTTTCAGGCGAAAATGGTGTGGTAGCTTAAAAGAGCCATAATATCACTCTTTTGTTCTCAAAGTATGCTCTTATCCTCTGCCTCGTGTTAGACCTCCACCAAAACAGACCAAATTTATCTTCTCCCGATAATGCATCCACGTACCAAGTAAAAATCTCTCCATGTTTTCTACCTTAGGATATTGAGTGGGAAAGGTTTTGTTCCAGTGCCCCGATGACCTTTGACTTCCACCAAAAGCAATAAGACATACAAATATAACCCACAATGATGAAGTCCTTTTATTGATGCAGGAAACAAAGAAACATGGAAATAATTGAAAGTATCTTTGGTTCCAACATATTGTTTTAAAGTCAGGAAAGCACAGAATTTAGTAAGCACCTTCTTCTTCGTCAGTGTACAAAGTAAGGCTGCCTCCGGCCACCGATTTGAACCTGAATTTTGTCGCAGACAATGGAATGCCCGCAAGTGTGAAGATTCTCTGTTCAATCCATTATGCAGGGTGCTTAGATTTTTGAGCAGTGTAAATTAAAAGGATTTACTTTCGACTACGGAAAGGAAGCCTAATACTATTACGCAAACTCTTACATTGTCGATGTTATGGTTAGGTACTTTATAGTGTCAGGAGAATTAGTAATGCTGTGAGACCGTGACAGAAAACATAAAGAAAGAGAATAGCCGCAGTGGGTCGTGCAAGAAAGGAGACACACAAAGCAAAGGGGTTTCCATGAAACGAAACCCAAAACAAAGAAAGGAAAGGAAGGGGATGAAAGGAGGGAGGCAAGCGTTCCTTTTGAAGGCAGCTGTGCCTGGCAAAATATTAAATAGAGTGACCTTCACTGTCACTTAATTTTGTCTGTTTCGTTATTTTACGTGTCTATTGTAGTAGTAGTAGTAGTGCTTTTTTCGTATGTATAAATATGTATACGATTGCAGAGATACCATATATATGATACCAGAGAACAGCTTGGTATCATACGTGGAATTAGCTGGGGGACGCTTTAGAAAGATATAACAACCCCAAGAAATCAATCAGACAAAGAAAATATCAAAAAGAAACAGAAGTATCCAAACAAATTGGGTGACTGGAAGACAGTGGGATCGATTTTTCCATACACTGGAAGACTGGTAGTATTAGGGCTCATATGGACTACATGGATTAAGCCACCCCGGGACATTACAAGGAGTATTATTCTCTATGGTTACTCATGAGCACTATAATGACTTGGATTGATAACTTTTTTTTGCCATAACTCTCTGCACTGTAAGTGTCTCACTCGCTGTGATGCAATTGGTTTGGATGGACATTCTGGGTGATCTGAATACAACAGTGACTCACACAAGATATTACCATCCTGCTGTATGGAACCATCAGTTTGAAACCTATTCCACGGAGAACTTCAAGGTAGCATGACTATCACATAAATATACACGTGTATTCACCCTCTACATTGCATTACTTGCCACAAATTCAGTGACATAGACAGTGACACACAGGTTTGAAGAATATAGCCCATACTAAAGCACTGGAACCAGTTCCTCTGTTTTTTTATTATTATTATTATTATTATTATTATTATTATTATTATTATTATTATTATTGTTATTGTTATTGTTATTGTTATTGTTATTGTTATTATTATTATTATTATTATTATTATTATTATTATTATTATTATTATTATAAACTTTATAAAGCGCCACAACTATAAAATTATAATCTGTTACGCTGTACAGTGTAAAATATCAAAACAGAAAAAGAAAACAGGAAACCAATAAAAGCTAAAGAGCTAAACGTTAAAAGCTTGTCTAAAAAGGTAAGTCTTAAGATTTGATTTAAAAATATTTATAGCTGAGCACCGTTTAGGATTATCTGGAAGCGAGTTCCAGAGTCGGGGACCGACCACAGCGAAAGCACGTTCTCCGAAAGAAGTCGAGAAGCGAGGGACAATTAAACTGATGGAAGAAATAGAGCGCAGCTGGTACTTCAAAACCTCCCTCTTTGACAATAAACAAGATAAATAATCAGGGGCCATATCATTAAGAGCTTTAAACACTAAAAGGATCACCTTAAACCGAATTCTATGCTTCACTGGTAGCCAGTGTAGGTCGTGCAAAATTGGTGAGGTATGACAAAATTTAAGGCTAAGAGTTACCAGTCTGGCTGCAGCATTTTGAACCCTCTGCAGTTTGTTAATAACACTGTCAGGAAGCCCATATAATAACGCATTACAATAGCCAAGATGGCTGGTTACAAAAGCATGCACCAAAGTCTTGCATGCATCCTCAGAAAGCACCTTCCTAATTTGTCTTTTCCTAAATAGCCGGGAAAAAGACTGCAAATTTTACTGACATGAAAATCAAATTGAAAATACTTATCAAACCAAATACCAAGATTACGAAGTTCTGTTACAGCATTGATTTGCACATTTCCAACTAATATAGAGTTCGTGGAAATCTTGAAAAGCAACCATTGAGAGCCAATAATTAAAAACTCTGTCTTATCATCGTTAAACTTAAGCTTACTCTTAATTAACCAATTACGAACATCAGAGATACAACATTGCATGGCATGTAAGGCTTCAGTCTCCAAAAATTTGTCATCAGGTTTAAAAGATAAATACAGATGTGTGTCATCCGCGTAAGTGTGGGCCCTTGGGAGCTGGGAAGACAAGACATCAAAAAGCTTACTAGCATAGAGAACAAATAAGACTGGTCCTAGACAGGAACCCTGTGAGATTCCATATTTAAGGTTAAAATCTCGAGAAAATGAATCATTGACATTAATAGGCTGTGTACGGTTTAGGAGGTAGAAACGAAGCCAACTTGCCGCATGTTCACTAATGCCAAAATCACATTCTAAAATTTCAAGGAGTAATGGATAGTCTACAGTATCAAAAGCAGCACCTAAATCAAGCATTACTAAAAAAAGTGACCTGTTACTTATCCATATTCTGCAAAATATCAGATGAAACTTTTACAAGTGCAGTCTCAGTACTGTGAAATGGTCGATATGCAGACTGGCACATAGGGAGTAAACTGTGCAAATTAGTATTAGTCATAATTAGTAGTCATATTAGTAGTATCTCATCACACAGAACAACTGTTTCTAGATAACTTTCAAACTCATGAAAAAATCTGTTAGGAGAAACACGATGCTGTTGTGAATACGGTAGTCGATATATTACTGAAAGTCGTAGTGATCTTGTGGAATAAAGAACGAATTCAGTGAGTTCAAAAGAATCTGTAACGCCAGCTTTATCAATCTTGACCTTGATGCACGTCCTTGAAAACAATCCCCAAACCCCCTCCATTGCGGGGTGGGGGACGGGGCGAATCTAGAAAGGAGTAGCCAGAAGGTTTCAAGGTTGCTCTGACGGCATGATCATTTTCTTTGAGCCATGTCTCCGTTATAGCACAAACATCGAGTTCTGAGTCAACGATGTGATCGATGATGCATTCTGCGTTATTCCGTACTGAACGGGCATTTACAAGACCACGTTTACAAAGAGTAAGGGTTGTCTGAATGGGCTTGAAAGCTTCTAGTGGAATTTTTAATGTGGTTAAAACTGCATGCATTTCGATGAAAAGATGAAAATTTACCAAATAGAGACCTATTAGTCTCCATGAGAAAAATTAGCCAAATAGATGGTGGAATAGATCGTACTAGATGTAAAGTCCAGCTCAGATGTTGCTGAAAAAACTGTCTTAATAGGACGTGGGTTATTTTGACCAGCTCTCACACCACGTTTCGTTTTACATGAACAGAGTCTTAGGGAGCGTAATTTTGACCACACCTCAGACGGGAGACAGTTTTCATATACTATTGGACGTCTTTAGTTTAAGTTGTTAACTAATACACTCATGGCATGCATTATCAACCTCTCTATACCTCCTGATGGCAACATACCCAGAAATGTCTATGTAACGTGCATCAGTATCAGAAGCCCTGGAATTGCAAATCGAGCAATTGAGGAATGATATTGCTGATCTGAAAAGGGAAATACAGCTGTACGACCAAAAGACGGCGGAACAGCAACAAAAGATAGAATCACTTCAACAAATCCAGACTGAAGCCGAAGCCAACCTGACCTGACTACATCAATTAATTAACGATCTTGAACAGTATTCAAGGAAAAATTCTCTCAGGTGAATTCATCAGTGAAGGTAATAAGGAAGACACAAATTAGTTGAATATCGATCTCGCTCCGGAAAAAAGTTGATATCACCATTACCCCATCTGATATTGACCGCTCACATAGAATTGGACGTGCCACTGAAGGTACCTGAACTCACCCCATCTTGGTTAAATTCATTTCATACCAAGTCAGATCAAGATTTATTCAAGCCCGCGGCAAGCTCAAGGGGAGGAGTATCATCGTACAGGAAGATATCACTAAAAGTAACTTACAGCTTCTGCTCGCTGTCCAAAATCATCAACTTATTAAATTTTCATGGAGTCGTGATGGAAAAATCTATGCACTGGTAGTCAAAGATGGGCATGAATATAAAAAAAAAACGTATAAATGATCTTAAAGACTTGGACAATTTGTAAGTTACAACCTACTCACATATCTTGACATGTGTGCCCTGTTCTTTTCTCTTTTATTCCTTTTGCGGAAGTTTCAGGAAGTATTCTTCTTCTTTCTATATTTTTTCTTTTGTTCTTGTTTTTGTGAATTTGTAGTGTAACTTTTTCTATTTATGGCTAGTGAACCTACACTAGCTGGTGACTTGGATCATTAGTATTGCTAACCTTAATACTCTGGGTAGTTTACATAGAGGATTAAGCCTATTTCATTTTAACATGAGGAGTATTAACAAAAATTATGACAACCTGTTTCTCTTATTACAACTTTTGAACTTTAACTTTGACTACATAGCCGTTACTGAGACTTGGTTAAAAAATAATCATTTACCAGTCACCTGTTATCTTGATGGATGCAATTTTGTTTATATTGGTAGAACTTCTAATGTGGGGGGGGGGGGGGGAGTTGGTATTTACATAAAATATGTATTTCCTTTAGTATCAGTCGTGAACTTTCTATTTTCCATGACAATCTATTCGAATCTTTCTTTGTTGAAATCAAATACCATAATCGAATTTTTATCATTGGAGTTGTTTATCGTACACCAAATTGTGACTTAAATGATTTCATTGAAAACATTTTGAATGGTATTGGTACCAAGTCGTCTTTTATACTGGGAGATTTCAACATTGACCTTTTCTCCAATTCAAGCCGAAGTACACATGCTCATACCCTAGTCAATACTCTTCCCTCACATGGTTACCACCACTTGATAAAAAAACCAACTAGAGTCACTGAACACTCTGAGACCCTAGAAGATAATATTTTTACTAATATTACTTCCCCTACAATTTCTGGTATTATTATCATTATTAATGACTTATCAGATCATTATCCAATTTATTCATTTACTGATTATTACAAAACTAAAGTATCTCCGAATGTGAGTTCAATGAAACCACACCGCTAACTAACTCAAAATAACTTACTATCTTTTCAACAGGATCTCTCATTGGTAACTTGGCAAGATATTCTGAACTGTAATGATTCTAACTTAGCGTATAACATATTCTTTCGTATCTTTTATAGGTATTATGATCATGACTTCCCTCTACTGGTGTGCAACAGTCGTTCTAATATTAAAGAAGTTGGTGCACCCCTGCTATTCTCCATTCATGTCGTACCAAAAATAATCTCTACAGAAAGTTCAAACGATATCCCTCTCTTTAAAGCAAACGAGATTATGACATATTCAGGAATAAACTCATCTGTTATACGCATTGCTAAATTTAACTACTACAATAGGCAATTTATTGATCAATGTGCCCGTGGCACACGGAAGGAAATAAACAAGTCAATATATGGTTCTTCTTTTCACACCTCCTGGGTAAGTGACTTGAAGAATAATGGCATCTCTAATAGTAACATGACTGAAATCTCTAATGTCTGTAATCATTATTTTGTTACGATAATTGGTCCTACATTATAACCTGGTATACCACATGCATCGATTAATTTTCAGAACTTTTTGCTAAGTCCAAATGCACAATCCATGTTTTTTTTTTTTTTACCATACATATTCAGATGAAGTAATTAAATGTATTGGGGGTCTGAAAAATGGTAGTCCAGGGCATGACGACATTCACTGTAGAGTTGTTAAGGCAGATAGTCATATTTTTGCTCGCTTCGTATTTCATCTTATTAACCTATTAAACCTCTGGTATTGTACCAGATAATCTTAAGATTATGTCGTTATAATCTTAAGATTATGTCGTGTGGTTCCTGTTTACAAAAGTAACGACATAAAATTGAAAGAAAACTACAGACTTATTTCTATCTTGCCCGTTTTCTTAAAATTTAAGAAAAAATGTGTACAAATGTCTGTTTCAATTTCTCTCACAAAAATGAGATTTTTTATGAAAATCACTATGGCTTTCTTCCTAAAAAATCTACAACTCATGCACTTATTAAAGGGAAATCGGGCATTTGCTTTACAGAAAATATCCATACTTTTAAAACCAATGTTGGATTTCTAAGAAATAAGTTCTTCACAGATAGAAACTCATTTATTTGTTGCTCAACAATAGTTTGTTTACCCAAACTTTTCAAAATTCAAATGATGCATCTTCCATTACTCGTCACTTGCATAATGTTTTGGGGAGATGAAGCTTTGGCAGAGGTTAATTGATGATACTGAATGGTTTAATAATGACTAAAGCTATTTCTTTAGTACGTCCTGTTGGTGTATTCTAAACGCCCTATTTCCCTTTAACTTTATCCATAATATTTTGAGAAGCGAAAACTCTCTTGTGTTATATTTTTTGGTCTTTCCAAGCTTTCGACACTTTGGATCATAACATCCTGCTTTACAAATTACAGCATTACGGTATTAAAGGTCTCCCACTAATGTGGTTTAAAATTACATATTGAACAGAAATAAATTTGTCCATAATTCTGATGCTAGATCTGAATCTATCACAACTGGCGTACCACAAGGTACTATTCTTGGACCTCTTCTTGTCCTCGTTTACATTAATGATTTACCTTTGGCCAGCGCAAACCATAAATTTACTCTGTATGTTGATGACACAAATATTTTATATGATAAAACCAACCTACCTTTACTTATCACTGAAATTAATAGTAACATGGTCTATGTAAATAACTGGTTTATATCTAATAAGTTATGTTTGAATGCATCAAAGTCGACTGCCATATTGTTCCGTCCCAAGCAAAAAGTAATTGACCTTGCGATTGGTGGTATTACCTTGGACAACAATTTTATTCCTTTCTCTGAGTGCACTACCTTTCTTGGAATTACTGTTGAATAACGCGTAAATTGGTCAGCCCATGTTTAATTCTTGAATTTCTTACATATTTTGTCCCTGTTTGGGGATATGCGGCTACCATTCATATAAACATCTTCATTTAATTCAGAAAAGAAATGTCCGTTCAATTGCTGGTGATTATTTTTGGCCCAATCGAACCCTTTTTTTTTTTTACAGAAGCTCTATTTACTCAATTTTAGTGATATTTTTAATTACCATACTATTGTACTAATATTTCAAGCTACTTCCAATATGCTCCCTTCATCCATTACTAGGCTTTTTTTTATAAAACACAGTTATGTTTTTTAATTATTAATAATTAATTGTTCATTAATTTAATAATTAATACTAGGCATAACTGTAACTACATTACTCCCTACTCTAGAGTTTTAATAACCTAATATAATATTAGATACACTGGACCTGCTGCTTGGAATAAATTACCAGAGTCACTTAAGGAAATTGCTACCTTAACATCATTTAAACGGAATTTACAGAAATATTTTTTCCAAAGGATATGATCCTTTTCATTCTTACGTTTTTGTTTGTGGTTGCTAGGGCTGGCGTGGGTTTGCTTGGGTATTCTGTGTTATACGTTTTCTTGTTTTGAACTTTTATTTTATTCTTTTTCATTCACTTGTCTCAATTGACTTCTGGGGTTGTACTTCCTCACAAGCTTTGAGTAGCTTCCTAGTAGAACTCCTGAACTGTATCTCCTATTTCGTTGTTACGTTATTGTTTGTGTTAAGCCTGATATGGTTCAAATAAAGTTTTCTGAAATGAATGTAAGCAACAAAACTGAGACAATTCTCATTTCATGAGTCTTCTTTAAGAAAAGCAACAAACAATTGAAGCACTTTGTATAAAGTGAAACCTGATTGTTAAAGAAAACTGTAAGGGAGGAGGAATTTCCCCTCAATTTACAAACCCAAGATCAGTTGTTTCTTCAAATTCCTATGAACTGGGCAGGGGTGAAGGAAGTGATGCAAAGGATGTACCAGATTAAAAAAAAGGACTCCGAATTACTTGGAATGGTCTACGAATGCCAGAATCACCACGGAAGATGAAAAAATAAATGCGTCGCTGAAAAAAATTCCTAAAAGAAATATTCAATTCAAATCGCGCATCAAATGTAGCATCATTTTCCAAAAAAGAAAATTCCAGGGGAGGGGATTCCAGTTTGACTCCCCAAAATCAGTCTTTTATACAAATCGATATGACGTGAGGTGAGTTGCTAGTGTTGTAGGTAGAAAAACGCATTTACCCAGAAAAGGTTTAAAAATTCATATGTCACACAGACAGATGAAAAAAAAATAAGTAAAATGAAAGAATTCATACCGATATATTCCTTTCGGATCTCTAGCATCAATATAGCACCATTTTGCATCTAGCCCACCCTACGCTAACAAAACTTTTCCAAGGGGAGGGGTGTTCCCTTTTCTTTGGCCCCTCCTCAAGATCAATCCTTCATACAAATCACTATGACCTGGGCAGAAGTGTGGACTGAGTTCCAAGGGCTCTGCAATTTGCAAAAAAATAAATAAATAAAATACCAGAAAATGATTAAGAATGAACATTTCACACAGAAAGATGAAAAAAGAAAATCATTATTCAAAAAGAAAGAATTCCTAAAAAATATTCGATCCAAATCTAGATGAAATGTAGCACAATTTCGCATCTATTCTAACGTACGTTGATAACATTTTCCTTGAAGGCCTCCCCCCAAGACGGCCGTCAGCTATCGTCCTGCTGCACCCCCCCCCCCCCCCTCCTGCCAAACCCTCGATCAGTCATTGAACAGTAACCAAAATTTTGTCCATGGCTAGAAGATAATTCGAGAAATTATTGTAGTACCATGTATTTATGGAAGAACAATTAACTCAATTTTATCATTTTATGTAGGTATTCAAGGTTACCATACAATAACGTTGGCCATATTGTAACTTAAATTGATTGTGTTGCACGCATGATACGATTTACGGTAATCTATCGTAGCATTTCTTGCTATAGCATTTACATCACGAATTAGATCAGAACAATGTTGTGATTAAATGACAGTCTGGGAACACGACATGAACAATATTGATAACCAATGAACTTATTGAGGTAGATTAGAGGTCATACAAATCTAGTATTTAACAAAGCGAAAGAGGACATGCAAGATGTATGCCGAGGTACAATCGCTCTAGATTTCGTTCTATTTTTCATTTTTATTTTTCACATTCTACACCTAAAAAGCAAAACCTTTCTTCAGGCTCCTTTTCATTAGCGCAAAGGCCGCTATTGTAACGTGAGCCCTTTAATTACAGAGCATTGTGCCTTGAGTGCAGCGATTCACACTGCTGCAATAAAGGGTCTTTCTCTTGAATAGAATATGGTATTTCATGCATGACTACCGCAGATATATAAGTCAAAAGACATCAGAACGTAAATAATCAAACTGAGTAGCTAGCACTGAATAGTAAGGGTGTGTATATACAAGTCAGTTCAGGCAACCTTGGTCTCCAAAAAATATCGCGTTGGTTTCTGTGCGTTGCACTGTAGAAGTCCATGATTAATGAATAGGGGCATCATGCACACATCATACATACCTGAGGCTATATTTCCAGGTTGTACTTGTGCTGACACAAAAACGTTCTTGAAACGCGTAACACTGTCTAAAAAACGTTACTCTAATTAGTCTAGCAATTTCTGAAAATGTTAAGCTTTGCTCGCCGTAATGGTGAAGCATATGCCATTTCTCCAATAGGCTATTTTGGGAAGTTTGCGTCCTGTAGACTGGGGTACTATAATCTTATAGAGTATTTTGTAAATAGCATAAACTGTTGAACCCATTTACATATCAGAATTTACAATAGACCCAGTGATATGGGAAAGTTCCGACATCCCTTAGTTCCCGACACATATTCCGACAGCAGGAACTTAGCAAATCCCTGCAGGTCCCATGGACACAGAGCAGTATTCGACCCCAAAGCCAAAGGTACCACAATAAGTAAGTGGCTGATTAAACACATAGGCCTAAGACGTTCTTTTCTTACATAATTTCTGAGGCAGTAAACTTGTCTCATAAATACCCACCATGGAGTTACCCTCAAATGACTTGGTGCTTCTAAGTAGGCAAATTCAGATATCACTATGTACACAGTTAATAATTATGTTCATATTTTACTTACTCCCGTGTTTAAAATATCCACTGTTGATGTCATAGGTGAGCCAAAAGACCAAGAGAACAATGGTGAAGAATAATGTGTATCCTGGTTCACGAAGTTTCATGTTTCTGTTTAACGTCCTTTTCCTCTCCTGACACGGGTCTCAAGCAATTTTGAACTTGCAGCAGTGTAAGAAAGATAATCAGAATTCCCGTCTTCATGTAGTTGACTACCAGTGCTTCGATTGTGGGTATGTGTATTTCATTTTCACTGATGGTGAATTACGTGACTATATCCCAAAGCAAGGAAAGCAAGTCAATTACATGCTGTTATTCTACGAAGACGTTGCTACCAGTTGGAGAAGTATCGATTGTCCAAGTCCCTATTTAATTGATTGAAGCAAGACTGGTCATTCTATTTCTGTGATGCTTGAGAGCTTTGCAGGCTCAAGCATTAAGGTAGCTGAGGTAATAGCTTGAGGGGTGTAAAAGTCCTGAATTCCGATGAATTCGGATTTTTTTTAAGTGACTGGAGAATAGCAGGATTTTGTTACGGGGGCTATGCAGTCTTAACAAGAAGGGCTCTTTCTCACTCGGTGGAAAGAAAACAAAATATATTGGAGGGAGGTGGTTGATCGGCAGGAGCAGCGGGGCGCCTTCTTTTGGTTAGTGCGGGACGTAATAAAAATATTTGGCTTTTGAAACTATCCAGATGGCCGCAAACGGCATTTCCCTGGTTTCTCAAGCTGCATATAACCAGCTTTAAAAGAGAGATATTAGGCATGCAATTCTAGTCCGTTTAAAAAATAAATAAATCTCTAAAAAATGGTGATACGCGTCATGCGGATTGCGGTAATACTAAAAGCGTAGTGCATAACGCACGCTTTTTTAATTTTTCTTTGAGCATTTGAATATATTTGGGCTGAACACATAGACGTACGGATATGCCTCGAAGCTTAGGGAGGAGAGACTTTTCGTCCTAATGTCATAAAACATATAAGGTGAAACAGCTCCTAAGGGGTAGGGGTTCAAACACCTCTAAGGGGTAGGGGTTCAAACACCTCCGAGAAGATTCGAAAAGAAATTGTCAGGAAGAGCACTGGTAGAAAAATTTGGTCTGACCTCCGACCGCCACTCCATCGGTCTCTCCGCCGGAAGAATGTCAAGTGGCTCGAAGGCGGTCGACCTATCACTGCTAACTGGTGAAAAAAAAAAAAACTGTGATGCAACATGCAAGATGTCGTTCAGCCGGTGAACCTCCCGTGGCGATTCTTCACCCTACCAGATATTGCCGGCTTGGAGGGTGAGCGTGAATAGATCAGAAATTACCAGGGCACTGTGTAGAATCTGATGATTATTGAGAGTTCGGTTGATATCTGCAATCAGCGGTTATTGAGAATATCATCGTTCTGTGTGTTTCATTTTAAACCCAAACTTAGTATATATACTACTCAAAAACATTCATGACTATAATGGAGTTATTTTCGTAATAACTTTATCCTTTATACTATGCAACGAACGTGTATTGTGTCGCCATATTCCATAAGTATGACGTGGCACATACGCTGCAATACTACGTAACTTGTGGAGGTGCATCTGTGACGTTGCGACTAAGAAAATCTCGAAATAAAATGACGACTTGAGAGAGAGAGTAAAAAAGTGTCTTTTGAAAACTTCGTATTTTCTTCGAATTGTATTTGCACTGGTACGGAGTGAGATCTTTTTGTTCGGAGAACTGTATTTGAAGTAGGACTAGTTAATGAATTGTACGTTTTGTGCAGTGCATTACTAACGTACTTTGGACTAAATTCCTGTATTGTATACAGTACTGCAGTGTAGAAATAGTTAAATGGATTAGATTGCTGTTGTACCTGCTGGGGATGGGTGCACATTTTTGTATAGGATGAGACAATGGGCTACTTTGAAAGGAAAGTCAGCTACTGTACATGTGCAGTCTCAGTCCTTGCCTAGACGTGTGGCTAAACACATTCTTTTCAGGTCTGTTACTGGTGGTCACCTTGCACAGGCATGTCCTGTAGCTTGGGTGTGTGTGTATTCACTTACTGCAATTTTGGAGTAAATTTGGACCCAAAGATTTACGTAAATACTTATTTGCTGTACTGGGTTAAATTATGCCTTTGCCAATTGCGACTATTGAGCATGTGTATTTGTAATTGGCCAATTTCTGCTTGAGGTGAACGGTCTGTTCGGCTATTGGTTTTGCGGGTCCGTTCTCATATATTCGTCCCAAGGAGTGGTCAGTCAATCTTTTCTCAAAGTATGTATATATATATATATATATATATATATAGATATATATATATATATATATATAGATCTATATATATATATATATATATATATATATATATAGCTATATATATATATATATATATATATATATATATATATATCTATATATATATATATCTATATATATATATATAATATATGACATAAGGGATTACATGCAGTATATATATGTAATATCGCAGTTTGCGTTACTCATAATTTAGAACAATTTTACTTGTCATATTTGATATTACATTTATAATTTGTAAGATAAGCCAGTATTGTATTTTGTATTTATTGTATTTTGTAGTTTCACGGAATTAAAGTTGACAGAAGAAAAAGAGATCTAAAAGTTATAAGTAGAAATAAACCATTGAGGGTGATAATTCCCGTCGAGCCTTTGGCGTCATTATTTTAGTTGAGGGCCTTGTCTACGTACGGCTACAGGACTATTTAGATCGTTTTTGTCTTATACCAGAATGCAATACTGAGCAAGTCAAGTATGAAAATATGATAACAAGATAATCTGGTGGTGTCAATTTGTCTTGAACTTTTGATGCTCAGCATTAATCAAAATGTGAAAAAAAATGTAAAGACACACACTCAGTAATGCATGCAAGGATCTCACATTATGCATGCTAAGAACAGATACTAATCGTACTGCGTTCACGATCCCGTCTGGTTTGGTAAATATCACAGCTCAAATAAAGACAGCTGAGGTTAAAGAACAGAAAAAAAAAACAGGGATCAACACATATAAAAATTGTAAAATAAGCCTGACCTCATGTTATAGAACAGGGTAGAACACATTGATTAGAATATTTGGCATATTTCGTGTCAAAATGAAAATGTTCTTTTTATCATTTCATGTGTTTAGGTAACCTTTTGATAATCTGGTGGTGTCAATTTGTCTTGAATTTTTAATGCTCAGCGGTAATCATGTGAGAATGCGCCCTTTAGTTCCACTGCCCTGAGTTGGAAGCCAAGGACAAATTCTTTCCCTAGTCGGTGACGTATTACATATAACCGCTACCTCCGCGATGCTGACAGAATTTTTCAGCCACACACCAAAACGTGGCACTATGTTTGCATGTTATTGGCTAGAGGATACCACGATAGTGTTTGATGGCTCATTTACATCCGATTATGTGGTTGAATTTTTCAATTTGGTGCAGAATTCGTCAAAATACGTACTTCCAGATGACTAATCCTTACAAAAATCGTTTAAGGTTTGCTGTTCCCTAAGTGTGCGTCCTCCTTACAAAATATCTCCTACCACACGTTTGTTTTGGCACGAATTCGAAGCGTTGCCGCAGCAGTCAAGTTGTACACAGTGTAGTGCCTGTGCAGTGCAATTAGGACTAGACTGTATGCTTTGTAACGTTGTTGGAGTAGAGAAGTTTGTATGCCACGTAGGTAGCACAAACTTAAGGTGTGATCCATGTAACTTTGGGTGTTCATTTATAGTGTGATGCTAAGGTTGAAATTATGAAGTTAAATTCATAAAATATACGTAATAAGGTATAAAAATATAACATCAGTATGTCTGAAAAGCCTGTCATTGAAATCTCGTGTTTAATGGGGTGCAAGAACATATATGTATTTGGAAATTCACGGTAATGGTACAGTCCGAATTGAGCTAATGATATTGACAGTACTACAGAGGGGAGGAAGTTTGTTTGCGAGAACACATTAAAAAACGAAAGAAGACCGTGATATTTTGTTAAATTGCCTCTAACCCAACCAAATTTTTCGTTTGAAAGTGCATTTCAATGGTAAATAGCCGTTAGATTGAGTATCTGGACATATTTTACTGTAAATTTCACTTTTGTGTGTTATCTTGTAAAAAGGAGGCCAGTCAGTCAATGGAGAGCGGTATTGAATTTCTTTCGAATGATGTGGTTGCCTAAATATGTGCCTGGGACAACGAAAACCGGAATGGTAGTGCGATTAAAGGGCGCTTTTTCACACGCAAATGTGAAAAAAAAATGTAAAGACACACTCTCAATAATGCTTGCAAGGAGCACACATTATGAGTGCTAGGAACAGATACCAATCATACTGCGTTCACGATCCCGTCTGGGTTGGTATATATCACAACTGAAATACAGCTGAGGTTAAACAACAGAAAAAAAAAAAAAAACACGGGATAAACACATCTGAAAATAAGCCTGACCTCATGTTATAGAGAGGATAGAGCACATTGATCAGAATATTTGGCATATATCGTGTCACACTGAAAATGTTCTATTTATCATTACATTTGCTTAGGTAACCTTTTGTCTGTAGCATAATTGTAATAACACAATATTGAAAAGATAAAATCTCATGAGATCAAAGGGGAAAAAAGGCAAAATGTTGTGTCACGAATCTCTTCCTGATGGTTCATCGCATAAACTTCAAACTTCATGAATGTTAGGTGCAGTGTCTCACTGATCCCTGATACTACAGAGAGCACTGATTTCTGAGGCAACAGAAACCGCTGGTCTCAGAAGCAAGGGACTGAACTGACTTTCGATCCAAAAGACAGCAACGACTTCTGAACCTGCAGAAAACGCTGATCTCAGAGGCAGCAGACAACACTGATCTGAGAAGCAATAGACAGAACTGACCGAATATCAAAATGATAGCTGGCCGCTGACCCTACAGATAACACTGCCCTAAGGTCTAAGAAAGAGAACTGACATTTGATCCCTACAGACAACGTTGATTTCTAAACCAACGGAAAACACCACGTCAAACAGCATTGATCAATTTTACCTATGCCTCTGAGAACAGACAGAGTTGACCTTTGAGTGCACAAACTGGAATCCTTTTTTTCAGAAATGTCACTCAGTTGTCATTAAAATGCTGCCATCAAAGCTTTAGGAATTAAAAAGGGAAACATGAATTAGTTGTCATAAAATACTACAAACTGTAGCATAGAGAGGTAAAAAAAAAGTTGTCATCTGATCAGGCTCTCCGCATGTGATGATAATGATCATTTAGTATGTTTTTCAATGTTTTCGGAATATTTTTGCAAAAAAGAAAGGAAAAAAAAACATTCAATAATTCCATGAAACTGACATAATTGAAATTGTGGCAAGGACTCATCACTTTTTGCATTAAATTTCAACCCTCTTAAACCTCTTGCCTTAATGGATGTACAAGGGAATACATTCGATTTGAAGAAAGATGAATTAGAATAGCACGTCGTTGGATCTCTTTACTTTGGTTGTTTAATTTTCCTGTGAAAGGGTGTTTTGAATATGTTGGAAACAATTCCGTTAAGACTTAAGAGATAAACAATGAAAAGAGACATTGAACCTGGTTGATGTAGCTGGTTGATCGTGGCTGACCCAATATTAGACTTCTGCTCCCTCAGTTCATTTGCATAACGTTTCTTGTTGACAACGTATATGTATTCGTTTATGTCAATTAAACATTTTTTTAGGTTTTTAGCAACTTTTCTGAACATTTGGGCTGTCAAACACCTGGGATCAAAGCATTTTTTGCTCTGGCTACATGAGTTGTTATTATTTGACAGAAAGTTTGTTGCTAGGTGAATGATATTGAACCTAATAAAGGAATGAAATACCTTTTAGCTAATTGAGCAGCGTATCTTCCCTTGATTTGTTGGGTCTTATAGTAACAACAGCAATTTAATTAAATGCTTACCAGGTGTATGACGTTCTTCTTTTGTTCTTTACGTTGAAATTGAGCATATGCACAATGTAGATGAAAACCTCTGTCAATACTAATCAGTCCTTTCCTATTATACACTTCGATTACGGCCAATGGAGGAAAGAGCTTAAAAAACTGCTGCACTGGTCCTACCAATCCATACAAATGATCAAAACATCTAAAATTTATCAGAACTGTGTGCAAAACTATGGGATAAGATTTGCCAAGTTTTAGGCACTGTTTTTGGTCAATAATTTGCAAAAAGCGATTTATTATATTATTTATTTCTTTAATATATTATTTTTATTATTTATGTTTTCACACCCAAGACGGTAACGCTTTGTTACATGCCACGAAGCATGATGGGGAAGTTTGATACACATTAACAATGTATCGAGGCCCTGACACCATTTTGAAAATAATAACAGAATTTCTAACTAGCGTGACAATCTCTATACATGTAATGTATTGAAGAAATAAAAAAAGTTACTTTTTAAAATTTGTTGCTGTTGACGTTCCAAAATTATTGTAACACCAATTATTCAATGCAGGGACAGGTACAGATACGTACTTATGAATAATATCTGGAGATAATAACAACTTAAATATTAACAGTTTTATTTTTCTCTCTACTGGGGCACTCTTTGAAAGAATATGCTATGGGTAGATCATTTCTGTAACAATTCTGTTACTGACATTTGTACACCGTACTGGTTTCCACAAAGTAACGCTTGTAATTTACTAAAACTTCTGAGCCCATGCTGTGCCGAATTTGCACCACAGTAACGTTGGGTCACGCATGGAGAGGGGAAAAGAAACAAAGCAGCTTAACTGTTGAAATAGAATAAAAGTACACTAACTTTACCCAGATAAAGCCGATCTCTGACAAATATAAGTAAATTGGTGCCAACCCGGCCTATATAGCCCACATGATACCCATCTGGAAACCCATATGGAACATATTGTCAACATCTCGTCCACTTGAAACCCACATGGGTCCCATATATTCTTCTCGCTGGGGTTAAATAGCGATGTCAGCGAGGCTGGAATTTTACCGCCAAGTAGGAGCTGTACATACTCTAACTTGAGTGAGATCAGTCTGTGTATAAATCTCTTCAACTGGTTCAGTATCCATACATTCCTTGGGACATAAACTTCCATTTCAAACTTCAGCATTACTCTCATTCCTTGCCCACATTACTTTTGTAACATTCTTATTCGGGGGTTTGTTTCACGTGGAATGGAAGAAGGGACGCCGGACAATCATAGCGATTTCAATATCTCGTAAACTCGATTTGGTGAGCTTTCTAAAAAGTTCCCATTTTTGTTTACCATTGGGTGCAATAGCCTTTCCAAGTAACATTTGAGCCGCCATCTCTTTGGGGTTACCACATACCCTCATCTCGCCATTGAATTCGTTGCAAAAACGGTGACAATGGTTTGCTCTCATTATCAATGGTGAGGACTGCGTGGAGTGTCCCATGCCCGCCCCCGATGGAATCCGTTAAATAGTTGAACACGAGAATCTATCGCTGATGAGAGTTTTTTCATCTCCCGAGCATTAGTTACTTGTCCACGTTTTGTGTAAAATACACCAAACTTTGGTCTAAAGTTATTTCCCGCGTAGATGGTCCCATTCCACTCACTGGGTCTCTGATTCTCGCATCTCTCAGGAAAACTAGGATGACATCTTGTATGTACCTGTCGTCTTGAAATAAAAAGTCTATAACGAATGCTAGAACGTCAGCCATCAACAAGTTTGAGCTGCCATCGGCAAGTTTCTCATTGTGACATGTTATTCGATGGCTCTCATTAGAACTAAGGCCGTACAGTCTTAAATCTTGACAAATGAATGTAGGATTTCCTAAACTAAGTCTAGCGTATCCCTAACACTTACCCACATTCGACTTTGGAAAATGATATTTTTCATGATTGTAGAGGGCTAGATCAATCAACGTGAGAAAGATACCACTCTCCGTGGATGCACCAAGGACTACTACAGTTGTCGGTGAACCAGACGCTAGAGCCAAGTCCTCTTTGTTGAAGATATTGAAGCTGCAAACTTTTGATTGAAATACCCAACCACTGCATAATGTTCCTCGTTCAGTTCCAGCAAATAGTCGTGTTATCCATTCTCCATCCAGACAGGTATAATTATTTTGAGGTATTGTTTGGAGGGAAGATTTGCGGTCTGACTCCATGCTTTTGTCTGCAAGTTTCATTTTGGGTCCATTAGTTTCAAAAGAAAGGGGCTTCCCGGCAATTGCCGTTGAATCGAAACCCCAATTTCCTCGATATACAAGTCATAGTTACTGATGAGAGTTGGAATGTACCTGAAATGTACTATTAGTCCCTTTCGAGTTCTTGATTCTCTGCAGGGATTTACCGCAAAAATATAATTTCTTCCTACAGCAAGAACGCTGATGTAGCTCGTATTCTGGAACGTCGACACTGACGACTTATCAACGTTCACTGCAATATGAGCACTCTTCCCGACAGTTGCATGACGTAATCCTTCACCAGAGATCGACCACTTACTCAGCTGGTGAGTGGCATTGGTCATGTGACTCATTCGTGGTATCAATCCCAGAGATGTATATGTAACATTGTCCAGAGAAGAATTGTAATGTGTTTCAGCTATTCTTGCAGTCACGATTCTTGTAGTCCCGTCCTCGCGTAAAATGTACCAGGCGTTTGAACGGTGGACCTGAGTGATAAACAGGAATATCATTTGAACGATATAACAAAATATGTTTTCTCCACTTGCAACATTCTGCAAAACGTTGAAAAATAAGATGCACTACAGTTTAAAGAAAGGATATAGCAGTGAGGTCACAAACTAGTCAGTGGATTAGTCCAAGTGGTCTCGACTAATCAACTGACTAGTTTGTGATCACTGAGTAATCTACAGGCTAAATATATCCTAGTCTGGCAAATATATCTCAGTAGAAACACCATCCTGACTAGTGTAAGTTCTCTGTGGGTACTAACAGATACTCCGAGCTAACTGAAAGTTGCGTTTCCTAGATAGTGTCAACTTGGTGCGTTATAACTCCTCATTACTTAGCCAGGGGTGGCAGACGTTTAAGATCATGCCACAACAGAGGCACTTTCATTTTTTCCCTCACAGATTTTTCTACTCTTCCAACATCTATCTTTTGGCTTTAATTAATCCATCGTACATTCCCTACATCGTCAAAACCTATTCATGTAAAAGCAACGCTGGTATGGATTCTAAATTATTTAACATACCATATTAACAGCATGTTACAGCAGATGTCCAAATGTTTTATCATCACTTCAAACTTTATACTTAATGTCCTAATAATTTTTACCGTGTACTTTCTGAATTTAACATGGAACAAACGTGTTCAATAAAAGGAACCCTCTCCAACTGCGTTTTCATTTGTCCACAATTGCATGTACATTTTAAGAAAATGTTACTGCAGTATGGCATTATTGGAAGTTTGATTCCTCCATGTCTGACAGGCCTGCAGCTACCCAGTGACGTAATGCACGACATCACATCGGAAACATTCCTCATAATTGATCATACATACATTTTGAATCTTGCTGAGTAACAGGAGCACAGGGACACCGTGGTTCCTTGCGCAGATGCAGGGTAAATGCAAATTATTTTGTACAATAGCACCTATGGCCCATTATGGTCATAATGCTTCAATTATGTAGCATACGGTCTGTAGAAAAACAAACAAATATCACAATGTTATAAAATGACCCATATGATACATTTCGGCGGACATTGGACAGCAAACACGATAAACACCAAGATGGAACTACTTTCATGGTACTTATGTGATCAACCATTAACAGTGTAACATTCGATCTGCAATCTGTATTTTGCATGATTGCATAAGCTAGCCACAGCGACCTTCCACCAATGCTTTTTTTTTTTTAGTTAATGCCCCAAGGTACCACTACCATATTATTAATTCAACTCAACGATAGACTAAGCACAAATGGGGCCTTAGAACTAAAGATATCAAACATCCAGAAAGAACTACTATAATAGTGACGTGACTAAAACCTTAACTTGTACAATCTGTAGGAGAGGCATTTTGTACAATGTACAATAAAATGGGCCAATTCAGACCTTGGACCCAATAATGTCCTTAACAATCTGAATGTACCACCACCATAGTAGTTATGTGACACAACTTTAAATTAGCACCGCACAAGCTGCAGAATTGTTCAATTGGCATGATTTCAAATGGTCCATATAATCGATTTAGACCTTGGATCGCAAAATATTTAACACCCATAAGGCTCCACAAGCATAATAGAAATGTGATACAATCCCAACTAACATTTAAAATCCGATGAGAAGCAATTGGTTTACTTTCAAACATTAAGCCTTTTTGGGCCACCCATGACCCACATGTGACCTCTCACACCCACATTTTCTACTCTCACACAGGGCTCATAGCCCAAGGGTCAGTGTCCCCAAGTTTAAACAAAATATGCATCTAACAGTGTTAGATAATAACAAAACAAATATCAAAATAGACAATAATTAATCAAGAGATCATTGAATAAAAAAAAACAATTAAATCAAAAGATCATTGAATAAAAAACTAATGAATCAATAATTCAATCAATGAATAAATAAATAAATAAATCAACCAATAAATAAATTAATTAAGAAATAAATAAATCAATCAATCAATCAATCAATCAATCAATATTTTTTCTTTTTCCCATCGATAGTTCAGTTTTTCTGGTAAATGTCACACATAACGAAAGTTTTAATACAGACTACTCGAAAGTGTTTATAAAGGAACACTCAATGTACAAGCATAGATAATCTCGAATTTAGTTCTACAAAGAAAAATTATTATAATGAATAGAACATTTCACTGGAATTTATGTCAACATAAATAAAAATTGATCCTGTGCTTTGTATTTTTGAAGAGGAAAATGAAATTAAATTTTGATAATATACAAAAAATATATAGTACGAGGATGGATATAAAGAAAGTAAGAAAATAAAAAAGAAGTGAAGGCGAGAAATGAAAAGAAAGAGAATTCCTTCCAATTATATTGAAATGAAATGTAATCAAGACAAGAAAATTTAACAGCGTTTAAACCATTTATGTCAAAAAACAAAAAAATCGTCTTTGGTGACAATTGCAACGACAGAGAGGTTTGATAAGAATTGCAATTCCTCTAATTAAGAAGTTCTCACGAGAGAAATATATTTCTCCTCCCCACTCCCTTGAATGAATGATTTCATCTGTGTTCAGAGAGTGTGATTCCTGAAGGAAAAATGAAGTCACAATTGCATCTGTTTGCTATTTCTGTTTTGTTGGTTTTGTCTGTTTAATTAAATTTTATTAATCCACATAGCAAAAATCATAGCTGTCGAAGTTTCCCTTCTTGAGATAACATGTTTACCTTTTATCTCTTGTAAGCGCGTAACCTTCTGACCTCCGCCAACACGATAGCATTTTTCAGCTCAATATGATACATCAACATACCAAAACCAGACCTATCCATGTTTCCCTTCATGGGAATACAAAGTTTAAATTGTTAGCGCAATTTGACCCCTTTTTACCTAAATGACATTTCACTTGCACTTTTGATTGACGTAGTAGACTTTCATACCAAGTATCAGATATGTCTATGCTTCCCTGCTGGAGATACCATGTTAAAAACGACTTTATGTCTCTACTTTTGTTGACCTCAAATGGCCTTTCAACTTTTACTTAATGCTTTTCATCTACATACTATATCATCGCATATGCCCACTCTTCACTTCTTGTGATACACTGTTTACTATCTTGTTATTTTAAATTTTTAATTACAGTAAAAGAAGAACTCCATAACTTTTTGGTAAAATTTTACACACAGTTAATGTAAGTCTTACATTATGATTTAACAATTTTACTAAAATGTAGTAAAATTTACCAAAATTATGTAAAATTTACAAATACTGCTTACATTAATTTTACATAAAATTTATGGAGTTCTTATTTTACATAATTTAGGTAAATCATTCTCTGAGTGTACTGTCAATTCCAAATAACCTTTGACTTCCACCAGGGTGTAGCAAGATCCACCTAATATAAGTCCAGGAAACTACTGCCCATCCCCTTGAGCTTCAGGGGATGAAGGTGGTCCTTGGCCCTTATCCTGAGATAACGTAACAGGAGGGAGGCCTTATCTTGACAACTTTGTCTGATATGTTGTAAAATTAGATCGATAAGGACGTCCATCCATCTCATTTCCCTCGTTTTGCTTCAACTTGTAGACGTGTCATCATTTGGGCAAAATGTCGTTATTATTTTTCAGGGATATCTGATCTCCCCCCCCCCCCCAGTAGAGGGGAGTCCATACTGTTATGGACCAGTTACCGGATTCTTATTCTGGCATTCTTTGCTGAGCATTTTCTCTTTTTTAGTCTGTAATGAAGACAAACAAATCGACTTCAGATTATGATAAACGCCTTACCAGATTGCACCCTTGGGTGCTTAACTATGCACAAATTCGATCAAAGGAAGGTGTCCCCTTTCCCTTAGACTATTCAGTCAGGCAAGTGATCAGGTCCTTCACTTGGCGCCTTCCGAACGAAAGTCCTTGTTTCACCTCATCCCCCTCACTTACACACACACGTGCACCCAACACGCACTCGTGAAAACAAAGATTACCGTTATCATCAAAACTAAAGTGCACGTCCCTTACTAAAACCTCTTTCTTTGCCACAACTTTTATGCCTGGACTTCGTAACAGCATGG